>CM053581.1:223746934-223818268 GCA_028627135.1 Pseudochirops cupreus
ATATATACACTATTGTACCCATTCTAAGGAAGAGGAAACTGAGCTTCAAAGAAATTTCTCCATAGGAACACAGTTTGTGACTGTCAGAGCTGGGACTTAAACCCAGGTCTCCTGATGCCATATCTAATATTCTTTCTACTACATCGTGCTTTGGTTCATGGAAAGGAAAGGTCCACTATCTTGAAAACATAGATGTCTTTGAAAAAGTATCTTCCCTCTAAAGGAAGATAAGATTCATTCTTAGTGTCTTGGGAATATAGGGTCTCTGAGGGAATAGTTTCTGAGTTCTACTCAAGGAGAGGCAAAGGGCTCCATTCTTTCCATTACCAGGGGCCTGTTTGGCAATGCTATTTACGTAAACTCCAAGAGAGACCAAAAAGATATAACCTTGATCTCAGCTTATTCCTCCAGCCTGGTTTTGTAGACTTGGTCAATGCTAAGAGCCCCATAGTCATTGCAGTGTGCCCAAGATGGTGGCAGGTAGACCTAGTCTTCTTTCTGGCACCAATCCCAAGAGTCCCCAAGCTCCTACTTTGCAGAGGAGTCCAAGAAGAAAAAAGGTTTCAGAAAGAAAGCCTTTTTCTGCTTCAAGCACAGCAGACCCAAACCTGGCCAACCTGAGGCTTGCTCACTAGAGTTGAGAGGACCATAGAGAAGAAAGGAGTTTGACTTTGAATCAGCCATTCAAGTAGATGTTCCCAGTCAGGCCCTAGGAATGGTCTTTTGGAACTCTCCTCTTTTCCTCCTGATGGTCTATTAGGTCTGGCTTCCTAGACCTGCCTTGATGCTCTTCCCTGGGACTCTTCCCCCTCTTACCTTTGAATACTTCAATGGGCACCACTTGAGGAGACTTAGGCTTGAGCTGGAAAAGTTTGGACATCTTGATGGGGGCAGCAACAGTGGGGGCAGGAACAGTGGGGGCAGCAACAGTAGTGGTGGCTTGGAGAAACAAGAGACAAGCTCTTTTATCACTTTTCCTAAGGTCTCTGGATATACAGGACAGGATGCCACAAAAAGGCCACTGTTGGTCTTATCAGAGGCCTGGAAGAGTCCATCCAGGCAGAGAGAGTTTATATAATTGGCTGAAGATCACAGAGCAAAGTCAAAGAGGACCCCAGTGTTGCCTGATCTTCCTTCCAATCTACCCTACATAGGTAGACCTATCAGATTAATCTTCCTAAAACACTGATTTTATATGTTCCATTACCTCTCAAAAACTTTTAGTGGCTCCCTATTTCCCGCAGGATAAATTTCAAACTCCTAACTTTGCAATTCAATGCTTCTGTTCAAGGTAGTCAAACCTCTTTATTCTTATCTGCTACTAGGTTCTAATCCAATCGGTTTACTTATTCTCTTTGGAACAAATCAGATTCTTTCCTACCTTGGGCCTTTTCTCACACTCTTACTCAAAACCCAGAACTGGAATGCCTTCTCCAATTATAGGCCCCATCTTCAAGCATTTAAGACTCAGTTCAAGGCATACTTTCTCTCCCACTTAAGTTGAGTCCTCCCTCCTCTGCACTCCTAGGACATTCGATGGACACCACTGAAAATCACAGAATCATGGAATCTTAGAGTTGGAAGGAATTAGTGATAATCTAGTCCAAGCTCTTCATTTTCCAGAGCAGAAAACCAAGGTCCTTTGAGAAAGGGAGACTTGCCCAAGGATGCATAACAAGGCATTGGCTGGACCAGGACTTCTAGAACACTGGCCTTTCAAATGCCAATTCAGTGATTTTATACTATCCCCTGCATTCTACACGTATCCCCAGCTGGATTGTAAGCTCTTGGGGGACAGGGACCAGGTTCTGTTTATCTAAATATTCTCACAGTGCCTAACACACATCCCACATTTAATGGGCCATAGAACTAAAAGGAACCTTATTGGTCATCTGGTTTTATTCGTTTTTTACAATGAAAATATTGAGACCCAGAGAAGGAATGTGACCTGTTCAAAGTCATATAACTGAGATTACAAATCAGGTCGTCTGACTCCAAAGTCAGGATGATAAAGGGGCTCTAGGAAATCTGCTTCTGTTTCCCTTTTAGGATCCAGATATCCCACCTCTTTAGAATTGGAGGAAGTCCCAAGCTAGACTATTGGCCCCCATAAAAAAAAATCATACTTTGACCTCCAATGCTCTCCAAGGTAGAGAGAGCCATCATTCACTATCCGTCGCCATCACAGTTGTGTTGCTTATGTTGGCAGCCAGAGACCAGCAGAGGGTGCTGAAAGCCTTGATTTATTCTCTACAGCCCCTTAGAAACACAAAGAGACTTCATTCTCTGGCAGACTAGGGATTCCTGGCAGAGAGGGTGGGTCTGGCAAGATTCTTGAGATCCCAGTCTTCTATGACTTCCCTGTTTGGAATCGACTCCTTTCTTAGGGCTAAGGATGTTCTTTCTGGGCGGTAGCAAGAATGGCAGGGAGGGAGCAGGGGAGTAAGAGCTGAGAAAGTGAGTCTCTGGTTCCAGTACTGCCTCTGACTTCTGCAGGTAAGTCATGCCCCTTCTTTGGGCCTTAGTTTCTTCATCTGTAAAATGGGGGTCATAAGCCCTGCCCTTCCCCCATCTCGCAGGGCAGTATGGTGAGGACAAAATGAGATAATGGATGTGAAAGAGATTTTAAAACCGTCAAGCAAAATTCAAAATGTAAAGGAAGGGAATAAGAGATTACACTGAACCTACTATGTGCCCAGTACTGTGTGCTTTACAAATAATTAATTTAATCCTCACAACAATCCTGTAAAGTAGGTGCTATTATGACCTCCATTTTACAGTTGAGGAAACTGAGGCAAAGAGAGGTTAAGTGACTTGCTTAGGGTCATAGAGTTGGTGTCAGAGGTCACATTTGAACTCAGGTCTTCCTGACTCTAGGTCCAATGCTCTCTCCATAGTGCCACCTAGCTGCCTTTAAGGCCAGGAGGAAGAGAGAGGGGCAGTGCTTGTATGTAGTAGAAAGAGCATTGGCTTTGAAGTCAAAGGATCTTGTTTCAAATTTTGCCTCTGTCATTCTGTGTGAGGTAAGTAATTTAATCTCCTTGGACCTTTGTCTCATCTATTAAATGAGGGGACTTGGACTAGATGATCTCTGTGCCTTCTAACTCTGAACCTGGGACCTCCCATTATATAGTACAAAAAGATCACACTTACGTTCAGTTTGCCTGATCTTTCCCCATGAGAAAGTCAGAAGAACAGAATTTTTCCAACTGTCTACATGACTCTATCTCTCCATCTGCCTCCTTCTCTCTTCTCTCTGCATATTCCCCATTGCCTTTTGCTTGAGAAGACCGGATCTTAGATGTAGGGTCAGAAGGGAGGATGGTGCCATATTGGGAAGGCCTGGAAAGGACCTTCACACTTCACATGAAGTGCCTTGCTCAGTGTCACACAAGAAGTAGGTAACAGTGCCAGGATTCCATCCCAAATCTTCTCCCTCCAGAGATGGGCATCCTTCACTCTAAATTCTAAGCTCCTTGGCTTGGCATTCTAAGTTCTGGCATTGGCTAGTATCTCATATCTAAAACAACAACAATAATTCAAATTTCTCCAGTGCTTTCCAGTCATAATAAGTGTGTAGGGTAGGCAACATGCAAGTTTTCTTATGCTTTTCTGGCCCTGGGCCTTCTTCTCAGACCCCTGTCCATTCCCATTTGGTTTCTCTATTATTTCCTTCCTCTAACAGCATCTCATTCTTGACCTTGCTACTTTCTCTCACTGAGTTGCTTTCCCTATTCCTTACCTAAATAAATCTTCTCCATCCTTCAAGGCCCAACTTGTCTTATTGAGCTTCCTCTGAACCCCTACAGCACTCAAGAGTCGATGCCCCATGGTCTAATCCTTACTCTTTGAACATGTCATTCTTCTGCTCCAAAGCTTTCCGTGCCCCTCCCCAAACCCCACCTTTTCTTAACCAGAACCATTAAAATCCAGGGTTAAAGATTTGCTCTTATGTATTTTTTTTATCTTTCACTTTATATCACCTACTATGTGCCTGGTACAGGAAAGACCTGCAGCAGGTATACACATATATGCAAATATATACATATATGCACATGTATAAGGGTTACTTTCCCCCAATAAGATTGTGTGTTTTATTTAAAGGGCACAGTGGGAAGGCATACATTGGCCACAACTCTTGTCCATAAGTATACACAGAAAGGCAGACACATTGCCTACCATGTGAAATCTGGGGCTAGCTAAGCATCACGACTGAGGTCAAGACAGCTGCTGCCTTCTCCCCAATGATCTCCATCAGCAAGTATTCACTTCTCTGTAACGAGGTGAACATCACGGCCAGAGCAGGTAAGGGGAAATAGGTTGTGGGAGGCTCTGGGAGGATCCCTAGGTGACCTCAGGTGTCTCCCGGGAAGAGGAGGCCAGATGCTATAAAATCTCAAAGTAAGCACCCACGGATTCTCAGAGCCAGCCTATTGCTTGCTGAGTGGCCTCATCCCCAGGGCAGACCAGACGGTTATCCAGGCTCCAAGGATTAAAGTCAGACTGGAATTCTAGGGAGGATTCAGCCAGACAAATTTCCTCTCCAAAGCAGGCTGGGTAAATCCCTCAAATATCAGGCAGAATTCCCAGTTTGAGTGGATGGGTCAGTAGCACACTCTTCTCCTGGAAAAATGCAAACTTTTCTAAGGGGCAACTTGATCATGGAAAAAGCCCTCACAGGCTCTGGAATCAGAGAACATGGATTTAAATGTTACTTTGACACTACATGTCTGACCTCAGATAAGTCATTTGACCTTTGCAGGCTTCAGGGTTCTCATCTCTAATATGAGGGGGTCAGACTAGTTGGCCTTGGAGGCCCCCTCCAGATCCATGATCCTTCATGTCTCAGAGCACATGGAATCACATCCCTGGACGGGTAACTCCTACCCTAGATTTTCTGGGTTACTCTTATAATTCCCTGCCTTTTGTCTTAGGGGAAAAGGGAGACATATCATGTATAGTACTCTGAAAGAGATAAGTACTCATTAATGCTCACTGAATGACCCTCAGCGACATGACATCATACAGAATGCCTTCTCCTTGCCCCTACTCCCTGGGTGGTTTTACTCAATGTCGATCCTCTTCAAGAATGATCCTCAATGTTCTCCCCAGCTGGAGAGACTAGATCTCCTTCCACAACTTCTCATTTTAAACTCCATTCCTAATAGCACTAACAACTGACATTTCTGTGGCATTTTAAGTTTTGTAAAGCACTTTACATACATTATTTCATTTGGTCTTCACAACCATCCTATGAAGTAAAGGGGCTACTGATAGTAAAATTCCCATCTTACAGATTTGGAAACCGAGGCAGAGAGAAGTCAAACAGCTGGAAATTGTGTGTGTGTGTGGGAGGGGCAGGATTTAAACCCAGGTCTTCCCAACTCCAAGTCTAGTCCTCTATCCACTTCACCATGCTGCTAAGGCTGCAGGGAATGTTCTCCTCTTCTCTGATCACTAGGAAGAGAGTCCAATATTGGACTAGCTCCACTAGGAGGCTGGACAAGTTCTCGTGGTGCTCTGGCTGGAGCACCTGGTGATCTGTGATGTTTCAGGGATATCCCTTAGGAAGGTAATAACTATAACGGCTGACATGCAGCATGTAAAGCTTCATAAAGTGCTTCATATACAATAGGTCATCTGGTGAGAGAAGAATATTTTAGGATCACAGACTCTGCTGAAAGAGGCTTTACAGGCAATTAGGAACCTGAGGTGGTGGGGAGGGAAGAAGGAGGAAAGAGGTGGAGAGGGAGAGAGATGGAAGGAGGGAGGGCAAGAGAGAGAGAGAGACAGAGACAGACAGGAGAGAGACAGAAACAGAGAGAGATAGTGACAAGGGCAGAGAGAGATAGAGAGGGGAGGGGGAAGGAATGAGAGGGAGAGACAGAGCACAGAGAGACAAAAAGCTAGAGACAGAGGCAGAAAAAGACAGACGGAGAGGTAGAGACAAAGGCAGAGGCAGAGAGAGCAAGAGAGAACAGTAGTGACCTAGGAGACTGTCCTTCAGGTGTTTTCCCCAACAATTTCTTATTCCTGCAAGACCCAGTAATAGTACCCAGGGGGATGTTGTAATCAGCAATAAAAATATCCCTACCTTCTGTCTTGGTGTTAACCTTGGGCATAGGGGTGCCCATCTGCAGAGGGGCAGTTGTTGATGACCTGGTCCACTCTCACGTAGAAATAAGAGGAAAGTCCAGTTACAAGGTGAAATAAGGACTTAGTCCCAGTGACATACTCAATTGCTCCCTTCTGGTAATATGGATATAACCTGGGTTATATCCTTTCCTTTCCCAGAAACCTCCTTCAGTTGCCACTTCCCTAGCTGAAAAAGCTACGTTGCCCACTTTTACCCTACCTCCCAGATACAGGAATATCCTGAGGAGGACACAAAAAATCATAATGTATTAGGAGTGGATGTGTCTACACTGGTTGACTAGATTGGATCCAAATCCACATGAATAGCAGCACCTACACTACTATAAGCTTTGGCCACACATGTGGATTTGATGCCAGATGTGATGGGTGCATATTATCTTCACCCATCTGGCTGGGCCTTTTGCTCACTTAGAAGTCCAGATATATAGAACTCTTGGAATGTGCAGTTCAATTCCCAAATCATCTAATCAATATACAACACAATCAATCTATGCTGCCAAATGTAGACCTAGCCACTCATGGGGAAACATAGCACTAGAAGCAGTATCTCTGGCAAACATTTGCTGAAGAGCAAAATTATTCCAATATATATGTTTGTTCCTACATTGGACCCGACTCCTAAGTCACTATGGAGGGATCTCCATCCCTTTGTCTAATCCTTGAGTTTTCTCAGAAGAAGGTTGTTGTACAGTCACATCCAACTCTTCTTGACCCCATTTGGGTTAAAAAAAAATTTTTTTGCCAAGATAATGGAGCAGTTTGCCATTTCATTCTCTGGCTTATTTTACAGATGAGGAAACTGAGGCAAACAAGGTTAAGGGACTTGTCTGGGGTCACACAGCTAGAAAGGGTCTGAGGCTGGATTTGAACTCATGTCTTCTGACTCCAGGCCTGGCACTCTATTCACTGAGCCATCTAGTTGCCCATAGTAGTAAGCACTTATTAAATCACTGTTCATTCATTCATTCATTAGGAAGTGTTTCATCACATCTAGCTAAAACTCACTTCACTACAGAGTCTCATCATTGCTTCTAGCCTGGCCTTCTGAGGCTCAGCAAAGAAAATCTTCCTTTTCCGCATGTCAGCCTTTCAACTGCTTGAACATGGCTATCATGCCTCCTCTAGGTCTTCCCTTCTCTAGTATACACACCCCCACTTCCTCCAGTCAGTCCTCATAAAACACAATCTCAAGACTCTTCATCATCCTGGATGTCCTCTAGTCAAACCCCGAAATACTACACTGTTCATTTTTGAGTCTAAAGAAGAACACGATGATGAGAAGATGGAATGAAAGAGAGAGTGAGGTGAAAGAAATCTCCCCTTTCTCAGTTTCAAAGGAGAAACCCAGGGGGACAAGGTTGAAATTTGATTTTTCAGCTCCTTCGAGGGATTATAAACAACAGCGGCTGGTAGAGTATGGAAAAAAAGAATCGAATGCCTAAAAAGTACTGGGTACTTTTTAACTGGGAGCTGGGAGCCTTTGGATATCAAATTGATATTAATATGGTGTTCAATGAGGAGAGGAGACCGCCCTCCTTAAATTGGCAAGGGCTTAATTAGAGTCATAATAAAAACCAGCCCTGAAGGCATTTTGCTTTTTAGTCACGCACCTACATCACCCCTCCTCCTCCTCCTGCTGAGCAGGAAAAACGAAGCGCTGTTTTTCAGAGTCTATCCTGACCAGCAGGCCTGTCTCTGCTTTCTCTGAGTCCCCATCTGTGGACATCCTGACTGGCAGGAGGGAAAAGCAAATGTTCCAGGTGCTCTGAGTTTTCCTATTTGTGTCCATAGTGCTTAGCACGGTTTTGTTCATTTGGTTTTTACACATAGTATACTTTTTTTTTTTTTTTGGAGAGGAGAAGGTAGGGCAATTGGGGTTAAGTGACTTGCCCAAGGTCACTAGGCTAGTTTTGTTGTTAAGTGTCTGAGGCTAGATTTGAGCTCAGGTCCTCTTGACTCCAGGGCCTGTGCTCTATTCACTGTGCCACCTAGCTGCTCCAACATAGTACACTCTTAACAGATACTTTATCTTTTGTTCATTTTGGAACCCTCAGTCGGACTTGGGCCAAAGGGTTGGAATAATTGCGTATGTAGAGGTGCTGAGATGGCCCCAGGAATTTTCTGGCTTGGTTGCTGGAGGGAGGAAAAAGTGCACGCAGAAAACAGAGCCCAGGCTTCCAGGTTTTTCTGGGAACATTCTCAGGTGCTTCTGAAAAGTGTTCACTCGGGAAGCCTGAGGTAAATGCCAGGGCCATATGGAGGATGTGATTTTGCCTCCCTTACTACTTCTCAAGGCCCTGAGGTGCTGGGGGCTCTCCCAGGGAGGGGTGCCAGGAGCAGGGGAGACCAAGACCCCCGGCACTGGCAGGCACAATAAAGCTCACACAGCGAGTATTTGTGGATAATCTGAACTGATAAGGAGAACAGTGACAACAGAAACAGTGAAGAGAAGAGGAGGATTTTTGCGTGGGCCCAGCCACCTCATCCTCCGGGACTTGGGTTAACTGAAGTCTGGCTTCAAGACTGGAGTTTGATCCTTCTTTCTGACCTGAGGCAAATCACTATATTCCCTTAGACTCAGTTTCCTCTTCTTTCAGAGGAGGAAGTCAGACTAGATGTGCTCCAAGGCTTCTCCTTCAGGTCCAAATCTATTGTCCTATCAATTAACCTCCTCCTTCAGAAGGAGAATTTGCTTCTCCTGCTCTGGGCTGACAACTTTACTGTGGTCTCCATCCTCTCTAACTGTTAGCCCCACCAGCGGGAGGACTTCCCTTAGCTGGACACGCTAGGCTTTTCAAAATGCCCCTCTTTCTTGAAGCTCCCCGATCATCCCCAACTCCCCTTAATCAATCCTTGCCTGTGCTTTCTCCCAGGAAAGGGTTCTTAACCTTTGGGGGGGGGTATAATGGACCCCCTAGGCAGTCTGGTGAAGCCTATGGACCCTTTCTTAGAATAATGTTTTTATTTATTTATTTTTGCTTTTTGGAGAGGGGGAATATAGGGCAGTTGGGGTTAAGTTACTTGCCCAAGGTCACACGGCTAGTTTTGTTGTTAAGTGTCTGAGGCCGGATTTGAACTCAGGTCCTCCTGACTCCAGGTCTGGTGCTCTATTCATTGCGCCACCTAGCCACCCCAGAATAATGTTTTTAAATTCATAAAATAAAGTACATGGGACTACAAAAGAAACCAATCATATTGAAATAGAGATCTAACTTTTCCTATCCAGATTCCCAGACCTCCAGAAATCTCTCCATGAACCTCAGGTTAAAAACTCATGCTCTCAGCACTTACTTATGGAGAGAGTTCCTATACACCTGTTGGGACTTGTTTGGCTCTTGCTGTATACTCTCTCAGGTCACACACACACACACACACACACACACACACGTCACCTTCCCATCTAGATTGTATGACCCCTGAAGGTAGAAAATGTGTCTCTAATTTCTTTTCTCTTTCTCTTCTTTCCAAATCAAAGAATCCTTCTGCAAGATGTAGCAGAAACCAGCAACTAGAAGCCTAGTCTAAGACCATACACAATCTCAGACCCTCTGGGCTCTCAGACCCTCTGGAAAACCTCACTCACTACAACCAGCGAGGTTCCCAAGGCCAGGAGACTCCCTTGACATACCTGGACTTTCCTGAGTTCTTCCCCCTGCCCTGGTGACAGGATGCCCACGGGGAGTGACCCCTGGTTGCAGAGGCGGCAAGGCAGTAGGCAAAAGAACAAAAACCCATCAATGGTATTAAGCAAAGGACATCATCTGCTAGGGATGAGGGGAACTCTCCTGTGGTCTCATCACCCCATCTCCTCCCGTACTTCGGCCTCTCAAGGCTCACAAAATAGTCCAGCTAAAAGTAACAGGGAAACCCAACTTAGAGTGATTGTTCTAGCTCTTTCTTTTATTTCTAACCCCCTGAGATGGACATATTCAACCCAAACCAATGAGGAGGGTTTGCCTGCTAAGACTCTTTCAGGTGGAGAAGTGATTGGGATATGGAGTAGACATCTTTTTATTTGTCTTGGAAGGTTTCTTGGTTCCTGTTCCTCCCAGCCTCCCAGGACTGCCATGGCCTCCCTCAGTATCGGGCTCTGCCTGGCAGGCTAGGAACTGGGGGCAACCCTGATAAAGCTCTGGAGGATCATCCTGTCTTAGGGACCACCCTCCCAGCACTCTTGTCCCACTCCTCCCTCACCCCAATTCTGTTTTCCTCTTCATGAGGATGCACTTAGCCTGTGTCCCCCAGGAAACTTAGAAACAAACAATGGGCTTTCCTGTCTTTCCTCCTAAATAGACTCTGCATGTCCCTTGCTCCTCATCTACCTCAAGTCTTAATAGCTGGAAAATTCACCTCCTGGGAAAAACAACACCACCACTCAGGCTTTAGTTATATCCAGTTCCCATGCTCAGGAGCCACGAGATCATACTAAACGAGTTCTCTATTTAATCTTGTGTCTTAAAACGGCTATGGGTCTGAGGTTGCTGGGTACATTGTTGGGCTGGGATAGGAAGGGGAAAAAGCAGGCTAGTCTAGCCAAATAACAACCCAGCTCCCACCCAGTCAGTCTAAAAGGACAAGAGAAACTACAGAGATCCTCCCTTTCCCTATAAAGTCACTTTCATTCAGTTGGTTCCATTGACATGACTTGGGGAAGCCATGTGCCAGGCTTCCAGGGACCCAGCTCATATCAACTTAATCAAAAAGGTGTGCAGACAATGATGCCTGCCAGGTTTTAGAGGACATCATTAGGTGGTTCTTTTCTCTGTCTTCCCAGGCACCACCCCTGAAAATATGGCAAGCAATCAAGAAGATGAGAATCTAAATTTCTATCCAAGCTGGCGTTTAATCCCCACAACAAAGGCCTACTATAAAAGGGCTTCCTCTACTGGGTGGGAGCTTGGAGTAGATGACCTGTAAAATCTTATCCAACTCCAAAAGCCAGTGGTTCTAAGGGTCTATGAATCAATGATCAGACTAATTTCTTCTCTTATATAACGAGGGATACTATAGAGAAAGGCAGGACAGCTATCTAAGAATGAGATAGGGCAGCCAAGATTACTTGCTATACACTATTGGGAAATTGGGGTCTAACTTCTGATACCCACCTGTGGATTGTTGGGTGCTGGGAAGGGTGAGGGCTTGTGTGGTGGGGGTTGTGGGAGTAGAAGTAGTGATGGTCACCCCAGGGGCCATTGAGGTAGCAGTGGCCTTGGGGATAGTGACCTTCTGTGGCCGACTGATTCCTGGTAAGACATGAGGAAAACAAGAGTGGGGCTGATGGAGAAAGGGAATTGGAGAAGGGAAAGGGAATGACCATTTCAGAAATGCCATCTATTCCTTGCAAGACATTAGGAAAAACCAAATGGATACATGTCTCCTATCAGATTCAGGAGCATTCTCATGACATTTGCCACCACCACCCCCCAACATCCTGGGTAAGGGGGAAGCAAGATAGGTAGTTGCTTAGGACTCAGCCCTAAAGAATAAAGGTTGGGGCCATAGTATGGCCTTCCCAGACCATGGAGTAAAAATAGGAAATGATGAAAGTTAAACACACATCAACTTCCACATCATTTCCCCAGAAGGCCTCCCTGATTCTCCCTTAGTTCCCCCACCCTCTGGTCCTGACTGTCTTCCCCCAGCTCTGACACTTGACTACTTGAGAGTATGGATATCAGATAGGTTTCCCTAAATGGAAGGCTAAAAAACAATGACCCTTTACCCAAGCTGGATTAAGAGTTCAGAACTTAAATCTGTCACTGGTTATAAGGAAAATCACCAGTAGTGGAGTCCCCTCTGGTGCCACTGCCCACCAGCCAGGAGGGGCATTTTCACCAGTCCAGGTGAGAGGAGAGGCTGGGCAGTGAGAAGAGGGAGGAGTTCACTGGGGGGTCAAGGGGACTTGCAAAAAGTCCAGTTTGCTCCTTTTTTCCAAGGCAGTGCTAATGAAGCTCTAGGGGAGAAACTGAAGAGGCAGTAAGCTGCCGGGTGCAGCAAAACAACAAAAAAGAAATCAGAAGAGACTGGTGGAGGGAGGAGGGGGACAGCAAATGAGACACAATTAGAGGAACGAGATGGATGGCTGGCAGGCACAGAAAGAACATTAAAGTCCCTTCTTTTTTTGTTGTTGTTGTTTTTTCCCCGTGCAAACAGGCTCATGCAATAAGGATGTCAACCTTCTTTCCGTTCTCTAGGTCTTTACTTACTGCCAAAGGCGGAGCCTGCAGCCGCACCTAGAGGAGAGAGAGAAGACAAGGTCACATTATGGGGCTGAAGTAACAGAGCTTGCTCTCTGCAGAGGGTTCATGTCTCCTGGGGGAGGAAGGGAGATGGTGATGAGGCGTCCACCTCCAGCCCCAAAAGAAAAGGTTGCCAACTAGGCTTGGGGGCATTTCCGAGGACACAAAGGGGAGGTGGCATCCTTCACTGGGTGTGCTATGAATTAGAAAGGGCTTGCATTTTTCTCCCAAGGTGCTGGGAGAATCCAGAAATCACTCACTCCAGATCCCCCTCCTACATCAGCCACCCCACCCCCTGCCCCCAAGCTCTACTACTCTCCTTCATGCTAGAAGAAAAACAAAAAGCATTTCTTTCTAAGCTTCAGGAAGCTCTCAGACCGCTCCAGGAGACTCCTAGGGGAATCTGGGAGCTTCTGCAAACATACTGCAGCTACCTGCCTTATAGCGGCTGCGGCTTTCCCTGCCACACTCTTCCTCCAAAATCCAGTGAAGGAACTTCCCCTACAAAGAGTCTTCCCCTGTGCAGACACAGGTTTCCCTCCCTATAGGGGAAGGCAGGAAGGGAGGACAGGGTCAAAGCAGTTACATGGATTTCTCCTTCCTACTCCACCTGGTATCATAGGTGCTCATATACTTCTCTTCCCACGCTTTGGAAAGTCCCTTGAGAACAGGACCCATGTGTCATACCTAGCCTTCCATCCTCAGTATATGATGTAGTGCTTTGCAGACACACTTAAATATTTGTCAAATTGATATGAAGAGGGCAGGTGTGGTATAATGGAAAGAACAATGGACTTGGGGCCAGAGAACTGGTTCAAATCCCATCTCAGATTCTTATTAGCTGAGTGACCCTGGGTCAGTCACTTAACCTTTCTAGGCCTCAGTTACTTTATCTATCAAGTTGGGGAGGGGGGAGAGAAGGGAGGAATCATACTCCATGACCTCTAAGGTTCCTTCCACTTCCAAATTAACAATCCTATGACCTGACTTTGAATCTCAGCTCTGCCACTTATTAAATATCTGATCTTGAGCAAATCACACCCTTTCTTAGGTTCTCATTTTCTTCAACTAAAAAATGAGAGGGTTGGACTAGAGTAATCTCTAAGGCTCTTTTCAACTCTGATATTCTAAAATTCTCTGAGCGTACGAAATGAAACAGGAGCCATTGGCTATTTGTGAAATCACCAGGTTACATAGGAAATGGCAAGAGGCAGAAGGCTTTCCTTAATCATTTAAAGTTTACTAGGGATATGAAATAGGCCATGGGTTGGAGCAAAAGGAGACCTCATTTAAGAAATAAGCCTGGATCTTCAGGAACCAGGTGAGGACCAAGGGTCAGACAAAAGAAAGGAGGGCATCTTGGATTGGGGATGACAAAGGAAGAACACTCTCCACAAGGAGGGAGAGATAGAGCACATAGAGAGAAGGAAGGAGAGAGGAGGAGGGAAAGAAAAGAAAGGAGAGAGGGAGAGGGAAGAAGGGGAAGAAATGCTCCTAGAAGAAGAGGTAGGGACAAAGCAAGAGAGAAGGAAATAGTAAGGAAAAGGAGGAGAGGAACAAAGGGGGAGGAAAAGAGTGAGTGGAACACAAAGGGAAGAAGAGAGGAAAAAGGAAAGGAGAGAAAGATGATTTCAGTGGGGTGAGGGGAGAGAGAGACAGAGAGAGACAGAAAGACAGAGAGACAGAGAGAGAGAAACTGAGACAGAGAGACAGGGAGAGAGACATACACATACAGAGAGAACCAGAGGGAGAGACAGAAAGAGAGAGAGAGAGAGAGAGAGAGAGAGAGAGAGAGAGGAAAACAGAGACAGTAAGCTAGAATAAAGGCTGGAGACAACCAGAAACAAAGGGAGACAGGAGAGGAGGCAGCAGCCACGGAGCTCTCATCATAGCCCCAGAATGCTCTCCTTGCTCTCTGAAGACCCACAAGCGCTATCCAGCAGCTGACAAGCTCGTTCTCTTTCAAAGGCTCTGTCGTCTCCCGTCCCTGGCACACACACAACATTCCTGTCACGGCCCTCGCAGCCTGTATTTTAGCTTTGATCATCTTAAAGCCACATAAATCTTTCACCCACTGAGAGGGGAAGAAAAAGAGCAAGGCTAAGCCTCCTTTCCCAGGCAAGGCCATTAGAAACCCAAGTAGTGACATTTGCAAGTCTGAGCTGTATTTAAGGCCTTCAAGTGGGCTGGGGTCCCAGGGGTGAGACATCCAGAGACCAAAGGTCTTTCTGCCTCCACAAATGATCTCACCAACTTTGGCCTTCTTCCCCTCCCCTTCATCACAGGTGGGGTCCTGTGACTCACTGCTTTGTGGAGATTTCTGAGATCACCTTTGGAGAGACTTGCAGACCCTCTCAACTGGCAGACCCTGATCCTTGGTGGGGATTCTAACAAGATCATGTGATTTTGAGCTGGAAGGGATATTAGGGATATTAGAGGTCTTCCAGTAAAACCTCCTCTTCTTACAGATGAGGAAACTGAGGCCCCGAGAGGTGAAAGACTTGAGAAAGGTCACACAGGTAAATGAGAGAGCTGTGAATCTTTTTACTACAAACCCTGCTCCCTTTCCACCCACACGTGCTGCTTCCCTTCCAGGGCTGCCCATCCCACCAAAGATGCCCTATCTTAGAAAAGAGGATGATTGAAGAATGACTTCATTGTAGTCTTAAAGAACAAGAAATGCTTTCTGAGTGATGTTTTGAACCCAGTGAGGGTGGAACTTATCTCGGAACATAGGTCTACAGCCAGAAGAAAACTCAGAGGGTATCTAGTCTAATCCTCTCATTTTACAGATGGGGAAATGGAGACTCAGAGACTGTGAATCACTTGAAAAATGTCACCAAAGATTTGAACTGAGGCCTTGTGACTCCAAAGTCATTGTTCCTTTGACTGTACTGACCTGCCTCTTGGCTTAGAGCAGCGGTTCTCAATCTGTGGGTCGCGACCCCTTTGGGGGTCAAATGACCCTTTCACAGGGGTCGCCTAAGACCATTGGAAAACACATATTTCCGCTGGTCTTAGGAACCCAGACGTCACTCCTCTATCCATCTCCAGGAGGGTCTGCCCACATGCAGTTACAATCACATACGAGTATTAAAGGGTCGAGGCATTAGGAAGGTTGAGAACCACTGGCTTAGAGGCACCTTATACTCAGGAGATTCTTGACTGTATATTGATGAAACACTGGGGAATCTTGGTATCAGAATAGATACAGTGCTGGACTTAGAGTCAGGAAGTCATGAGTTTGAATCCTACCTCAGTCCTACCTACTTACTAGCTACATAACTCTGAGCAAGTTTCTTAACCTCTCAGCCTGTCTCCTCATCTGCAGAAGAGGTATAATTAAAATACCTTCTTAAATCATAAATGAGATAACAGTGTTTGGAAAACTTTAAAATTCTGTGTGAATGTTATTATTATTAGAGATGGCAAAGGATCAAGTTTTGCCCAGAGGCAGGGGGATGAACATTCCAAGGGTCATTCCCAGCCTCAGGGTTAGCTCCTTCCTATACATACATGCATTAGGGGAGCCATTAGGGAGAGGCAGGTAGGACCCTGCTCTCCATGAGCGGGTTCGAAAGTTCTTCTTGCATTTGCCACAGTCCTGGCCGGTGGTATTGTGTTCACACTCACATTGAAGGCCGCCTTCTTTGTAGGAACACAGGTTGGCATGGAGGTTGCATTTACACCTGAGAGGACACAAGACAGGAGACATCATGTGAGTCATTAGGGACCCCTTGAGCTAATAGGATAGAATTTCACCAGTACTCCCCAGAGCCCTCAAGGTTATGGATGCAACCTCAGCTGAGAAGAATAGAAGGAAAGTTTCATGGAGCATTTAGAAAGTCTTGGATGAGAAGAGTCCAACAAGTGTTGAAAGTTGTCTGTCTCTAAGCATTTCTCTACCAGCTTCCACTAACTGGGAGGCAAGGGCTTTCCAACATTTTTTTTTTCAGTCTGGGATAGATGTGGGAATTTTCTGGGTTATTCAGAAGAGAAAAGAATCTCCACTCTTCTCCATCTATTTCCTCACCTATCACCCTACCCTCAAATCCATTACCTAGCCACATGATAGATTTAGTACCATCTGACCTCTGTTAAACAGAATGTTTGATTAACCAGTTGTACCACTTTTCATTGCTCTTCTCCAGTATGATGCAGAGCATGGCTAGTTCTAGACTGTAGTTGTGAAGGGGGCAGAGTTTTCTTTGATGTTTTGAATTTCCCCTTTTACAACACAGGGGCATGTTGGAGCCAGCTCATACCGATTTTCAAGTGTCATTTATGAAGAGATAGAAGACACCCTCCACCCCGCATTGGTAGAGGAGGGAGTTCCATGGGTGTTGCACATTGCACAGGTTTTCTGACTTTTTCAATATATTGATTGGTTGTGCTGATTTTTTCTTTTTCTTTCTATTTTTCTTTGTCTTTAAAAATACTATTTGTTATATGAGATAATTCTCTGGAAGGGAAGGGAGGGAGGAAAACCAAGGAAAACTGTGATGATATAAAAAAGTGAAGACATCAACAAAAACTTATTTTTAAACAAGTGTGTCTTTTGTATTTTTTTTGCTTCAGAGAGCCAGTTGTTAAACATTTAACACCACACTGCTGCCCTTTCCCCACTGTTCAATCTATCACAAATATGTAGAGTCTTGTGAAACAAATTTTCACATTAGTCATGTCCAAAAAAAAGAAAGAAAAAGAAAGAGAAGATAATATGCTTCAATCTGTACTGTGAATCCATCCATTCTCTATCTGGAGGGGAATAACTTGTTTCATCATGAGTCCTTCAGAACTATGGTTGATCATTGTGTTGACCAAAATTATTAGCTCTTTCAGGGGTGATTGTCTTTACAATATTAATATTGCTGTATAAATTGTTGGACTGGTTCTGTTCACTTCACTTTGCATCAGTTCATATAAGTCTTCCCAGGTTTTTCTGAAACCATTTCCTTCATCATTTCTTACAGCTCAATAGTATTCCTTCACAATCGTATACCACAACTTGTTCAGTCATTCCCTAATTGATAGAGTGTTTATCTACTTTGGTTGTTCAAAAGACTAGGTCTTATGATGGCTAAGGATGAGGTCTGTGTCAATTTCCCCTAACCACCCCCAATCATCCTTCCTCTTCTTACTAGCATGGTCACCTATACCTTTACTTTCCCAATCAAACAGTAACAAAGGAGAACAAGAAAACCAGGGCATTTGGACATAACTGGAACGACTGATATTGAGGAAGAGCACTAAGCTCATGAGGGTTCTCAAACACTGGAGGTCTTAACACAAAACTTATGGGTCCCAGATGTTTCATGGGACTTCCTGCCAGGAAACAGGGGACAGACTAAATGATCTCTCAAAGGCTATTCCAGTTCTAAGATTTTATGTAATTAGTCTCCACTACATATTCCCTGTATGAACTTGGGTAAGTCATTGCCCCATCTGGACATCAGTTTTCTCATATGTAAAATGAGGATATTGGACTGGATAATCTTTAAAGTCCCTTCTAGTTCTAAATACTGTGATTCTATGATGAATCCCAGGGTCTTACCCTTATTATACTTGGGCCTTTTGTGGTCTGGAATTTTCAGGACTTCTCCTAATCAGTTTAGTATCTCCCCATAGGTGTAAACCCAGCCCATCCCTAACAT
This sequence comes from Pseudochirops cupreus, assembly GCA_028627135.1. Lineage (NCBI taxonomy): Eukaryota > Metazoa > Chordata > Mammalia > Diprotodontia > Pseudocheiridae > Pseudochirops > Pseudochirops cupreus. Next base: position 223,764,984 of record CM053581.1, read on the forward strand.
CACTCTTAGGGGATGTGCAATTAGCTAAATTGTATTAAACTAGAAGCTGGGTGCATCACGTGACCCCCAAAATTTATTATAATAATACTTTGAGATCAAATGTTTTATTCTACCTCTGTTCTCTTTGCCTAATGGATAAAAAAGTGCCCTGTGTCAGTTGGTCCATATTGGTCCTTTGAGACATCCTTAAATTCCAGTCTATCTTTAAGACAGCCTGGTGGTCCAGTAGATAGACTCTTGGACTTAAGAGTCAAGAAAACCTCAGCTGAAATCTGTCCTCAGAAACTTATTAGCTGTGTGACCCTAGGCAAGTCATTTAACCTTTTTGCCTCAGTTTCCTCTTCTGTAAAATGAGAGTCGTAATAGCACCCAGCTCCCAGGGTTGTTTTGAAGAGCAAACAAAATAATATTTGTAAAATGCTTAGCAAATCTTAAAGCACTCTATAAATGTTATCTATTATTAAGTCATAGATGGAACATATCCCATTGGATAGGTCTCAAGATCTCTGTATACCTGAGTTTCTCCTGCATGGGAGGCATGTGCTCACGCTCTATGCATGTCGGTGTGTCTACTATCACTCAAATTTTCTCCTGACATTTAACCAACATTTTTTCCCCACTTAATCTGCTTTAAGCTCAGCCTCTTCTTCATGGTGATACCCTTTCCATTGTACTGATTCTTCTTTCTCCAATAGGAGGACTTAAAAATACTTGCAGACAGTTATATCTTCCTTTAGTTGTTGCTTATCTACATTCTACATATTTAACTCCCTTTATCTTCCCCCTACTCATAAATCAATCCTGCCAGCCCCTTAATCATTCCTGCTACTCGCTTCTCCACTTCCTCTCATTTGTCTCCATTTGCCTAGCAATGCCAGGTTCAGAGATGCACCAGATCTTCCCAGGAAGGCCTGCCATGGATGTGGGAAGGGGTCAGCATCCCTGATTGGCACCTGATCCTTTAGACATTCTCTGGTTGCTTGGCTTTGGGCAGACAATAGCTAACTCTCTGTCTACTCACTCCACAGCCTTGTAGGCTACTCTAGTCTAAAGATCTATCTGGAGAAGCCCAGCAGGGTAAGGCTGCCACCCTGCCTGCTGGCTTAACCTTGGACTCTTCCCTCTCCCTCTCCTCTTACACTCAACTGAAAACCATATCCTTTTGATTCTACCTCAACAACATCTCTCACGATTGTCTCTTGCTCTCTATTCTTATTTCCAATATTCCAGCACAGGTAATCACTCTCATCTACCTGAACTCTTCTTTTGCCTTTTTTTTTTTTTGGAGGGCAACTGGGGTTAAGTGACTTGCTCAAGGTCATATGGCTAGATTTTGTGTGTGTGTGTGTGTGTGTGTGTGTGTGTGTGTGTGTGTGTGTGTGTGTTAAGTGTCTGAGGCCGGATTTGAACTCAGGTCCTCCTGACTCCAGGGCCGGTGCTCTATTCACTGTGCCACCTAGCCGCCCCCCATCTACCTGAACTCTTACCACAGCTTCCTAACAGATCCTGCTTCTGTCCTGTGCCTGCTTCAGCCCATCCTTCATTCTGCTGCCAGATCTGGCCATGTCACACCTCTGCTCAAAGATCTTAGGTGGCTCATTATTGCCTCCTAAATAAAATTCAAGCTTCCATGCTTGGCATTTGGGATCCTCCACAATCTGACCCAGGTTAACTTCAGCCTTATTTAATATCACTCCCTTCTACCTAGTGAATGTGGTGTAGAGAATAGAGAGCTGGCCTTGGAGCCAGGCTGACTTGAGTTCTGGTGCCGCATCTGGCACATACTGGCTATGTGACCCTGGGTAAGTTCTTCAACTACTCTGTGCTCTCAGGCAGCTCTCTAACAGACCACAAGTTGTAGAGAGGTGTTGGCATGATTGGCAGGAGAAGCTTCCTCCCAACACCAATTAAAGCAGAGATCTAGTCCCTATGCACACTTCACTCCACAGCCACATTACACTGCTCCACCCTTTTATGTTCCCTGTGCTTTCCCACCTCTGTGCCTTTGTTCAAGCTGCTCCTCCTGCTTGGAATGACCTTCCTTCCTTCCTACCTCTTCTTTAAAGACCATTTCAAATTCCACCTCCTCCAAGGAGTCTTCCTTGTTTCCCCAGGTGGGTAACAACCTCCTACTTTGTTTGGAACTTTATTTTACAAATTTAATGCATGTAGTCTGCAGTGTTGCATGTTACGGTCATCCATGTCTGTGTCTTTTAGACTGTAAGTCTAATGAAAGCATTAGACATGAAATAACATGAAAGTAGGGACTATGCCTTATCTGAACTTGGTAGCACAGGGCCCTATATAAAGCTTGTACGCACTTATTTGCATGTTGTCCCCACCATTGGATTACAAGCTCCTTGAGGGCAGGGTCTGTCTTTTGCCTCTTTTTGCATCCCCAGTGTTTAGCACACTGTTTGACACACAGTAGGCACTTAATAAATGCTTACTGATTGACTGATTGCATTTAGTAAACATAGAATCAATGTTTCCTGACTGAATGAATAAATGTATGGTCATTAAGAGCTTGGGGAAACCATATTAACGTTTAGCTCCCTTCACAGGCACAATGGCTCAGGGGCCATTTCCTACATGGGACCTTTCCTCCATACATGCCTGTTGTCTTGATCTGATGACTCTCTCCAGCTGCTAGTGCCTCTGAAATGACCTGGCACTTACTTTTGATATATTTTACATTTTAGAGAGTAGTGGAGTCAAACTTGAATAGAAGAAACAGAGCCACTAAACCATAAGCATCCCAAAGGGCACATGTTGACTTAGAAAACCACATGTTAACATTATCTATGTTCTATTGTATTTTTATTTCTTTTGTTAAATACTTCCCAATTACAGTTTAATGTGGTTCCTGGATGTGTTATGGGCTGCAAAGGGTCCTCGGGTCACATATTTGTCACCTCTGGTCTAGACCATAGAGAGGTAAATTCTTGCCCATAGACACACAGCCAGTAGATGTCCGAGGTACATTTATAAATATGTGTAAATTGGGGCAGCTACATGGCACAGTGAATAGAGCACCAGCCCTGAAGTCAGGAGAATCTGAATTCAAATCTGGCCTCAGACACTTAACACAAAAACTAGCTGTGTGACCTTGGACAAGTCACTTAACCCCAATTGCCCTCCAAAAAGCAAATATGTGTGTGTGTGTGTGTGTGTGTGTGTGTGTGTGTGTGTGTGTGTGTGTAAATGTTGTTTCTCCCATAGAATGTAAACACCTTGAGGGCATGGACTGTTTCATTATTTTTTTTTTGTCTTTGTCTCCCCAGCCTCTATTGCTGTGCCTGGCACACAGTCCAGGCTTAATAAATGCTTACTCATTGACTGCTTGAGACCCCAAAGAGCAGGTTACAAAGCAACTCTTCTGTTTTTACAACACAGCCCCTTAAGGCAGACAGGTGGTACAGTGGATAGAATGTTGGCATTTTGGGTCAGGGAGATGAGTTCAAATCCAGCTGGAAAAACTTACTAGCTCCATAACTCTGAGTGAGTCGCTTTACCTGTTTGTCTCAGTTTCCCCAACTGAAAAATGAGGATAATAACAGCACCTATCTCTCAGGACTGTTGTGAGGATAAAATAAAATGTTTTTTTAAGAGCTTTGCAAAACTCAAAGCCCTGTATAAATGCTATAGCTAGTGTATCTCTGTCCCACTCCATTCCACCCATCCTGATCATTATATCCTATGGATCCTGCTGAGAAAAAACTCAATGAGACTCAAGAGAGGCCATAGGGAGAATGAGGAAGATTATAATGAGTCTGGCTGGTTGCCAAATATCAAGCCAACAACAAGTCTAGATTTGCTGATGACCCCTGGCGAAGTTCAGCTGTAACTCAGATCTCCTACTCTAGCTGTTCTGTGGCAACTAACTACCCATCAAGGCCCCTATGGAATTTCTTCAGTTTGTTTCTTGCAATCAGTTTTCCCTGTTGGAATTACCTGGGGATGTGAGTAGCAGAGATGGTGTGTGTGGGTGGGGCCCCTCTGGTCATCAGGGTTAGTATGAAACTAGGAGGAGGCTCCTGTGGAGCCAGACTCACTTGGGGCATAATAAGGAGAATTTGCATCTCTAAGAATCTCCAGGAGGAGAGCAGGAGGAGGGAGCTGGGATGGCCAAATGGCTCTTTGATAGCTCACTTTGGAGGTGACCCCAGACCCCTTCTGCTTCCCCAAGGCACCGGGCTGTCCAGGCAGCTCAGGGGCCTCTGTGACCCTGAACTTGACGTCTTCCTTTCTTCTGCATTCTCTAGCTGCTGCCCATAGAAAATCTTGAATTCTGTCTGTACATTCCTGTCCAGTGAGTGAGTGAGACAGAATAAGTTTTTTGGACTCTGTCACTACCTGAACAACCTTAGGGAAATCATTTCTCCTCTCTAGGTCTTGGTTTCCTCTTCTATAAAATGAAGGCTTTGAACCAGATGAACTTTAAGGTCCTTTTATCTCTTACAGTCTATGATTCCTGAAGCTCTACTTGCCTAGTCCCTCTGGCTGCTAGCTCTTGGGGACACCTTCTCCTGTAGCTATACCCCAATCTGGCCCTACTTTGTTTCACCCCTGACCCTAGTGAGAAGCCCTTTCCTAGAAGGGACAAGCCTAAAAAAAAACCTAATTAGCTTTAAAAATGAAGAAGCTTTCTACTCAGAGAACAGATAGGAGGACTACATTAAGGAAGAGAAGGAGAAAAGGCCAGGCTATGCGATGTTGAACAACAGCAAGAGAATCTCCACATTGGAAGGAATTGTAGAGTATCGCCTAATCCAATCTACCACCCAATAGTGAAAACCTAACTTCAGTATCTTTGGAGAAATAAATCATCTGGCCTTTGCTTGAATACCTCCAGTGAGAGGGAACTCACTATTGTTTAAAATCAATTATGGGACAATCCCGTTCAGAAAAAAAAAAATCTTATGCTGAGCCAAAGGTGGCTTCTTTGTAACTCCTCCTCCTTGGTCATAGTGATACCCTCTAGAACCATATAGACCTACAGACTTATTTCTTCTCCACGACAACTCTGCATATATTTGAAGTATGGCAAGGTTGGATTAGAATACTTCTCATGGAAATGGGCACGTGCACTTTGGCTCCGAGGAGGGGAACATGTGCTTGAGTCCCTTACAAAAGACTATGTGATTCCAGAGGCACCTGGGTGATTCCTTAGTGTAACACTCAGATGGGTGGGATCTGTGCCAAAAAGAATTAGGAGCCAAGCCAGGAATTGCCACATACTCTGGGGGCCATAAAGAATGAAAAGAGATGGCCTTCAATTTCTTTTGAGGTGGCCTAACTGAAGTCAGTTTGTCTCACTGCCAAAGACATCTCTCCCTTAGATTTCTAGAGAGGGATAACAGGATTTCTCTCTGGCTGGTCCCCAGAAGCATCTATGGTCTCTGCCCAAAGAGGCAAAGTGTACACAACTACATGGGAAGGGCTCCAACTTTGTCCCCTACTCCTCATTATCTTTCATAAGGTAGGCTGGTGTCAGCGAAAAGAGTGATGGACATGGAGTCAGATGACCTGGATTCGAATCTTGTCAAAAACATTTACTACCCATCTGACCCTGGACAAGTCATTGAACCTCGTCTATAAAATGGTGGGATGCACCCTTCTATCTCTAAATCTGTGACTTTATGTTCAGGCTCCTCCTCATCTCCAAGGCAAATAATCGCAATTTCTTCAACTGTTTCACAGATGACATAGTTTCTAGATTCCTGCTCACTGTTATGGTCACCCTTCTCCAAATGTACCCTGCAGATTCTCAGTGCTCTCTTAAAGTGTGTCCTCTGGTGCTGAACTGGTCTCTCTAGAAAACACATGAAAAAGCAGTGTCACCCATCCCCGAGGCTTCTGGGGAAAAAGGAATTTCTTCAAGTTGGAAGAGAATAAGCTTCCCTACTTACTCTCTCCCTCCCCTAATCTTCCTTCCTCTTTCCTTCCTTTTTCCTTTCCCCCCATCTCTCCCTTTTCTCCCTCTCTTTCTTCTTCCATTGCCCTTTCTCTTCCTCCCTCTTTCTCTCTCTCTTACTTCTTCCTTCTCCTTCCTCTCTTCCCTCTCCTTCCCCCTTTTCTTCTCTCTCTCTCCTCTCTCCCTCTCTCTCTTCTTCCATTGCCCTTTCTCTCCCTCTCTCTCCCCTCTCCTTCCTCTCTCTCTCACTTCTTCCTTCTCCTTCCTCTCTGCCCTCTCCTTCCCCCCTTTCTCCTTCTCTCTCTTTTCTCTCCCTCCCTCCCCCATGTTCTAGTCCTTTTGTCCCAGGCAAACCCAGTGACTGGGCCTCCCTGATCCTCTGCCCTCCTGCGGAATTGGTCCCATGAATTATTTAATGGTCAGGACTTGCTAGATCTGCTCAGTATATTCTTTTCTCCCAAAGAAGGCAAGAAGTATGGAAGCTGAAGAAGAAGGGGCTTCCCTGAGCCTTTCCCAGGCTGCAGAGGGTTAAGGCAGGCCCAAATTCCTAAGCTCTCTTCTGGCTCCTTAGCTATCACTTAGGTCTCCCAAGTGATCCAACCTGGGGTGAAGTCCAGGATCACCACACCCTTGGCACAAGCCTTCTGTGACTGCTGGGAAGACCAGTGGAGGGATGAATCTCCACACTTGTCTCAAGGAGTTCAGCTCCCACTGCTTACAGGAGAGGCAGCATTATGCGATGGAAACAGTGTATACTAGACCTAGAATCAGGAACACCTGGGTCTGAATCCTCCCTCAGACGTTTACTGGCTGTGTGAGCCGGGGCAAGGCACTTACCTCTATCTGCCTCATTCTCTTCATCTGGAAAATGAGGGGACTGAAGCGAATCCCCTCAAAGGTCCCTGTGATCCTATCTTGTCATCTGCCTTCCTGGGAGACATTCAGGTTACTGCCCTGTCTCACTTAGGTGGGATGAGATGAGGTCCAGAAACCTCAGGGGACTGGGCAAAGGTCACACAGAAAGGCAAATTTGTTGGGGAAAGAACCCAGACTATGCTCCCCATCTAATGTCTTCATAGACAGAAAGACATGAGTGCTAGCCTTGGACCCAGGAGACCTGGGTTTGAATCCGGACTCTGACATACACCATAGGTGGGATTATGGACCAGCCACTTACTCTCTTTATCTCAGTTTTCTCCTCTGTAAGATGGGAATGATATCACAGAAGAGGACACTGAGGCAGAGGTTAAGCAACTTGCCCAGAGTCACACAGCGAGTAAATGTTTGAAGTTGTATTTGAACTCAGGTCTTCCTGACTCCAGGTCCAACACACTATCCACTGTGCTAACACAAAAACTAGCTGTGTGACCTTGGGCAAGTCACTTAACCCCAATTGCCATAACTTCCCCCCTCCAAAAAAAAGCAAAAAAAAAAACCCAACCCAACAACAAAACCCATTACAAGTATAGAATTGAACCTAGAATTAGGAAGTCTTGGTTTCAAAACTAGCCTCTGGTACTAATTAGCTATGTGGCTCTGGGCAAGGCTCGAGCCTCAGTTTCCTCATCTATAAAATGGGCACAGAATGCCTGTTGTACTTATCTTGAAGGCTACTGTGAGGCTTGAGTGAGATAAGCAACATAAAATGTTTTGTAAACTTCCACATGTACTGCAAACATCACTTTGACTGTTGTGATACTGAGCAAGTCAATTACCCTCATGGTCCTCCAAGCAACTCTCTAAAACTGTACATTTCATACATTTCTTTTTTTTAATTTAATTTTTTTTGGAGGGGAAAGGCAAGGCAATTGGGGTTAAGTGACTTGCCTAAGGTCACACAGCTAGTATAGTGTGTCAAGTGTCTGGGGCTGGATTTGAACTCAGGTCCTCCTGACTCCAGGGCCTGTGCTCTATTCACTGCACCACCTACCTGTCCCCAGTCTCATAGATTTCAAGGCAAGTGCTGACCTGTATGAGTAGAAGGAGCTTCCTCTCCCAGAGTTCTTTGCACAAAAACTTACTAAGTCTTAAAATGCTTCAGAAATGTTAGCTATTATTACAAACACAGTTGCTCACCCCTGCATGGCTCCCTCCTCACACACATACTTCTTTATTCTGACTTCCAAGGTCCTGCTTAACTTTCTTTCATTTCATCTATAAGTACTGAAAAGGGGTGGGGCGGCTAGGTGGCACAGTGAATACAGCACCAGCCCTAGAGTCAGGAGGACCTGAGTTCAAATGTGACCTCAGACACTTAACACTTACTAGCCATGTGACCTTGGGCAAGTCACTTAACCCCAATTCCCCTGCATTCCCCCCCCTCAAAAGGCAAAAAAAAAAAAAGAAAGAAAAGAAGGGGGGAGGATAAGATTAGAGGAAGTAACTTTTCTCTTCCTCCACTTCTTCCCCACTCAGCACTTAGAGCAGTGGTTCTCAACCTTCCTAATGCCTCGACCCTTTAATACTCATATGTGGGCGTATCTGCATGTGGGTGGACCCTCCTGGAGATGGATAGAGGAGCAGTGTCTCGGTTCCTAAGACCATCGGAAATATGTGTTTTCCAAAAATATGTGTTTTCTGATGGTCTTAGGCGACCCCGTTTGACCCCCCAAAAGGGTTGCGACCCACAGGTTGAGGACCACTGACTTAGAAAGATGCTTCTTTTAAAGACAAAGTTGATAATGCCCTTTTAGGGTGAATCCTTAGAGTTAGAAAGAATGTGAGAAATTTACATTGTCTAAGTTGGACCTGAAGCAAGAGCTCCTTCTATAATACCCCTGGCAAATGAGTTTCTAGTCTCCCTTTGAATGCCTAAACTGACAAGCAACTCACTACTTCTCTTAATTTTTTAAAAAAAATTCTGAACTTTATAAACACCAAATAAAATTAGCGTTTCCATGTATGTAGTACAGAAGGGATCTGAACACAAATCTGCAAATCTCTGTTATGTAGAGCTTGCTTTTCAAGTACAGCATAAATTCAACATGTAACTTTCCAAGCTTCCTTACTCGTCAGTGATCCCCTGAACTCACTTCTCCAGGCAGTCCGTTCCTCTCAGGAAAAGCTCTAATTGTTTGTGAGTTTTCCCTCATGTTGAGTTGAAATCAGCCTGTTCATCCTAGCTCTGTCCTGTAGGGCCAAGCCAAGAAGTCTAATCTCAACTTCTATCTGCCTCAGTTTTCTCAACTGTAAAGTGGACATAATAATAATACCTACCTCAAAGGGTTGTTGTGCAGATCAGATGAGATGATGTTTGTAAAAAAAAAAGCCCTAAGCATGGTACCTGGCGCCTAGCAGGTGCTATGTTAATGCTCATTCCTTTCCCCTCCCCCTTCCCCATCAGCCCTTAGAATGACTGAAGGAAGTGATGAGGTCTCCTTTCACGATCTTGGACAGACTTGGGGAGACAGTGGAGGAGAGAAGGGCCATGGGGGTCACCAAGAGTTGGACACAACTGAACAAGAGTTCTTCTTTCCTCCAGACTAAATACATTTAGTTCCTTTGATCTCGCCCTCATGTGCTCCAGTCTTGGGCCTCCCTACCCTGGCTACCCTCCTCTGGATGTCCTCCAGCTCATCAATGTCCACTGTAAAATGTCAGCCCAGAATTGGACTCTTTTGTGAAGGTGGGAAATTGACAGTTTTCACTGGAGCAAGCGGCTGAGCTCTGGGTTCTAGCTCTTTCTCACACTCCATCAAAGGCATGGGCACAATGGAAAGATCATGACACATCTGGTGGTTCTCAACCACAAAGATGCTATTCTAAATAGTGAAGATGTGGTATAAGGAACCTGGGAAAATAACATAGTCAGTAGAGGGCTGGGAAAGGAATGTCTTCAATACCCTGTCACCCAACTGGTGAAGCGTGATTGGCCAGCCCTTCCCTGTAATGCTAGAGCCCTCAGCAGTGATACAGGGAGGAAGAAGGGAGGGAAAAGGGAAGCTGAAGCATGGTACAGTGTGACTTGGTGTCAGGGGAGAGCCAGACTCACAATCCCATCTCTGATACTTCCTAGTTGCTTGTGGGATTCAACCTCTGGTTCTTCATCTATAGAAGAAGGATAATAATATAGCTAGTATCTACTTCCTAGGGCAGTTGTAAAGCTCAAGAGACAAGAAATGTCTTGTGCTTGGCAAACCTTAAAGCACAAAATAAATGTCATTTCAAAAATTGTTAATGATAGAAGCAGCTAGGGGGCATAGGGGAATTAAGAGGAGCTGAGTTCAAATACTCCATTAGACATCTACTACCTTTGTGACTGAGCAAATTAAATATTCTCTTTCAACCACTGTTTTCTCATCTGTAAAATGGGGGTAGAAACAGGCCCTACATCACAGGTTTGCTGTGACAATCTCATGAACCAATAGATGTAAAACACTTTGCAAAGTTTAAAGAGCTTCATAAATGCTACATTATTATTGGTGGTGGTGGTATTATCTGCCAACTAGTGCTGAAAAAAAGACCCAAAGCTCCCCTGATAGAATGAAGGTTCCTAGAGGTCATGGACCATTTTGTTTTTGTATCCCCAGGGCCTAGTGCAATACTTGGCATACAATAAACATTGATTGATTGATATACATACGACTAGTCCTTCCTTTCCTCATAACCTTTGCAAAGTCACTGGAGGTCTGTAGAACTCCTTGTCAGATATGTAATAGAAGGGATATCATGCTTCACATGACAGCCTGAGGGATTCCTAGAGAGGCAAAGCTTTTGTTGTTGTTCAGGCGTGTTTGACTCTCTGTGACCCCATTTGGGGTTTCTTGGCAAAGATAGATCCTGCAGTGCTTTGCCATTTCCTTCTCCAGCTCATTTTACAGATGAGGAAACTGAGGCAAACAGGGTTAAGTGACTCACCCAAGGTCACACAGCTAGTAAGTGTCTCAGGCTGGATTTGAACTGGTCTTCCTAACTCCTGACCTGGTGCTCTACCCACTGTTGTAGCTAGCAACCCATGAGAAGTAAAGTAGTGTAGTGGAAAGAGAATAGAGTCGAGTCAGAGAATGGGATCATCGATTTAGAGGGGATGGTGGGCCAAGGGGCTGAAGTAGAAGAGTGCAGGTGTTTCTTATATACCCACTAGGTGCCAGGCACTAGTTAACAAATATTATCTCGTTCAATTCACCCAACAACCCTGTGAAGCAGGTGCTAAATCATTTTGCCCAGGGTCACACAGCTAGGAAGTGTGTGATGTCACATTCAAACTCACGTCTTCCTGACTTCACGTCTGGAGCTCTATCCACTATCCACAGCCCCTTAACTGCCTCAATTATTAGCAATTTTTAAGACATTTATTTCATGCTTAAGATTTTCAAGGTCATCTGGTCATCTCACTTTACAGCTGAGGAAAGTTAGGCTTGGAGAATTTAAGAGATTTGTCCGAGGTCATAGCACCCTGTCCTCCTACTGTCCCACACTGCCTCGCCAACCCCAGCTCTGCTACTTATTAGCAATGTGGTTTTGAGCCATTAATTTAACCTTCTGATCTCCATCTGCAGAATAAGAGAGTTGTACCAGATGATTTCTAAGGTTCCCTTCAGAACTAAATCTTATGGCCTCTTCCAATTCTGTGATTTTGTGATTCTAAATGAGTCTGCCCTCTCACGACGCTGCCTGAGTCCTGTGACATCTTCCCTCTTCCAGGCATCCTCTTATAGGCATTTATACTTGGTTTCACCAGCATAACTATGTTGGGAGGAAGGGACTGAGTGCACAGGGTGATTTCTCTGGCCAGTGGTACTGCTGAGTTCCAGCCTACAGCCTTGTACCTGCTTAATTTCTCCATTCTCTCCAAGTGACCATGATCCTCCTTTCTCTACTCTCCTGGGTTAATGCTTCCAGTCTGATTCTCCCCTTTCCCCCCTCCCCCAGACCAAATACTTTCCCTTTGTCCACAGGCTCAATTTTCTCAAGGAATAGCTTCCTCAATTTGACCTTCGAGAACCATCAATCTCACCAGAAAATGCTAACCCAAGTCACCTGACCCCACAACACAGCACTTTTCAGACCAATCCATCAGGATGCATTATTTAATAATGAGCATAGGAGCAATTCTGGATAGACCAGGCCACCTGGCTGCCACAGTAACAAATTCCTAGCCCATCACCAGTCACCTTTCTCTCCTTGACCCATGGCCACAAGGTTCTGTTGCTTTAATGCTCTGGGAGCTGGCAAGGACAGCTCCAATGGAAAGGGCACCGCACCATGTGCCAAGGCCAAGAGGGACCCCAATCAGCCTTAGGACCAAGACTGGAGACGATGTAGAACAGTGGAAAGGGTTCGGGACTCGAAGTCAAAGGTCCTGGATTTAAATGTTAGCCATGCTATAGAGTAGCTGTGTGACCCCTTATGGTCAACTGTTCTCTGGGCATCAGCTTCCTCATTTGTAAAATAAGGAGGGATTGAACTATACGATCCTGAAATCCTATGAATGAATGCCCTGTGTGACCTTAGGCAACCCTCTTCGGCAACCCTCTTCACCAACTGCGCTTCCCTCTGTCCCCATTTAAACCAATTCTGCCCCCTATGCCTTTTACAAGAGGCAGTGAGATGTATTAGATAATTGGCCTTGCAGCCAGGAAGACAGATTCAAGTCTCTGCCCTGTCAGATATGAGGATATAATCCTGGGCAAGCCATCTGACTTCCAGGGTCTCAGGCAACTCGATAAGGACTATAAATTGCAAGGTGATTGTCAATTTGCTTTACTGGAGGGAGTTTCCTCCACCAATGAAATCACAAGAATGCAAAAAAAGAAATACTGTCCCTGCACAGAGACTGGATGAGGGCAAGTGTGACCTCACAGGGATATGTCACGTCCTTATTTTCAAAGTTACCTGAACAATGAACACCGGTTCTGCTGAGCATAGTTTCACATTACCATTTGCTCCAGATCACTATGGTCAAGGTCATTGTAGTTTTCCCAAGGTCATTTTCAGCCCAGGTGCACAGAGAATTCTAACTCGAGTAAGCAGAAGAGCTCTTTGGAAAGGCCTTTAGAGAAATTCCAGAAAGCAGCACTGATTATCATGACTATTCAAAAAAACTTTTATAACAGGGATGAATTTTGTCTTAACTCATTACAACAGCATGAGGCCCTGTGGGACATAGTTATTCTCATGATCACTTATTCAACAAGCTTTTATTGGGCACCTACTGTATACAGAGTATCCAGCACTGGGGGAGAAGGGCAGGAATTTTGAACATATATGAAACACAAGATGTGCTCTTGGTTCTGGTGTAATCAATCAATTAATCAATCAACAAGCATTTTAGTACGTATTATGCACCGTGTCGGGTGTTGTACTGAAGTTTAAGGACACAAAAACAAAAGTCAAGCTGGCCCTACCCTTAAGAAGTTTAAGTTCTTTTGGAAGAGGTAATAAATAGGTGCATACATACAAGAGAAGATGAAACTTAACCTCAGAGAGAAAGGCACTAACAGCTGGGGGATTGGTAAGGACACAGAAGGTGTCATGGGACGTGAGTCTTTTTTTTTTTAATTTTATTTTAGTTTGCATCATTCATTTCCACAAGATTTTGAGTTACATATTTTCTCCCCTTCTTTCCCCCACCCACCGCCCCAAAACAGCCATCCCAGTGTGTCCCCCCTCCCCCAGTCTATTCTCTCCTATGTCACTTTTCGGTAGGGCAAGATGGATCTCCCAACCACAGTGCCTGTGTATCTCAAGTTCCAGTTGGATGTAGTCAATAATAATAATAATAATAATAATAATAATAATAATAATTGCATATATATATATATATATATATATATATACACATTCATAACATTTGATTATGGAACTCCAGATTTCAGATTCTTTCTCCTCCTCCCTCACCACCCATCCCCACTGGAAGGACAAGCAATCAAATACGGGCTGAACACGTGACATTACGCAGAACCATGGAACATGAGTCTTGAGGGAAGCCAGGAATTATAAGAGGCTGAGATGAGGAAAGAGAGCATTGTTTGAGGAAGAGCATGGAGACTAATACTGCTGGACCACAGAAGAGAATAATGAATAAGAAGACAAGAAAGATGAAAGGGGCTGGTTTATGAAGAGCTTTAAATGCCAAACAGATCTGAGAGGTAATAGGGAGCCAGTGGAGTTTATTGAGAGGGGGAGGGTATGACATGATCATGTCTCTGCTTTAGGAAAATCATGTTGGCAGTTGTATGAAAGATGGATTGGGGGGGGTGGTTAGATGGCACAGTGAGTAGAGCACTGGCCCTGGAGTCAGGAGGACCTGAGTTCAAATCCAGTCTCACACACTTGACACACTAACTAGCCATCTGACTTTGGGCAAGTCACTTAACCCCAATTGCCCTCCAAAAAGCAAAAAAAAAAAAAAAAGATGGATTGGAAAAGGGGGAGAATGGATGCAGGGAGACCAATTTGAAGGCGATTGTAATAGTCCAAGTGAGAAGCTATGAGATCTTGAAGTAGGGTGGGAGATATAGTGAGTGGGAGAGGAAGGGGAGATATAAGAGAGATACTGTGGAGAGAGAAAGAAAACAAGATTTAACAACTGTGAGCTCTTTGAGAACAGAAGCCGCCTTTTGCCTTTCTTTATATCCCCAATGGCACATAGTAGGCATTTGATGTATGCTAATTTATCGATCAGTTCTTTTGTCCTCTGCCTATGATTTCATTGGATATGGAGAGCCTTTGATACAGAAACACTCTCTACCAGCAAAGATAATTATCAACTACTTTTCTGCAACTTAGTTTCTTGGGGCACTGAAGGGATTAAATTACTTGCCTATGGTAGCTCACAACTGATAAGTATCAGGGGTAGGATTGGAACACTAGTCCTTCTAACTTCAGGTCTTGTCCTCTTTTGACTATGAAGGAAGACCACTAGAAGCAACTAGGTGGTACAGTGAATAAAGAACTGGGCCTCAAGTCTGGAAGACCTAAATTCAAATCTGAAAGATCTAGCATCAGACTAGCTGTGTGACCCTGGGCAAGTCACTTAACCTCTGTCTGCCTCAGTTTCCTCAACTTTTGTTGTTCAGTCATTTTTTGTCATGTCTGACTCTTCATGATGCAATTTTGGGATTTTCTTGGCAAATTTACTGGAGCAGTTTGCCATTTCCTTCTCCAGTTCATTTTACAGATGAGAGAATTGAGGGAAATGGGGTAAAGTGATTTGCCCAGGGTCATACCGTTAATAAGTGTCTGAGGCTGGATTTGAACTCAGGTCTTTTAAACTGTCATCCTTCTGCTCTATCTACTGTACCACCCAGCTTCTCCCTAACTTTTGTTGTTGCTGTTGAGTCTTTTTAGTCATGGCCTACTTTTTATGATTCCCTTTGGGATTTTCTTGGCAAGGATGCTGGGGTGGGCTGCCATTTCCTTCTTCAGCACTTTAACTGTAAAACAGGGTAAATAATAACACTCACCCTCCTCCCCTCCCCCCCGAGTTGTTGTAGGAGTCAAGTGAAATATTATTTGTAAGACACTTAGCATCGTGCCTGGCACAAAGTAGGTCCTTAATAAATGTTTTCTTTTCTTCCTTCCCATGGATAAACCTTATAGCTCTAGACATTTTCTGGTGATCTTATAAATGCTTAGAAATGCCACCTTCAGAAGAAATGGTTGCCAAATCCATAAAAACTATGATTCTGCACACCAGGATGTATTACTGCTGCTGGGACAATGTCTTTCACTTTACTTTAGCTCCTCTGCTCTTCTCCACACTATTTTATTTCTTCTTTTTTTCTGTATAAGCATTTGCAATATTTCCACTGAGTACTACAACTCTATGAAGAGAAGCACATTGAACTCTTTTGGGATCAAGAGTCCTGGGTTCAAATTTAGAACTAGAAGGGACCTCAGAGATTATCCTGTCCAATCTTTTTATTTCACAGATGAATAAAATGAAGTTCATTCACAGGAAATGACTTGCCTAAGGTCATTCATGGATCTAAAGAGCAGAGATCTCCAGACTCCCAATCCAGTGCTCTTTCTACTACTCTACACACACATTTAGACTTAAAGATGGGTTGGACCCTAGATAAATGAGGAAGCAAAGGCCCAGAAAAGGTGAAGAACTTGCTGAATGTCACACAGCACATCAGTGACCGAGTCAGAACTAGAAACCAGGCTGTATTGGGAGTCTAAAAACAGCAGATCCATTTGCTGACAGGCACAGGTTGTTTGGGAAAAATCTAATACAAAGGTTACAGTATCACAGACTTAGGGCTGGAAGAGACCTCCAATCCTCTCGTCCGCCCCTGTCACCTTGCAGCTGAACAATTTTCCACAAGTATTGAATGGAAAAGCTGGCATTTGAATCTGGTCCCTTTGACCCCAAAATGTAGCACTTGCTCCTGTACCCCTCAAAGGGCAGTTTCAAGGCTCTCCTGCATGGAAGGAGAAGAGTACAAGGCTATTTGGCCATCCTTATACTGCTGGGAGACCTTGGGCAGATTCCTTTTCCTCCTTGGGCTTCAGGTTTTTCTGTTTTTGTTGTCTATGTTAAAAGACAGAGTTGAGATACATGACCTTGAGTGGCCTGGCCATGAGGGCATTTGCCTGGCTCACATTAGAGCTGGGCTAGTTAGAAAGAGACTTTGGGAGCAGAGGGCCCATCTGAGCAAGGCTCATGACCTTGGCTGTCCTTGGCATTTCTCTTCAAGCAGCCCTCTGGCTCTCTTTCTAGCTCTTGAGAACCACTTTCCCATAGAGATGACAGGCTTTTGGAGCTTTTCTCTCCTTTGGCCACACAGGGATGGTGGTTCTGACCAGCTCAGAAAAGGGCTCTTGTCTGGGTCTGCACCTGGGACAGCTGTGATGCTGCTTCAGAACTGGGCTCAGTATCCACAGACCCTCTTAAGCCAAGCGCTCCCTGGAGCAGACAGTGACCTATACTTTCTCAAGGCCTTGCTGGCCTGAGGCTAAGGGCCTGTACACCATCTGGAATCTTACTCCTTCCCTGCTCTCCTTGGCTCTGCTGTCCAATTGTCTCTCTTGAGGCTCTTTCCCACGTGGGCCATCCGGGAGCAGGACACAGATCCAGGGTCTGATGGAAAATCCGTTCCCTTTGCCATCATCCATGTGCTCCACTCACCCCTCGGCCCAGGGCAAACTCTCCTGCTGCCCGCCCTCCAGAGAAGCCAATCAGTCTGACTTTCTAGCGGAATTGTTTGCTTCGCTGTAATTGATGAGTCTCTAACAAGCCCCAGGAGACCGGGTTTGTTTGAAGGGAGCTCTCTGCTTCTGGTCCCTAAGGAAGTCCCCAATTCAGTCAATCTGAGTTCCCAGCGAAATATGAATCAACCCAGGCTGTCTTTCAGCCCAGCATCAATGTCTGTCTAAGCTAGGTCTGGCACAATGGTTTAACCCCCTCCTGGCCACAGTGACTGGTGCCCTGGTTGGGGGTAGGTAGCAAAGGCACAAAACAAGCTGTTGGGTCTGTGGGATGACAGCCTATGGTACGCTGGAGTATGTCCTGCCCCACAGGGAGGAGTGGGTAGTGCCCAGGAACCGCTGGGGGAGCTCTGTATGGGCATTGGTCCTAAAGCAGGGTCTTTGTGGGAAATCGTGAGCTGGGGCCTTTCCTTCCTCTCTAGGAGAGGAGCTGGATGTTTGGAGTCCCTCCCAGATACAGACGGCAGTGTAAATGTAGGTCAATTCCTAGCTGCCTAAAATAGTGATGTCATCTGCTCCCCGGGGGAGGCAAGAGGAAGTGGTAAGTTTGGGAGGAAGGGTGAGGAGGAGGGCGCATATAGCTTGGCACTGGTACTGGGATGCTTTAGGTCTGCCCACCTTCAAAGCTCAAAAGAGATAAAACTATTTGGGAAGCTGTCCCCGGGGCTTGAAATGGAGGGGGAACCCAATTCCCAGGGCCTTTGTAACCATCAAACTTGGAGGCTATCACAACGGGTATGAATATATGGATGGAGAATCTTAGAATTTAGAACTGGAAAGAGGCCTTACAGAAAATCTAGTCCAACTCCCTCATTTTACAGATGGGGAAGCTTAGGTTTACGGATGTATCACAGCTCTCAAAAGAATCAAATCCATTTTCATCACCCAGTCTCTCCTTGGACTTCTTCTAAAAAAAAAAAACCCACGAAAAAACCTGGCTACGTGATTTCATGGGTGAAGGGAATGCCTAGTGTAGAAACTCCATCTATTTATGCTGACTGGTAATTCATCTGTAACTTATAGGCTGCTAGTTGACACAGTGGATAGGGAGCTGGGCCTGGAGCCTGAGTTCAAATATGAGTTCAAAACCTCTTGTTTGCCTCAGTTTCTGCATCTATAAAATGGGGATAATAATAACAGCACTTACCTCCCAGGGTTGTTTGTGGTGATCAAAAGAGCTAACAGAGCTCTTAGAAGAGTGCCTTGCACATAGTCAGCATATATAAATATTGGCTATTGTTATTATTAATTTATAGTCTTAGGACGTTGCCTTTCACGATGAGAGATTAAGTGGTTTAACCTCATGGTCACAAAACTCAGTATGTGTCTAAGGTAGGACTTGAATCCTGGTCTTCCTAATTCTAAGATTAGTATACTTTCCACCACATTACACCACCTCATCGACTTAAAAAAATAATTATAACCTGGATATATTTCTATATTGCTTTAACAAAAACCTTGTTAGGTAGACTGTCCAAGTATTCCAGCTCCATTTTTGTTGCTGTGTTGTTTCTACTCTCCATGACCCCATCTGAGGTCTTTTTGGCAAGGGTGGTTTACCATTTCCTTCTCCAATTCATTTTACAGATAAGAGGAAATTGAGGCAAACTCGGTTAAGTGACTTGCCCAGAGTCACACAGCTAGTAAGTGTCTGAGGTTGGATTTGAACTCAGGTTCTTCTGAGCCAGTGCTCTATTCATTGCACAGCCCAGCTGCCCTGGGTTCAGTTTATAGATGAGGAAACTGAAGTTCAAATAGGGGTAGTAATTCATCCAGAGTCACATAGCTAATAAATGCCAGAGGCAGAAGTCAAACCCTCAAGTGTCCTGACTACATGGTTAGTACTCTCCCCACTACATTATGCTAAAGTCATCATCTCAGTTAATTCCCTTCCCTTCTTGTTGGGACGGGGTTGCAACAGGGGTGTGGTGTGCAGGGTGCAGGGTGCAGGCATGAGAAGAATTGTCCTCAAAGGCTCCTTCCAGTTTTCAATCCTACAGTCCTATGAATTGGATGATGGGAAAGGAGAAACAAGAGGGAAGTAGACTGAAAGAAAGCAGGGGACTAGAGAGCCTGGGTCTCACTGCAATAACCCAAGTGTTGTTGGGTAATGTGTATAAATGCCGGCCAGCCTTCCTCCAGGAACACAGCCGTGCTGGCAATTGAGTTCATTGGCCAAATCGAATTTGGGCTTCTGTATGAAGTTCTTTTCTATTAAGTGCTTTAACATACATCACCTCCCTCAGTCTATTGATGAAATCCTATTATCCACTCAGAGCCGGAGGCAGCTTCCCCGGCAACCTTCCACCCACCAGCTCTTGGAGAGGTGAGGGTGGTCAGGGGGGAGGGGGTGGGCCAGCACCACAAGCACCCAAGAAGCTACACAGAATTGCAGATGTGAATGGGGGCAGGAAAGGTACTTCACTCTTCTTAAAGCTTGAGACTTAGAAGGAAGTCCGTTTTTCTTCCAGAACCCTGCCAGGATGAGCAGGTTGGCCACCTCCACTCCTCTAGAAAAGGCAAAATTCTAACCATCTTCTTGGGCTGACTCAAGCTCTAGGCACTCACTGCACCAGAGGTACCAGGATGGTGCTGGGGATGGTACCAGGGTTTGAAAATTGTGGGTGGGGAAAGGGCTGTCTGCAAGACTGGTGGGTGTCCCATATATATACCAAAATATTCATAGCAGCACTCTTTGTGGCAACAAAAAAAGCAGAAGCAAAGTGGGTGGTCATTGATTGCGGAATGGTTGAGCAAACTGTGGTAAATGAATGAAATGGAATACTATCATGCTATGAGAAATGATGCATCTGAGGAACTCGGAGAAACACGGGAAGACTTATATGAATTGGTGCGGAGCAAAGAAAGAAAAACAAGAACAATATACACAATGACTACAATCATATAAGCAAAAACAACATTAAAAGGTAGCCAGACTTGGCCCAATTGCAGTGACTCGTCTCGGTCCCAGATAACACACCCTGAAACACACTGCTCCGCTCCTATAGGACCAAGGGACTAGAATGTCGCATTTTGTTCATCAGTTTTCCAAACCTTTTCTTTGTTACAAAAGTAAGATCATCAGGGAACTAGGGCATATCAGAAAGAGACTATGGTATAAAAAAATAAATGCCAACATTAAAATTTTTTAAATTTACATAAAAGTATGTGTGGGGGGAGGTGAAAGGACATTAAAAAACAAGAGGGTGAGTCTTCTTGCCCCATCCCTTCCTCCAGCTACCTCTCCCGGTCCTTCTTCCCACTAGAAAGATACACAGTCTGTAAGATGCTGTGCTATTCTGCCCCACGCAATCCCTGAAGCTTCCAATCCCGAGGTGATTCTCCCGTCCAGCTGGGAGTTAGAGGAGGGGTGGTGGTGGGAAGGACATGTTTTCCCCTCTTGAACCCAGAGGAATATCAGCACTTAATGGGGACCTTGCAGGGGGGAACAGTCACTGAGAAATTGCCAAAACTCAGCAGTCCCCAAGTCAAACGCTGTGTCTTCTGATTGAATCTGGGGCATGATGAAGACTGCTGTGATCACTATTTAAGAACTCAGAGTTTTTAAGCCCATGTGTATGAATGAGTGTGTATATCTGTCTGTGTGTGGTTATATGTGCACAAATAGCTTTGTGTATGGCTGAGCATGGTGGCTCACATCTATGAGCCCTGTAGCTGGGGGAGGCTGAGATTGGAACTAACGTGGATTCACGGTCTACACTAGGTTTGGCACTAATTATGGGGAGCTCTTGGCAGCAGAGAGCCACCAGGCTGCCTAAAGGAGAGGCAAACTGGCCCAGGAGAAGGTCAAAGCTTCAGTATTGATCAGTGGTGGGATTAGCCCATGAGTGGCCATAATGCTTCCAGCCTGGGTGAGAGAGAAAGACTCAGTCTCAAAAACAAATCAGAACAAAAAAGGTTTGTGCATGTGTGTTATATTTAAATATGGTACAGTGGATAGAGAGCTACACTGGAGTCAGGAAGACTTGAGTTCAAATCCAGTCTCAAAGAGTTAGTCATTGTGTGATCCCAGGCAAGTCACTTAATCTCTGCCTGCCTCATTTTACTCAACTTCAAAATGGGAAGAATAATAGCATCTACCTCTCAGGGTTGTTGTGAGGATCAAAGCACTTAGCTCAGTGCCTGGTACATAGTAGGTACTTAATAAATGCTTGTTTCCTTCTTTCCTATATCTATATCTACGTATCTGAGTTAAGTATATATAGGTAACTGAATGTATGAATGAATATGAGTGCATATATGAACATGTATGCAATAAGTTATATGTATGCATGTATATATGAGTGTATATGTAAGCAAGACACATGCATGCTGTAATGTACACATGTATAATTACCTTCTTGTATGGCCATACATGTAAGCACGTGTGTAAATAGGTATGTATATGGAAGAGTGCATGTATGTGTATATGTGTGTGAATGGGTATGTGTGAGCATAAGTGTGTATGTTTATGTAAGCATGTGTTACGTGCACATATAAAAGGGGTATGGAATAAGGGTGGATAGGTACATGGATGGACACTTGAGCATGTTTAGTATATCTGCTGCTTTTTAAATAACACGCATCAGGGCTCTCTCTGTCTCTGCCTGTGTACAAGGATGGCAACATGGGGTGGGAGAGGAAGAAAATTCCTGTTAATTAGACTGGAATCGATCCGTATCCTCCCAAATTTGATTTTTCTTAAGCAGCCCCGTCTGTCCTGTCCATGGCCAATTAGCTTCAATTACAGCCTGTTAGTCAATGTGATGAAAAAGACTTAGGGAGTTCCAGCGGCCAGAAGTGGAGCCTGGCACAGAGAGCGGACAGAGAACAATGGAGAGTGTTTGGAGCCTCCTGGACACAGGTCACTGATCTCTGATGGGACTTCAGAATGTGGGAGAGTTTGGTTTGGTTTGGTGATGGAGGCAAGGGTAAAGAGAGGGAGCCTGGGAGCAGACAGACCTTCCTCATTCTTTGCGGTTCAGTCTAATATTAAAATAAATTTCCCTTCCCTGAGCTCACAGTGACAATGAGGGGCTAGGCCTAGAAAGAAGAAATCAAGCAATCTGAAACACTTCCTGCAGGTCCTCCCTAAAGAAGAGTAATCCACATGGGGCTGAGAACCAACTGTGTTGTGTTTATAGGGACAGGTGTCTGCTCGTTACAGTTATACCTGTGCTGATGAAGAAGGTCCACACCCACATCCCACTTTGTTGGCAGAAATGTTACCAGAGGTAGAAATAATACAGGAGACAGAGATACCAGAAAGGAGAATTTATAGTATGAAAATATCATTAAATATTCACTGAATGACAGCAGTGTGAGATAACAGGTTGGCCAAGCCTCATTCATACTCAAGAGTAATCAATAATAACAGCTGATGCTTATAGGACTCTTTATCATCACGTGGAGCCTTTCTACCTATATTCTCTCATTACATCTTCACAACCTATGAGGCAAAACAAATGCTATTATCCCCATTTTACAGAAGAGAACACTGAGTCTCAGAGAGGTCAAGGTCACATAACTAGCAAGTCACAGAGTAACTGGCACAGAGATGAATGAAATTCAGACTTGTTGGGGTCCGAGTATAGCTCTCTTTCCACGATATCATATTCCTCTCAGTCTGTGATCTGTTCAAGAGCCTTTCTAGTTTTGGGGGGAGGAGAGCTAGACAGCATGCAGACATTAAGCACTCCAAGCCAGGGGCCAGTTCTAAGGCTGGGGTAAAACCAGCCCAGAAAGTGCACCAGAAGACAAATATCCCTGGCTTCATAGTTTGGCTGTGGGCCTGCCCATTTACCTTCCTATGGGTGCGGGCTGATCAGAACTGTGCGTGGAGGTATTTTTGTCTTAGTGGGAACACTGCTGCTGGGTGTTATAACAGAAGCCAACACTGCTATGTAGGAACCAAGATGATTTTTGCTTTAAAAAAACATAGGCAACTTTGAAAAGAGCTGTGTCTATGTTTAGGGGGGAGGTGGGAAGGAGAGAAAACAGGTTCTTTTCCTTTTGCTAATTGAAAAAAAATAATTAAAAAAAAAACAAAACAAAAGAGTTATTTTCCAGGGGATACCCTGGGCCTCCCCAATGGAGGTATCATTGTATAAAGACTAGCATTTACCTATCTTTTTAAGGTGTGAAAAGTGCTTTACAAATATTATCTCTTTATATTACAAATATTATATCTTTACAAATATTTGATCCTCACAACAACCATGACAGGTAGGTGCTATTATCACCCCCATTTTATAGATGAAGAAACCAAGACAGATAGAGGTTAAATGACTTACCCAAGGTCATCACACAGACAATAAGTATCTGAGGCTAGATTTTCACTCAGATCTTCCTGATGCCAGGTTCAGCACTCTTACCACTGTACCAGTTAGTTACCCCTATAGTTCTGCTTCCCTCATCCTTCCAGCAGATGGTAAGTTCACTGAAGAACCATATATAATGGATCTAGGGAGAGGTAACATTTTCTACTGGAGGAAGTTCTGGTCTTAGCAGGAGTTAGGAAGCCTGAGTTCCAGTCTTGATACCCACTAATTTCTTGTGTGATTTGGGGTAAGTTAGTTAACCTCTCCAAGCCTCATTTTGCCTCATCTGCTACATGCCAAGAATAAAACTTGTCCTTAGTCACCTTGCCTATGTCTTGTAAGAATAAAATGAAGGAGTACCATCCTGCGTCAGAGGCAAGAAGGGCTAGAAAGATCATTTAACCAGCTCCCTCATTTTATATTATAGACGTAGAAAATCAGATTGAAGTTCAAGGTCATGAGGTTCCAGTGGACTCAAATGTGCCTGATCTGTGGTAGAACCTTCCTAGCTCGTATTGGACTGATCAGCCATAGTCAAACACACTGTACCTTGACCCCAACATTGTGATGTTATTAGTCCTCTTCCCATATGAAAGACAAAAAACAGCAGGTCATGAGGTACCTTCTTCCTATCCCATCCCCTTTCAAGCATCCTTATATATGTTGTTTTCACAATTAGAATATAGGCTTCTTGAGGGCAGAAACTGTCCTGGTTCCAAAGCTGTCCCTCTTTTACCAGCACTGACTCCTAAAGATCATCTACCAAGGCATGGGTGAGCTGTATCAGCATGGGTAGACCATGTGCCCATGTGAATAAAACTATAGATTTTTGCAAAGGAAGTGCTGCCATTGCATTCATACCCAGTACCTTTCAGAGGCTTAGCATCTCATTTTGGTTCAGCAGCCTCACAGGGGCTGGCTAGGGGATGGACTAGGCCTGGCTGGGGCTCCAGGGATCATAGAATCAGAGCGGCACCTTAGAAAGCACCTACTCCAACCCCCTCACTTTACAAATGAGGAAACTCAGATAAAGCCCAGAAAAGAGAAGTGACTCCCCCAAGATCCCAGGGACTGTAAATAGCAGAGCTGAAATTTCAACCCAGGCTCTCTGACTCTAAATCCAATGTTTTTTCCATTGTACCATAAGGAATAGTCAGGTAAGGAGAATTCAAGAGGACATTCTGCCAAATGTATCCATATGTTTCTGAGACTTCCTATCCTGATCAAGACAGGTCAAGCAAGCTGAATAGAGACTTATCATATAAACCCGTGTACATTTTAAACCCCCTCCCTCCTCAAACCCCACTCCTAAGAGTTGATCCTCAGTTATGGTTCAGTCATTTTTCAGTCATGTCTGACTCTTCCTGACACCATCTGGGGTTTTCTTGGCAAAGATACTGGAGGGGCTTGCCATTTCTTTCCCCAGCTCATTTTACAGATGAGGAAACTGAGGCAAACAGGGTTAAGTAACTTGCCCAGGGTCACACAGCTAGTAAGTGTCTGCGGCTGGATTTGAACCTAGGTCTTCCTGACTCCAGGTCTGGCACTCTATTCCCTCTAGGTCTGAGCTCTTTCAGGGAAGATATTGTATCTTCCTAGTGCAGTGCCTGACACATATTCAGCATTCAAATTTGCACTACTAACCCTGCAAGACTGTTAGCTCCTTGAGAGCAGGGGCCATTCATCTTCATATCCCCCACACAATACCTAGCATCATGATTTGCGCATAATAGGCACTGAATTTAATATTTTCTCCATTGACTTTAATTCCTTGAGCTGAATTGAACTAAAGGTTATTTTTCACTTTATATAACTCGTCCCTTTGGGTGGACTGCTACTGTCAGCAGCAGTAGTCCTGAAATTCTGAAGGCTGGACAAGAGTAAGAGGTGTGAACAGTCTTTGCAGAAAATCAGAGGAAAATGGTTCACCTATGAGATAGTAACTTTCTACCTCAGGGTGAGGTTTTGGGAGAGAGGGAGGGGCTATATTCTGCAAAGCCACCAAGACACAGGTGCCCCAGGAACAGTATCAATAAATGCTTTCCCTTCCCCTTAAAGTACCTGTGCAAAGGGGCAGGAAGTGTGCTCAGAAGTACAGTAAGTAGAAAGGGCTCTCTCTCCCCACCGCCTACCCTACTCCCTCCCATACTGACGTGCACAAACCAAGGATTTTTTTTTCCCCAGCTGTTTCTATTCTCAGCCCTAGTTCCGTCCATCTCCAATTACCCAGCCAATCAATAAGAATAGTACGTTTATGGAAGAGGAAGAAAAGAATGCAGAAGACAGAGACAAAGAGACAGACAAAGACAGAAAGAGACAGAGACAAGACAGAGACAGAGAGAAAGAGACAAAGAAACGGAGACAGAAAGACAAGGGAGAAGAGAGGGGGAGGGAGGGAGGAGGAGGAGGAGGAGGGGGAGAGAGAGAGAGAGAGAGAGAGAGAGAGAGAAAGAGAGAGAGAGAGAAAGAGAGGAGATTCTACCTCTGTTCTTGAGAAATTTACAAGCCACTAAGGGGGATGATGTATTGGAAGGTGAGGTGGGGGAGAGGAGCAGAAGAAGTAATAGGAAGAGAGAAAGCTGGGGCAAAGTCATGTGGGTAGCTAATCTCTTTCCCTCCTTCCCTTAGAAAGTGGTGTCTACTCTAGCTTAAAACCTTTCTAAGGAAGACAAGGCAAATATCCATGCTTCCAGACTTCTGCTATAAGCTTACCAACTCTCCCCCAGATTCACTCCAAGTTCTCTGGGATCTTCTGAGACAGCAGGGACAGACACTGGACTTGGGAATCAAGAGAACTGGCATTTAGGTCTAGCCCTACCCTCTAATTGACTATGTGAACTTGGGCAAGTCACTGCTCCTGTTATTTTCTCCTCTGTTAAGTGAAGTTAGACTAGATGATTTTTAAGGCACACTCCCTTTTTCATTCAGTAAGTATTTATTAAGAGCCTACTATTTATAGGATACTGTGTTAGGTGGAAGTTTAGTGCATAGAGTCATAGACTTAAAGCTGAAAGAGATCTTAACAGTGATCTAGTCTAATTCCCATATTTTCTTCCTTTTTTTTTTTTTGGAGGGGGGAATACAGGGCAATTGGGGTAAAGTGACTTGCCCAAGGTAACATTGCTAGTAAGTGTTTAGTGTCTGAGGCCGGATTTGAACTCAGGTCCTCCTGATTCCAGGGCCAGTTCTCTACTCACTGTGCCATCTAGCCACCTCTTCCCATATTTTCTAGATATACTATGACCCAGAGAAGCTGACACAGGCAGTAGGTGACAGGTCAGGATTTGAATCCATGGCCTCAACTAGAAATCTGGTGGTCTTTCCATTCATACCCTGATGCCTCACTTGCTTCCTCTGAGAACCCCCAAAGGATATTGGAGACTGAGGTAGAGATTGTCTCTATGCTCTAAAAGCTTATAGTGGGGGTGGGGTGGGGAGGAGCACAAGGGTTGCTAACATGAATAGCTTCAATACCCAATATTACAGGCAAAATGTCACCTCTGACTCTTGCTGGTTACGTAATCTATGGCAATTCACTCTAAATTCTCAGACTCCCAGGCAACTCAGAGACTGCAAGAGGAAGAACGGGTATCAACATACATTTGGTAAGCGGAAGCTTCCTCTCTCAAGAGAAACCTTTACACCAATAACCAGAACAATAATAACTAAAAAAGAAAAAAAAACTTCAAACCAAAAAAAAAAGGTGGCTTAGGTACACCAAAAAAAAAATCCAAAACAAGACTGAAATCCAACAAGGAAAATCATTACCCACGTCAGGATGTGAAGGAAGGCTTCATGGAGGAGGCAGAAAAGCACTGAGCATGCAGGGGGTGGAGATGCGGGGGTGCAGAGAGCGGTCCAGTCTGGCTGGAATGCAGAATGCATGGAGAAGAGTAATATGAGATGGGGCGAGAAAGGTAGGATGGCGCCAGATTGGGGAAGGCCTTGAATATCAGGTGGAGGAATCTGAACAAGTCTGATATTCTATGAGAAGCTCTGGGCAGAGGTTATTTTTTTTTCTGGTATTCCGGAGAGCATGGTTTCCTGGAACTGAATCGTGCAGAGTAGACACCTAAACTGGGCAGAATTTCTAAGGGATTGGGTCCCTGTTCCTCCCTTTTTCTTGGAAAAGGAGAAGTTGTAGCATGGGGCATCCAGCAGACACTTTGTGCAGGTGGTAGGAAGGAGGGAATTGCTAAACCTAAGAACCTACTCATTATGCTTCCCTTGGCACTGGATTTGGAGTCAGGAGGATCTGGGTTTAAATTCCACCTCAGACACTTACTTAATCCCTTTATGCCTCAGTTTCCCCATGTGCAAAATAGGAAACTGGACTTGATGATGTTCCTTTCTAAGAGGAAGTGCTGAATGTCAGCACCTCGATGCCCATCGTGTCAGGTATTTTCTCCCCCAAGTTCTCCCTACCCGTAGTTCAACAAGTATGAATTAAGTACCTACTTTGTGTACAGCAAGGGTGACCAGAGGAACCCTGGATTTGCTGGACAGGGGCACCTACCTCCCATGAATCCAGGCATGTGCTCTGGCTCCTTGCTAAGGAATGTGCACCTTTTTTCCCAACAAATCAGAGATTCTCTTGGTTATTCCTACTACATGAATGTATAAAGTATGGCATTTCCAAAGGAAAACTGTCCTGGGAAATTCTGACTCAGCTCAGACTACTCCCCAAATCATCATTTCACTCCTAGATGTGTTCAGTGGCTCAAAGCCACCGACTTCTCCACTCCGGGCTTGAGTTTCAATATCAGCACAACAAAGAAAAAAACTACTGTATCATCTCTTGCCCTTCCTAGGGATGTGATCAGGTGAATTATTTGAGATCCAAGGCTGGGAGATAGAATTGCATTATCTAGGAGGTCAAGTGCCAGGAAGGTGCTGGCTTTATTTCAGTCTCCCACCCCAAGCTCCTTCCTTGTTTTAGCTCTGTTGGTCTGGGGCCTTTCTTCACTCCCTCTCTGCCTCTTCCTCTTGCTGCTTCCTCAGAGCATCAAGCTCTGATTAGCACTGATTCCCCACTACCGCTGCCCCTGGCCCCTCTCCATCTCATCTAGGCACCTGGGGTAGCTCACTCCCCCAAAGCAGCCTCTGTAATTAGCTTCTCAACAGAATAGGAGCTATTTCCAGCTGCAGCATTCGGTCTTTGGTCAGGCCTGTAGGGCTTGTGGATGAGGGGAAAGTATGAAATTATTTTTGGTGTTTGCATCAGTTTTTCTCCCCTTCCTCCCTTTTCCCTGGACAATTCCTATCTGGGTTCCCTTGCCAAGGCTCCTATACCTCCTCCAAATCAGGCCCGTCAAGTGGGTACCAATAGATTTGTTCCCTTTGCCAATTTCAAGTCTAGTCCTAGTCATCACATTATAGGGTTTTAGAGTCATAGAACTACAGATTCCTAGAAGGTCAAGACTGGGAGGGACTTGAGAACAAAGGACCATCGATTTAATACTAGAAGGGACCTTAGAGTTCATCTAGTTCCACCCCCTCAAGGTCAAACAGTTCATTAATAGCTGGCTCCAGGTCTCCTGACTCCCAATCTAATGTTCTGCCTACTGTATTCCCTGATAGACAAGAACAAGCTGGAGTCCAGATTCAATCTGCTGCCAAAGACCTTAGCACTGGAGAAAGGAACCAGCACAACAGAGGCAGAGGATGAACTAGAAGTCTCAGACTCCCAGGGATAGTTTCTAGCCTTGCCTTTTCTCCACTGGCTGTGGATGCCCTAGTACATGATCCTGGAAGATGGAGTGGCCAGTGTGGTCATGGCTAAAGCCTAGTTGGGTAGGCATCACCCCCAGGGATAGCAGGGTTGGGATTTTTTTATGTGCAAAGATTTCTTCTGAGGTCCCTCAATAGCTTGATTGAAAGTATTTTTTAAATGCCTAGGCCTGCCTTGGGGATGGAAGTTAGATTGGATATGTGAGGCTAATATTTAATTGGAGGAGCTTGGAAGTACCATTCTTTGGAAGTATTCTGGCATGGTCATGCCAGGACTGTCCAGCCTTTTGAACAGGATGTTACTCCTGGCTGTGGAGGAGGGGACAGTCTCTGTCATTTACATGCAATATTTCCCTTTGTTTTCCTTGCTCCTGTATCTATCAGCAACAGCTCATTCTCCTTAACTTATTGGAGAAAAATACTCCCCAACTCCTAGCCCCAGTCTTAATTGTTAAGGTTACTGAGATAATAATGTCTGGCCCTACTGACCAATCTTGGAGTTGGGATTGATCAGCCAAAGAGGAAACTATCAGGGCTGATGTGGGAGCTAACTTCTTGTCATGGCCTTTCTTCATCCCATTGTGGCCATTAAGCTTACGATAGGAGGTCAAGAAGCCACTCTACCTATTCAAGAAGAAAGGGAAAAACCCCTCAAAACTCTCAGACTAAAACTCTAGGGAATTTCTGCTCTTTGAAAAAACTGCATTTGAGAATCCTCCCTGTGATTCGATATCACTGTATGTCTAACACACTATTCTTAATAATACTAACCCTGATCAGCACCACCAACTTTCAATGGTTATAGTCAGCTAGTCGATAAGCATTTATTAAGAGCTTACAATAGATACATCAGGCTCTGTGCTAAGCCCTGGGGATACAAAGAAAAGTAAAATATGATCCCTCCCCTCCAGGAGCTCACATTCTAATGGGGAAGGCAATATGTAAGTAATTGTATAGACAAGACATATACATTGCAAATGGAGGTAATCTGAGAGGGAATCATCAGCAGTGAAGAGGGGAAGGGGGATCAGGGAAGAGGTCTCTTGTAAGAAGGTGAGATGGGAGCTGAGACTGGAAAGCCAGGCGGTAGAGGTGAGGAGGGAGGGCACTGTAGGCATGAGAGACACAGTAATGGGATAGAGTTGGAAAATGAAGTGGCATGTAGAGCATACTCATTTTGTCCCCATCACCAAGACTCTTACAATAATGGTGTTTCCTCCAGACTCTGCTCATTTAAAATGCTGAATTGCTGTACTCAATTAGAAACCACCGGGGGAAGGGAAGACAGGAGGCTGGGGCTCTGGGTCCATTTCTCTGCTCTGATGAAGGGTTTTTAGCTAGAACTCTTGCCTGGCACAGACTCTCCATCAGTATAGACTTTATGGGACTGCTGACCATGGAATACAGAATGCTAGTCCTGGCAATATAATGGAATATAGAATTCTGGAAAAGTCCTGGCAAGAACACTGCATTTGGAGAGAACTTGGGCTCAAATCCCTCTTCTGTCACTAACCTGTGTTACTCTGTGCAAGCCAATTAATGTCTTTGGACCTTGGTTTCTTCATCTATATGATAAAAAGATTGGATTAGATGGTCCTACGGTCTTTCAGCTCTAATCTACGAACTGATTTTTTAAAAAAAATAAACATTTGTTATTGCTCAAAGTGATTTTAGAGAGTACCAAATTTTATTGATGGAGAAACTGAGGGCTAGAGCAGCGAAGTGAAATGCCTAAGATAACACAAGTAGAAGAGAGGGACAGAGGTGAACACAAGTTCTCTGATTCCAGATCCAATGCTCTTGCCAGGTTCCTTACTTGAATTAGCCCAAGATCACACAGGTGAGTTAGGAGGACCTAAGCTGGAGAAAGAATCCAAATCTCCTTGACCTGTATTGATCAGGTTATACCAAACATGTCCAAAGGGACAGGCATCTGTGAAGGGACCCATAGAACATGTCTATTCTTATAAATACAGTGCCTGAATATTCAGAGGTAGAAATTAAAGATATCTTTAAGCATATGGAAAAATGCTCTAAATCACTATTGATTCAAGAAATGCAAATCAAAACAACTTTGAGGTACCACATCTCACCAGTCAGATTGGCTAAGATGACAAAACAGGAAAATGACAAATGTTGGAGAGGATGTGGAAAAATTGGAACACTAATGCATTGTCGGTGGAGCTGTGAACTGATAAAAACCATTCTGGAGAGCAATCTAGAACTATGCCTAAAGGGGGATAAATAATTGCATACCTTTTGACCCAGTAATACCACTTCTGGGGTAATATCCCAAAGAGATCATAGAAGTGGGAAAAGGACCCATGTGTACAAAAATATTTATTGCAGTTCTCTTTGTGGTGGCAAAAAACTGGAAATTTAGGGGATGCCCATCAATTGGGGAAGGGCTAAACAAGTTGTGGTATAGGAATGTAATGGAATACCATTGTGCTATAAGAAATGGGAGGGAGATGGACTTCATAGTTATCTGGAGAGGCTTATACAAATTGATGCTAAGTGAGAAGAGCAGAACCAGAAAAAATTTGTACACAATCACAGACACATCGTATGTGTGATGACCAACCTTGATAAACTAGACTCTTCTCAGCAACACACAGATATAAGACAAGTCTCAAGATGGAAGGAGATATCTACATTCAGAGAAAGATCTAGAAAGACCAGAGTTTAAATGGAGACTGAAGTAATCTACACACTATCGTTCTTTTTCATGGTTGGTTTTCTTTCTTTTTCCCCATTGTTCACTCCATTGGTTACAACCCTTCTATACAACCAGACTATTGTACAATGTGAAAGTATCTGCAGATCCTATACCTGACTGCACGGGGGAAGGGGGAAGGAAGGGGAGAAAATTTGAAACTCAAGGGACTGTGGAACTGAATCTTGTAAGCTAAAAGTAAACAAACAAGTCAATGAAAAAAAAAAGAAAAAGAAAAAGAAATACAGTGCCTGGGAATACCTGGTCCCAGACCAACCAGATTTCATATGGAACATGACTCAGTGGCTCTGGGAAAGGATCAAGTACAGTATGGTTATAGTAGGTCAGATTATATCTTCTCCACTTTATTTTTCTGGGTTTGACATTCCCATGGCTTCTTGATGCCAGCAGGACTCCAAATATCAACTAGGATAGTGGTGGTTTCCCCACCAGAAGTGCGGTATAAAAGAAAAGCAGAGAAAATCATAGCCTTATGCCGAATCATCTAACCAGACCTAATTAATCAATACACCAAGCTACAATCTGTGCTGCCAACTAGCCACTGGAAGAGTACTTACTTTATCTGTGAATTGATTGCTGTAGTTTTGCCACCATTACCGCTAATACCAGCTGCCCACAGGGGCCTTCCTGCCAAGTGTGAGATGAGAACCTCCAGGTCCAGGTGAGGCCCAGGGCAGTGGGGGCAGGGAGGGTTCTACTAGCCTAACAAAATTATCACAAAATTTTAGAGGTAGAATGGATCTTGAAAATCACGTAGGCTAATCCCCTTCTTTTACAGACAAGGAAACAATCTCCGAGAGAAAGGACTTGTACAAAGTTTAAGTGGGAGGGAAAAAGCTGGAACATAATGTTAAAGGACTAGACCCATTTTTCTTTATAAATAGATGTCACATCACATTCCCTTCCCCTTCTCCACTCCTCCATAAGCATACTGGTCTTTGTCCTAATATTCCTCTTCAGGGCTCTGTGATAGACAACAAAGATCTCGAGAGCTGTCCAAGGTGCTGAACTACCTTGGCTTGCACTCTTAACTGTGAGTGCCTGACTTAATCGCCATCTAGAAACACTGAACATTGTCCAACTTGACCCTTCCTATACCTGCTGCCTACTCTAACCAATGTCCTTCCTCATATTGTCTACCTTGCTCATTTCTGTTGAGCATTCTGACCTGGCTGGTATGGCCCAGCTAAACCTCAAGACAGGAATTCTGTTTTCTTGACTTTATTTCACTTCCTCTTCCTACTAAATTCTAACCATGGATCAACCATAGTGATCTTCTGTTTGGTATGAAATTCCTCCCATTTGACTCACTTCTCTGGGTTAAAAATTAAAGGGGGTGGAATTTTTTTTTTTAATGCATGTGTTTTTCTGGGAAGAGATGGAAAGTCCTATGGGAGGGTCTCCTCTACCCCTGTCCTATTAGCACGATTATATTTCTCAGATAAGCAATTTGTCATCCTGAGTGGTCCTGAGGGGTTTCAATACAGGATGGAGGAATTTCAATGGCTTTGTGAGGGAAAAGGAGAGATCCTAGCAGGACTCTGTTGCCCTGAATGGGAACAACAACACAGTGCCAAGCTAGGGAGGATGGGCTGCAAGTAATACAGGTTCCACTCAAGAGTTTGCTGAAGAAGGAAGGGGTCACTAAAGAATAAACTTTGCCTAGTTCATGCTTATGCTTGGGTAGAGTTTCCAATTTAGCAACTTTGGTCAAGTGGCCTAGGGAAGGAAAAATTTACTCCAATAACTCTTAATTTGTTTAAACTTTCCTGCAGATGTTCAAATCACCATAAACCCTTTCCTTGGGCAAGAAACTATCTATGCTGACTGAATGTCAAAGTATGTCAATTAAATTTCTCCTGTGACCATAAAAACTAATTAGTCAACCTAGAAAAGAGATGAGAAAATGATGTGCTCCTTTCTCTTATTTCAGAAGTGGGGGACTGTGGGTGTGGAATATTTAATATACTGTCAAACTCAGTTGATATGTTGGTTAATTTTCCCCTTTGTCTTTTATTCTTTCCTGAAAGAGATTTCTAGCTGTGCAGTGAAGGGAAATGAAGGACTGGACTATATTTCAGAGTACAAATCAATCTGAAAGGGGCATGCCCTTATCTAATTTTCTACCTGCTCCTTAAATCTCAAAATTTTACAAAATAGGTTGGGGGGATTCAGTTGATTGGAGCATCCCCTGATCAACCCAGTGCTGTACCAAAATTACAAAAGTGATTTAAAAAACCAATTAGCCGACTGTACCATCAACCAGTAAACCTTACTTGGGCTTTGTTGTAGTTTCTTTTTTCTTTTTTAAACAGTACGATGTGAGAAATGGAGTCATTACAGATGACAATCCAACATCTATGTATATTGGAATCACAATCCTTTAATGAAATATGTCAATATTCAGGACATTGTTAGTTTCCTAGATTAATGACTCAAGTCCCAGGAGTAGACTTGGCCACTGTTGAGACTATATTGACATATACCTCAGATAATCTCTCAAGATGCTAGAATAGAAAGCCGTTTGGTACCAAACCAATTAAATCCAGTTGACATCCCTTTATGGGTGCCATTCAGTTGCTAAGTAAAAGTTCAATATGATGTGGGATGAGATCCCACTTCTTAAAATTACAACTACTTATATTGGCAAGACCTTAAATCAAGTATTTGCTTTCACTTCTTACAACAGCCTCCACCTTCCCTCCCACCACTCCCTCAGTCCCAGGTTTTACCTGCCAGTGACCTCGATGTTGGAGATGGCATAGAAGTATTTGTAGAGGTTCTCCCGCTGAACATAGGTGCCACCCAAAGCAGGTCGAAGTAGCTTCATGCGCAGGTCAGTGGCGGTGAAAAACTCCTTGAGTCCCTTGGCACTCTCCAGCCTGGTGTATAGGTTGTCCAGATTACGAAGATCTGGGCCAGCAAAGATGGCAAAACGGTCCCGCACCTCAAAGCGCACATGCTTCTCCTTCTTGGAGCCAGCCCACCGGGAATACTCCTCTGTGCACACCACCCGGTTGGCACTTGTAGAGGACAAGTCCCGAACCCTGCGGGGAGGCATGTTGAAGGCTTCCATGCAATCTTCAGCATAATACTGGTAGGGATGCCATGTCCGCCCATTGTCCAATGACTTTTCCAGCATCATGATAGTGGGCCTACCATACTCAAAGGTCACCACTACGTCATCAGTCAGCTCAATACTCTTATTCCAGGAAAGGGTGATATTCGCTTCCAGTGGACTTGGGTATCGGCTCCATGTCACGCTCTGCCAGTAGGTGGCAAGCCCCTCATCCTCCTTGTCAAACATGAGCCGAGGTGGGTGTGCCAGGTCTGGGTTTGAAGCATCACACTCATCACTGCACAAGTATGGGTTTTCCTGGGGGAGGGGGGAGAGGAAAGGGGAAGGGCAGCTGTTGGCTTGTTAGGAGGGACCCCCTAGAAACAGACA
Organism: Pseudochirops cupreus; assembly: GCA_028627135.1. Classification (NCBI taxonomy): domain Eukaryota; kingdom Metazoa; phylum Chordata; class Mammalia; order Diprotodontia; family Pseudocheiridae; genus Pseudochirops; species Pseudochirops cupreus. Next base: position 223,800,293 of record CM053581.1, read on the forward strand.
AGCATCACCCTCCCCTCTGTCCCAGAAGCTGTCTCCAATATCTGTGGCTCTAATGTATGACTATGCTCAAAGCTACCAGAAAATAATTTCCTCAACACAAGGGGACAGAAAGTGCTTGAGGACACCAAATAAATGAGTGGAACAGTCTCTGTCTGTAGACTGGGAAAATTTCCAAGATACCAGAGTATTGGGCAGAGTTTCCAGAGTTAGCAGGTCAACACCAGCCCTTCTACTCCCTCTCAAAGTACAATAATACAGGTTACTGCATACAATCCCTAGCAAATGCCCCATTGCCTTAGCTCCAGGCACTGACTGAGAAAAAAATCTCTCCACCTTCTAGCTCCCTTTTCTCTCATGTTGTCTCTTAGGTTGCCTCTAAAACCATATCCCAGCATATGGAAGTTCACACTATTATAGACTTCCTGGGAAGCAGGGGCTGCATATTTCTAATATGACAATGGTCCCAGGCAGTATGTTTCCTCCTTAGATTAGCCCTGGTCTCTATTGTTGCCATTTAAATCTATTTCCTCTTATTTGCTTTATATATGTGAACTCACACTGGAATCCTCAAAAGGTTACTCATGAAACTCTGACTCCCCAGGCCATTTGCAGTCTTATTTGATGAATATTTCAAATCCTTCGTTTGGTCAGAAACAGAACAGCTAGAATCCCAGCATTGAAACTTCTTGCTGCTTGCTACATATGGGGGCAAGAGGTGCTCATTAACTCCTGAGTTGGGGAACCAGCATGGGACCCAGTGTCTAGATGGGATAGAGGCAAGATGCCAAAGGTAAATCCCCAATTTCTATAGCCAGGCATAGGTGGCCCAGGAGGGCTTTTATTTGCTCTCAAGTCTGATGATTGCTCATCCCTCTCTCAGCAATAATGCTTTAAAGGGCACCCCAAAGCCCCCTTGTGCAGAAATAGTCCTTCTCCAATCCCTTACCTGCTAACCAGCCTAAAATTCATAGACATAGGATCAGCTATCAGAGTGCAAAGGATTCTTAGTCTAACCCTGACATTTTAGAGATAAGGAAACCAGGGCCAGAGAAGGAATATGAGTTGACTAAGGTCATATAGTGAATAAGTGGGAGAGATGGGGACCAGAAGCCACATCCTAACTATAGAGTCCATAATGTGTTAAGAAGCAAAAGACATGGCCCTGTCTCTGGATATCCATAATCAGTCTTCTCTAACCCTCTCTTACTAGTACAGATGCATTTATGAGATTAACATGCTATTATTCTATGTCCAGAGGATAACAGATACATTCCCTATCACTGTTTCCTACCTTCCATAAACTACAATCCCCTGGTTTGTTTTTTTTTTTTTTTACAAGCTCCACTTGGTCCAGTGGAAGGAGTACTGGTTCTGGACTCAGAGGAAATGGGTTCAAATCTTGCATCTGTCACTTGTGTTACCTTGGGCAAATTACAACCTCTCAGGGTCTCAGTTCCTCACCTGTGAACTGAAGGGTTTAGACTAGATGGTCTCCAAGCCCTAAATATACGATCTGTTACTTCCTTCTCATTTTGGACTTTTCTGAAAAGACACACGGGGTGAGGGAAGGGTTGAGAGACAATAGTTTTAAGGAGTAATGTTTCATTTTGGAAAATGTCCCCGGAAGGCTTATCTGGAGCACTTTTCCACTATCCTAGAATATCAATACCCTCTACATTGGTATTAGGCTAAAGGCACCCTCTCAACTACTTAATAAACATTTCTTCAAGCATAATAAAAATTGCTTTATACTGCACAGATTGTATTAGGGGCAGGGACTATCCATTTTCCTACATCATCTGACACTTTCTCAAGACCCAACACAAGATTAACCACAGTGGACTCTTGATCAGTACCCCTGGCCGACTACTTCAGAAGAAAGGAAGCTGCCATATCAGACCCTCCTCCCTAGTCTCTCTTTTTTCATTCTACAAGTTCATTCTCCCCTACTCCCAAATGAAAGAGTAGTACCCCTGGAAATGGATCCTAAAGTTGTCATAGTTAACACCCCCACCCCTCCTTACTGTCTGTCCATCACGGGGAAGACTGAAACCCTGCTACCACTGAGATCTAACCTCTCTGCCAAAGACGGTCCTGACCTAACCTGGGGAGTCAGAATGCAGCCACTTGCTCCTGGCTCTGAGAAGCAGATGGCCAGAAATGCTAATGAATCAGCCTGTGTATTTACCAGGCCGCTCCTGCTGTGGAGAGAGTTTAATAAACAGCAAGTACAATAAATAAATCTAGAGGCTGAACCAGAATGATATTCTCCCATTAACCATTCTCTCTCTTTCTGTCTGACTCCCTCCCTCCTTCTCTGTCTCTGTCTCTTTCACCCTTCTTCTTCCTCCCTTTTTTGTTTTCTCTGTCTCTGTCTTTCTCTATCTTTGCCACTCCCATCTACTACTTAGACTTCACTATTTGATCTTTATTTTTTTTAAGTTGCAAAGTGTCCTTTTGACATAGACCATGTCTTGCCAAAACCAAAGTCTCAAATACACAATTGTTCTTATTATATCTGACATCACCCTGCTCCCCACCCCCAACCCCAGCTTTCCTTTCTGTTTAAGGAAATTTGGAAAATTAATTGAACTGTTAGAAGCGTGGCCACCCCTTATACTCCCACCAACCCCAAGTGCCCTGGATCACAGCTGATTAAATTGTGTGTGAGTGATGGGAATTTCGACCCAATCTCTATAAAGGGCAGCTGTGGTTCACCCTAGTCTGGTTCTCCTTTGCAGCTTCCCACTTATTTTCATTAGACACGGCTGAATAATAAGATAAATGATGATAATAATAATGAGATATAATATGAAAAAGAAGAATTACATTAGGGTTATGTTCCTAACCTTTTGGGATACCAGAATCATAGCATATAAAGGCTAGAAGGGACTTTCATATGGGCATAGAATTTGAGCCGGAAAAGCACTTAGAGATTATCAAGTCCAAGCCCTCATTGTACAGATGAGGAAACAGCCCTGGACAGGCGAGTGAGTTGCCAAAGTTAGTAAGTGGTAAAGCTGGAATTCAAACCTAGGTCTTCCATCTGAAAAGCCAGCATGTTGTCCACTGCACCATGAGTATATAATCAAGAAATCTGGTTTTGAATCCCTCCTCCAATACTTACTATCTGTGTGACCTCATGTCAGTCAATCCACCTCTCAGACAATTTCTTCATCTGTAAGTTGGGGATAATCATATTTACATTACCTATCCAACAGGGTTGCTTTTGAAGCTAGCATGTTGTAAACCTTAAAATGCTCCAAAAATATGAGCTATTCTGGTGACAGAGGAGGAAACTAAGGCTGAGGTAGGAGAAGTCACCTGCCCAGGGTCATGCAATAAATGAGTGGCAGAGATAAGACCAGAACCCAGTATTCCAGACTGCCATTTCTCAGGGGCAATTAGATTGGGAGATCCTAACTAAATGTTGACTCAGGGCCCCTCTCCCAACCATAGTCATATCCAGTCTTGGAAAAAGCTGAAATGCTAACACTTCAAAGTTACAAAACAACAAATAGAAAGGTTAGCGAGGCATAGACCAGTGGGGGTGGGTGAGAAGGTAGGTGGTATTAGGGAAGAGGGGTGGGGAGTGGTGTGAAAGTATAGCTGACAGCTACTCTAGACCGACAGATCCAAAGAGACACATCAGCCAGATGCTTTTCAAAGCCCAGAGAAGGGGGATGCCTGGGAGACTGAAAGAATAATCTTAGATCCCACCCAGATTAAACTCTAGTCCCTCCCAGGGGATAACATTCCACTGGTGCAGTCTGACACAGACTGGGGGTTGGTGGGGTTGTAATATCTAACTGCTCTCAGTGAAGAGCAGGGTAAGCTGGAATCTTTATTCCATGACTTGTTCAGTGCTTCCTCTTCTGTGAACCAGTAGTGAGCAGAATCTGCACCCGAAAGCTAACCAGGACCAGGAGATCTGATGAAGGTGTCTCTCTCTCTCTCTCTCCCCCAAGCCAGTTCTTAGCTCCCCAAAGGAAGCAAGTATGATGTCTCTCTATCAGTCCACATGGACTCATATACACACGAACATAGGTGATATGACTGTAACAGTCAGAATATTCAGGCCATAAGGAAACAGCAGAGAATTTATATACCGAATGAATGCTGTCCCTTAAAGTTGGCTTTTCTGGGGGGGATATCACACTTATTCCAATAATGCATCTATCACTTAGGACATTTTGAGCTTTGCTTTCTTGGAGAAGCATTAACAGATCCATTGTATTCAAAATGATGAAGGTGAAAGCCCTTGTTCAGATCACCTATGGTACTGAGCTGAAAGTTGAGCACCTCCTTTTTTAGCCAGTCCCTAACAAATAAGAACTCATCCAAAGGAAGGCTCATGGGGGGTGGGTAAGACATGATATTGTGTAAGGAAGGAAATGAGGATATTGAGTATACAGAAGAGGAAGTTGAGGAGGAAATGACCATTGTCTTCAAATATCCACAGAGCTGTCTTTGGAAGGAGGAACTGAGTTTCCTCTAATTTCTCCTGTAAGATTACATATGGAAGAAATTCTAGACTTGTGGTATAGTGAAAAGAGCACTATCCCTAGGGTTAGAGGATTCAACTAAAATGTTAACTCAAACACTCATTACCTGTCTGTTTCTTCTTCTTCCCCCTCACCCCCCTTTCCTTTCTGTCTAAAAGAATTGGAGGATTAACTGAATTGAACTGTTAGAATGCTGGTCATCCCTAATACCCTGCCAATACCAAGTGCCCTGGATCATGGCTAATTAAATGGTGTATCAGTGATGGGATCTTAGGCAAGTTATCTAACTTTCCTGGGTCTCAGCTTTCTCATCAATAAAATAAAGTGGTTGAACTAGATGACTTTTGAGATCCCTTCATATTCTAGATCTATGCTCCTTATTAATTTTTTTGCTTTTTGGAGGGGGGGGGAAGTGACTCGCCCAAGGTCACACAGCTAGTAAGTGTCAGGTATCTGAGGCTGGATTTGAACTCAAGTCCTCCTGACTCCAGGGCTGGTGCTCTATTCATTGCACCACCTAGCCGTCCCTCTATGCTCCTTATAAAACCAAATGTCACATTTGAAAATTATAATGATACCACTTTGATACCTGAAAGGCATCATCGTTTAATGGATGAACCTAGAAGACCCAGATTCTAGTCTTGCTTTTGTCATATATTGATGGCAAAAGCCCAAGCAAGATACTTAACCTCAAAGTGCCTCCAGCAACTCTTAAGACTTTAAATTGCAGAGCAGTCTCTGACCTATATTGGTAGAGGAACTTTCCTCATTGGGAGTTCCCTATACTCCAGTGAAATCATAGGATCAGGTAAAAAAAAAAAAAGATACCACCTTCACATGTATAGCAGTCATACTATCTGGTCTGGCATGGACTAGTGTCTGGCATCCTGGTTTTGGAAACAGAAAGACCTGGGCTTGAATTCTTTCTCCAACATTTAGCAGCTGTATGACCAAGCACACCTCACCCTCTCTGAGCATCAATTTCCTCACTTATAAAATGCAGAAAATAATACCTATAGTAACTATCTCTCAAGGTTGTCATCAGTTTCAAGTAGATAATGTATGTAAGCATTTTGCCAACCTTACAATGCCATATAAATGTTAACTTTTTTTTATTATATCCATACAACAACCTTTTGAAATAGGAAGGGCAGGTGTTATTTTTACTTTACACATATAGAAACTGAGGCTCAGAAAAGGTAAGTGGCTGGCCTGTTGTCACATGCATCCATAAAGTGGCAAGACTAACCATAAGGTGGCAGAACTACAGTTGGAGCCCAGGGTTTCTGACTTCTTGCCCAATGCTCTGTCTACCATACCATATTTTGATGCTTTGCCCAAAAAGTATCTATCACGCATCCAAATTAGTTCAGGCCTGAAGTATGAACAAAATTAGTCAAGGCGTAAAAGAAAGCTGCAAAAAATCTCCAGTTTAGTTCTTTTTTAAGGGAAAATATAGTCCCACAGTCTTTCTGCTATGCTTTTTCACCAAGCATCACTCCTACTGCCAGACACCCTACTGCTCTGACATGGGGGAGTATGGCCAGGGCCAAGGAACATCTTAGCAGCTAACAGATTTTTTTTTAACCTGTCTACTGAGTTGCCAACAAAACCCTGTCTCATCTTCAATGCTGCCAACCTCAACTGGGTGCTGAGAAGCAGATGTTGGCAGAGTCTAAGGTGGGTGGCAAGTAGCTGCCAAGGACAAGCCCTGGGGGTGGCAGCAGGGTGGAGGGAGGACAATCAGGAGAAGATGAGGATCAATAGAAAAATCATCTGGGCCTCATGGAGGCCTGTAGGATGGCAGAAAGAAAGCCTAAGAACACCAGTTCTTGTCAATAAAGCAGGACTTGGGATGGACAGGGAGATGGAGCTAGAATCTCCTTTACCCCCACACCAATCCTCCACTTGTAACATGATGATTCTCTTGATCCACCATAATTTGGATCTTTCACAGGGCCAGAGAAAACACGATTCTTCTTCACCCTCCATTTCCCCCTCCTTCCTCACTCAGAAGAGAGGGGAGAAGCCAAATTCATGTCCTAAACTGATTTTAAAAAAATCAACAGAAGTTTATTGCAATGGAAAGAACACTAAATGGATATTCAGAAGACCTGAGCTTGTGTTCTGTCACTAACCAAGTATGTGTCCTTAGCCAAGACCTTTTCTGTTTCCTCCAGTAAAAAATTAGGGTCTTAGACCAGATTCTTTAGAAGGTTCCTCCTAGTTCTATTATGCTTTAAAGTCCCTTTAAAGTCTAACACTCTATGGTCTGAGGACTTGTGTTCTAAGGTCTAAGATTCTGAGCACCAGATCTGGAAGAAGAATGGATGGGGAAACCAGACTGGCAAAGAGGTGGATGGAGGGGAGCTACCCAAATGTTTCTCCTGCCCTAACATTCATTCCTCTCTGCCATTTTGTTCTTCTTCTGAGGAAAGATTTGAAAGACTATTGGAGGTGGTGGTGGTCTTCCATTCATGGAGAAAAGGGAAGGGGAAATTCTTCCTAAGAAGTTGTTTCCTATTTATTGCTAAGAAAATGAATTATTAACACAGTAGAAAGGGTGCCTTTGTACAGAGGAGTTTCTAATTCTAGCAAGTCCAGCATCTCTTTCTCTCTTCCTTTCTCTCTCTCTCTCTCTCTCTTTCCCCCCCAAGCCCCCTCTCCTTCCACTTACCCTTCCCTTTCTTTCCTTCTCCCCCTCTCTCTCCTCTCCTCTCCCATTTCCCTTCCATTTTCATTCTTTTCTCTCTCTCCATCTCCCTTTCACTGCCTCTTGGTTTCTCTCTCTGTGTCTTTTCCCTCTTTCTCCATTCCTTCTCCCCTCTCCTTCTCTCCCTCCTTCCTCTATCCCCTTTCGTTTCCTTCTATTTCTTCATTTCCCTCTCCCTCCTCCTTCTCTCTTCTCCCACTTATTTCTACCCCACCTCCCTTTCTTTCCTTTTCCCTCCCCCTCTCTCCTTTCTCTCTTCCCCACCTCCTGGCTGGTATATTGATTCTTCTCTCTTCCCCCCACCTTTCTCCACTTCCCCCTCCCATCCTCATCCCTAACCTCCATCCCTCACAGTCCCCATCTTCTAAGTTTCTCTTAAAGAAGAAGAAACACTAGTGCAAGGTGACCCCCTCAGCCAGGATAGCAGAAAACTGTTGTGTCGATGTGTTTCATTCAGGATCCCGTGAATCAGCAGAAACTGACACGGCCCTAACAGAGCAGCCCTTAGTAATCACAAGTCAGGATCTGGGGAGGGGGGGAAGTAAGAGAGATGGGAGGTGCTTTTTGCTTTTCTGAGATTCTTCCTATTGGATTGAAGCAATTACTTAGGCGGAGCAAGGAGAGCCAGGTAAGGTGTGCCTCTTTCCCTAGAGACCTGCTTACTGTGGAAGCAATCCAAGAGATGCCAACTCATTTATTTCTCACCCTGAACCTTGCCCCTGCGATGACCAGTCTGTACCCAAGAAAGGGAAGGCTGCCTCAGCATACAGAATGAAATAGCATTTTAGAGGTCAAAGGGATCTTAGAAAAAATTTAGTCAAACTCCTTCATTTTACACAGTAGGAAACTGAATCTCAGAGAGGGATTAGGCGAAATGACTTGTCCAGGATCACACAGTGGTAAGATCCAAGACTAGAACCTTAGTTTCATTGTTCCCAGCTCAGAACTTTTTCACACTATAGTGTGTCCTTAATGCCCGGAGAGCTCTCTATTGCATTTACTATGGGGCTGAGGTATTCCCAGCCCACAGCATGGATAGGACAATGCTACTGCAATAATATCAGCAGCACACTTATATATTGCATTTTCATTATACAAGTGCTTTAATCATCTGGAGAGTTCAGCCCCCAAGCTTGCTTTGGCCAAGCAAGCCATAATTCAGGCAATTGTGTCAATTAAGGAAGCTGAATTAGATGATCTCTCAGATCCCTTCCAGCCCTAACATTCTATGTTCTAAGGTCCCTAATAACAGCACCTACTTCACCAAGTTGTTATGAAGATCAAATGACTTAACATGTGTAAAGTGCTTTGCACCCCTTAAAGAGTCATAGATATACTATTATGATCATGGTCATATTGTGTTTTGTTCTAATATTATATGTCATAAAATTCTTTCCAGTACTGACATTCTATGTTTTAAGGCTCTAATTTTCTGTGTTCTAAATGCCTTCTTACTCTGACATCCTATGTGCCAAGCCAAACAGTGACAGTCTATAATTCAGAGGATTTGGGGTATCCATGGGGCAAGTGGTGCTCAGGGGTGTGTGAAGGGAAAAGTAAAGAAGAGACCAAGGCCCTGACTCTTATGAGTTTAACTAATTTTTTTAACCACTCAATCCTTAGTTTTTAGCTTCATGACTTTCTCAGGTAACCTCATTTTCTTCAAGGAAGTTTCCGAGGCTGAGTGGAAGGTAGTGGTAGAAGACTAGCCATGAGAATGAATGAATATTGGCAGGGTCTGGAACTCTCTGAAGGAAAAGGGATATGGCTCCTTGAGTCTTCTGCCATTTGATGTCCCTGATGGAACTAAAGGATCCTTAGTGCTGAGAACTGAGACCAGCATATGTATATTCAGTCATTGTGTCCCTTCCTCCCTTGGCCTCAATCCACCAGAGAATAAATTCTTTATGCTTCCTCAGGAGATTGACAGTATTCACAGTAGGAACCCACAGAATGTGATCCAGACTGCCAGGACACACTGATGGCTCACACTACCACTGATCTTTTCCTTCCATTGTAATGGATTGTAAACTGAGTCCATACTTGAACTTCCTCAACATGTTTGTATCACGGGTCCCTCTGGAAGTCTGGTGAAGTCTATGGACACTTTCTCAGACTAAAAGAGGTTTTCAAAAAATTCATAATTAAAGGAAATGCTAAATTTCAGTTAAAGGTTGATGAAAATAAAATTGTAATTTTTTCCTATTCAAGTTTATGGGATTATGTACCCCAGGATTAGACCCCCTACTCTACACACAGCAATGATATTCATAATAATGCATTGGTCCAGTGGTTCTTTATGAGTCTGGATTAAAGGAATTGAGGGGCATTTTAGGACATGTCTACCCAGTCAATAAACTGGAATCTAGGATCCATCGCTTCTAACACTCCATAAGAAACTAGGGTATATATACCCATGTGCATACAACACCATAAGTACACCCAGCACAGACACAGATCCTTGAAATGTCAATCAGCTTTCTTGTTCCTACCTGTTATTGAATCTGTTTGCTAGCAAGTGTTTACCTTTCGAGGACCTGGCCTAAGCCGTGACAGAGCTGAAAAGACATCAGGTGTTGAGGTCCCAAAGAAATCAGGAGACAAATGAGGAAAACTTTCAATAAACATTGTTTCTTCTCCTTCTATTAATTCCTTGCTTTTAAAAAATCTTTTCTCTCTCTTCTCTCCTACTGACAAACACCCTTGGAAAACGTCTCAACCTAATAAGTAAAGAGAGGTGTGTGTGTGTGTGAACAGTAAGATAACCATATATATGAGCAGAGCTGTAAATTTAAATTCCATGCCCCCAAGTACAAAATGTTAGCCTCTGCTAAGTGCAAAATAAACATATCTGCAGGGAGAGGCTCATTTCATTCCATCCCCCTCCCACTCCCTAAAATACAGGGATTTCTTGGGCAGTAGTGATACCCACTGGTATAAGAGGGCCTTTGAGAATGCCCGGCAGCTAGTATTTACTGAAGGTCTCTCAAGTTAGTGTTTCAGGAAGCAAGAGAGAGTGGGAGTAGGCAAAGCAGCATTAAAGGTGTGAGCCAGTAGCCCTGAACACATTATCTGCAAGACTTCAGTAAACTCTGTAGGATCTCAGTACTTGAGATGCAGTGGTGACTTGGGAAGGTTTGATTTACTGGAGTACAATGCACCAGGATAAGACTTGTCCCAGTGGGCCTGGTGGTTCTAACTTGCTCTGCCTTTTTTTTTTCCTGGGGGGTGGGGAGGAGGGAGTGACAATGTGCTGCCCCCAGGAAGCTAATTAATTGCCCAACCTCATAAAGCAGTTTGGGGAAGGTGAGCCCACTGCGACTGGCTCTTCATCCAATTCCAGTTTTTCTGACCACTACGAAGGGGTCCTCTAAAATACCAAATCAGCAAACACCAGAGACTGGCAATCAAGCCTTTTCTAAAAGGTTATAATAAGTACCAAGGAGAGCAGGAGTTTTAAATCTGGGGTCTACAGACCCCTTTCCCCCAAGGGACATGGATACATTCCAGGGGATCAAGGAACTTGGATGGAAACAGAAAGCATTTTTATTTTCACTAACTAAAATGGAACATTTTCTGCGTTAGGAATTTTAAAAAACATATCCTGAAAAGGGGCTCATAGGCTTTCCCAAAGAGTTCATGACACAAAAAGGGTCACGAACCCTGGAACTAAAGGAATCTGGCTGTGATCAAGGCACAGCTCCTAGGAAGGAGGGAGATGAAAGGGGAGGTTCTAGTTAATGAATAAAGGCAATGAAGAGCAACATCAAAATGCCAAGTCCAGAATTGCCTTCTGAATATCTACTCCTTCTCACCAGAGTTACTGACATTAGATTTAGAATCATCTGATTCTCCCACCTCTCTCCACCCCTCACCCCCAACCATATAACCTGGCTGAGAGGCTGCAGGCGTCCTGACAGACAAGGGTTAAACTCTCTAGAATCTAAAAATTCTATTCTTAAAGTGATAATCTCTGCTTTGCCCCAGGGCACATACAATTCGTCCTCAGTCCCCTTTTCCATGTAATAATTTTCCAACTACTCCTTCTTTGGGGTTGATAATCCCATCACCAGCTGATGCTGCACCTGCCCTGTTCCCCATGGCCTCCCTCAGCCCCCGCCTAACCTTACCAAAGACCAATGTATGTCTAATGTGAAGCAATGCTCCCTCTCCCTCTCCCTCTCCTTCTCTCTTTCCCTCTCCCTCTCCTCCTTTTCCCTCTCCCTCTCTGTCTCCCTCTCCTTCTCCCCCCCCCCACTTCTGTTTCTGTATGTCTCTCTCTTTTTCTCTCCATCTCTCTGACTCTCTCCTTCTGTTCTATCTCTGTCTATCTGTCTCTGGCCCTCCTACAACCTAAAGGATCACTGAATGCAGTACACAAATGTAGAATTATTTCCCAGGCTCACAAAGTCATAGATTATTAGAACCATCTCTACCTTAGAGATCATCTAGTCTAACCCTTTCATTTCATAGATGAGGAAAGTACAGATCAGAGAGGCAGAGTCACAGTGCTAGAGCTGGAGTCAGAAGATCTGAGTTCAAATGCTGACTCTGCTATTTACCATCCTTGTGATCTTGGTCAAAGTTTCTTAATCTTTCTGGGTCTCAGTTCCTCCTTCTTCAAAATGAGGCATCTGGACTAAATGACCTCTAAGCTCCCTTCCAGCTAAAGCCAGGATCCTGTAATTTGCCCGAGGTTGAAAACAAGAAAAAGAGCATGTGGGATTAGAATTTGTATCCCCATATCTAGCTCTAGCCTCTACACCTCTGCCCCCACCCAGCCTTCATTTCCGTAGTCAGTTTTGTCATTGTCCCCTAACCCCACCCACTTGCTCATTCCCATCTGCACACCTTCCGTCACATTTTTCTCCCTCCCAAGAATGCCTTCCCTTTTCCTCTCTGCCTGTCTAAATCTTATACATCATTCAAGGGCCACCTCACATCCTAGCTCCTTCACGATATCGTCCTTGACTCCCCCAGCTGCAGATCATATTCCCCTTTTCTGAAACTGCTACAGAAATGAGTAGGAACCACGCTTTGGTAGTTTATTTTTAAATCATGTTAAATTATTCTCTAATCATTTTCTGTGAGTATGTATGTTAATTTCCTCAACTAGTCTATAAGTTTTCCAAAGGCAGGAACTAGTCTCTCACACATCTCTTACATTCCATCATTGGACAACTGCTTATGAGAGATTTTCTTAAAGTGATACCTTGCATTTCCTTATATGTTTTCTTTCTAGTGCTTCTAGCATTAACCTATACTTGTTCAAGTTTGCTCTTGCATTAGAATTTAAGTCCTTTAGGAGCAAGAACTACTTCATTTGTGTCTGTGCCCAGCACAGTGCTTGGAAGATTAGAGATTGACCGATTTCCCATAGAACCTAGCACAATGCTGACCTCACTGAAGGAACATTATAAACACTTGCTGGATTGACTTTTATGACAGTCCCTACGAACTTATCAGTTTGGTAAATTAGATTTGGGGACATTGTTTTCTTAAATGAAAACACACTCATACTAGGTACTGTGGTAATGCGTGCAATAAGAGTCCCTACCCGAAAGGCATTTATAATCTAGTTTAAGAGACACCAACGCAGCCCCAGGAGAATGACTTAAGGACATTTATAGAATAACATATTGTGAATTCAATTAAAATTTGTAACAGCATGAACAAGAAAATGAGGAAGGGGCCAGAAGAGGAGCCTCTCTCACAATTGTACTAAATCAGAATATACCTTTATAAAGCACTTCAAACGTTTATATGATGACAACTTTACAAGCCAGATGACCAAAAGATTTGCCTAGGTCACACAGGTACTAAATGTCAGAGCCAGAGCTTTAACTCACATCTCTGGGCATGTAAGTGAATTAAGTGTTGGGCTCAGAATCAGGAAAATCTGAGTTCAATCCGGTATTAGATACTTATTAGCTGAGCAACCCTGGGCAAGTCACTTATCCTTTCTCAGCTTCAACTTCCTTATCCCAAAGATAAGGCTGATTACACTAACCTCCCAAGGTTATTATGAAGTTTAAAAAGAGATAATATTTATAAAGTGTTTTGCAGACAAAGTCAGCTATTTACTTATTATTCTAACTTCAACACCAGTGTTCTTTTTGCCACATCAAATAGACTCATAGAGGCAGAAGGTTCCTGAGAGGTTATCCTGCCTCTTACAGAAATCCCTTCCCCAGCATCCCTGAAAAGGATGCTTTCTGCTTAAATACTTATAATGATGAGAGGCTCAGTTCCTCTCATGGTAGCCTATTCCCATTACTGGATCACTCTGATTATTAGAAAATTTTTCCTTCTGTCATAACTTGCACTTATTATATGTATTCTGGGTATGTATCTTATTTACTTCAAGCTTCCATCATGCTTTCTCTTCAGCTATATTGAAAATGCTCCCAACTGAGCAAGAGAGGGAGAAAATGGTGCTGAGGTTAACTTAAGCACCATTCCTCTCTAGGATAATAACAAGAGCTCACATTTATATAAATAGCACTTTGTAATTTAGAAAGCACTTTCCTTACAATAACCCAGTGAGATAGGCATGGCCAGAATTAGCATCCCCATTTTACAGCGGAGAAAAACTGAGGCTCAGAGAGGTAAATTGAGTTGGACCTCAAGGCCAACTGTGACTCTAGAAACAGTCCACTTTCCACTATTACATTCTGGGATCTGAGACAGCTGGTGCCTCTCCCTCTCTGCTTTGGCCAATAGGGAATACCCATAACTGATTCCTCCCCTCCTTCGCCTCAACGGCAGACACACTCAACCTGTTCAACCACCAGAGCTCGGAATCTTGGCAGCTGCCCCACTCTCTCTGCTCCTTCCTCACCACCGCCCCTCCCCCTCCTTGGATTCAGGACCTGGGACTCACCACCCAACGGCTCACCCATTTTTATTTAATAAATTTTAAAAACTGAAATGCTGGGGGTGGGGGTGGCGGGGGGAGGGGGAGAAGGGAAGGGAAGGACACAGTGTATTGAAGGAGGAGAGAAGCAGCCCAGTAAACAGTATCCAGAGAGCACCCAGTAAAGTGCATTATTGATTCCGCACTAAGAAAATGCTTAGAGAGTAGGAAAAACGTCCTGCTCTTTAAAAGCCTGGGCGAAGGATAAGCTGGGTACATGCAGCCTTTGCAAAGAGGGACTGCTCTGCTGACATGAATATTTTATTATGTTAAAAAAAAAAGGCTTGGCTGGTTTAAAGGGGGAGGGGCAGGAGAGACTGGGGTGAAGGGTTCCGTTCAGAAAAGGAAAAGCGGGGGACAGTCCTTTCTCCTCTAGCATGGGAAGTCTTATCAAGTCACACCCCTAAGACCAAGCAAACCAAAGGAGGCTGGGGCCAGGCAGTGTAGTCGCCTTTATGGGCAACATCCCTCCTAGGGAATCAAGAACCCAGAAATGGGAAAGGGTCTCCCCTCTCCCCTCCTGGCTTTCTTTAACCCCTCTTATCAAAAGAATAAGGGGAAACTGGGGCTTGAGGCTGAGTCTGGCTCCAATACCAGAGATGGGTCATGGGGTGGAAGGATGGAACCCACCAACCTCCAAGAGGAGAAACAGGGGCTAGAGGTGAAAGGTCTTCTTTGGAGGCAGAGGAGCCATCCTGGCTCTGCTATTTAACACCCATGCACTTTTGGGCAAATTCCTTAATCTTGTGCCTTAGTTTCCCCATAAATAAAATGAGGAGGTTGGATTACATGGCTTCTAGGGTCCCTTCCAGCTCTAAATCCTATGAACCCACAATCCCACGATCTCTTGCCTTTCTAAATAGGTTACTACCTCCTAGAAAGGCACAGTCACAAATGGCAAAGGACCCAAACTGAATTTTGTGATCTATGACCTAAGACACAGTTACTCCCCACCCCCATTATTATCTTTGGATGAGACTAGTCAGGTCACATAAAATTTCACTCATTCCTCTGACAAATATGTTGTAGCACTTGGAAGGCAACTAGATGTGGGGCAGTGGAGGGAGTGCTGGGGCTGAAGTCAGGAAGACCTGAGTTCAAATCCATCTCAGATATTATTAGCTGTGTGACTCTGGGTAAGTCACTTAGCCCTGTGTGCCTCAATTTCCTCATCTGTAAAATGAGCTGGAGAAGAAAATAGCAAATCACTCCAGGCTCTTTGCCAAGAAAACCCCAAAAGGAGTTATGAAGAGTTGGACACGACTGAAATGACTCAACAACAGAAAGAAAGCTTTGTGAGGGCAGGGGCTGTGTTTCAGGGAGTTTGGTGATACAGAAGATAGGGTATCAGACCTGTAGTCAGGATGACCTGAATTCACATCTGGCCTGAGACACTGTGACCTGGGGTAAGTCACTTAATCCCATTTGTCTCAGTTTCCCTATCTCTAAAATGAGCTGGAGCAGGAAATGGCAAACCACTCCAGTGTCTTTGCCAAGAAAACCCCAAAGGGGGTCACAGAAAGTGGAACACAACTGAAACAAGGTACTGTGCTGGGCCACTGGGTGGGAGACAGATTCATTTGGGACTGTTGTTCTAGACCTCAGAGAACTTACAGTCTAACAAAGGAAATAGAACTGGAACACAGAATTCGATCCTACAAAGCAGTGCATCGTAAGAGGCAGATGACTGGCCAATACTAAGGGCTGGGGGCATCGGAGCAGACATTTGTCAGCTTGTTCCCTCCAAGGGGAGGGACCTGCCTCAGCAGGGGATGGAGCAGATGACCTCTGAGGACCCTTCCAATTCCAAAGCTGTAATACTGTCCTGTAGAAGTTCAGAAGAAGGAGACACCACAGTAGTTTGGGATAATCAGGGGAGGCTTCATGGAGGAGGTGAGATTGGACCTGGGTCTGGTAAGAAGGATAGTCTAGAAAGACGATCAGTGGGGGTGGGGTGGACCAGGAAAGTATAGACCAGATGGGAGGAAAGCACAAGGCTTGTTCTGGGAACAAGGAGCCTGATTTGGCTGGAGCAGAGGGTGTGTGAAGGGGAGCGGTGGGAGATCAGGCTGGAGAGGTAAGCCAGGACCAGATGGTGGAGAGCCTTGACATTTAGCAGCTCCAGGGACAAACACAGGCTTCTCATCACCAGACCAGCCTCCCTCCACGAGCTAAAAGGTTAAAGGGTCGGTGATTAATCCATCTAGAGAAGAGGGTATTCCCATCTAGAGAAGAGGGTATTGAAGGGTGACAAACCAGGAGGGGCAATCATAGAGGGAACCCTGAGCCGCTGCTGCCTGGCCCTCTGGGGATAGGAAACAAAATGAAAGAGATTTACACTACAATAGGAGAGATTTGGGTTAGACATGAAGCAATTCCCAGGAGTGATGACTGTGCAAGGCCTTTGGAGTTATAAAATCTGGGTTCAAATCCTGGTTCTTCCCCTGTGCGACCTCAGTTTACTCATATGTAGATCAGAATGTTGGACTAGTGACTTATCAGAGACCCCTTCTAGCTCCAAATCAATAATCCTATGAACCTTCCTACATAGTTGTTTTTTAAAGACACAGTGATAAAATCTGGCCCTCAGTTTGTCCATGTGTAAAATGAGAGACTTGTACCCAGATAACTGCTAAGAACTCACAGACTGAAAGCAGGAAAATTAGCTAAATGACACTTTTAAGGTCCTTTATCCAGAGAGGTTTCTAATAATGACTCAGGCCTTTGAGGTTTACTTGAACAGAGAACAGAAAGCTGGCCTCCAAGTCAGGAAAACCTGTATTTGAATCCCGCCTTTGACATGTGTCAGCTGTGTGACCTCTCAGTTCTCCAGAGAGCTCCTAAGAGTTTAAATGGATCTTGCTAATCTACAGTGGTAGAAGACTTTCTCCCTCCGGGAGACCCCTATACCAATTAAAGCCACCTCCAGTACCCTTCTTTTCTTCCTAACAAACCGTAAGACAGGTAGCAGAAGTACTACTATTCATATTTTACTAAAGAGAAAACTGAGACCCATTGGGGGGGATATTATTTGGTCCGAGTTCAAATATTAAGTGCCAGATCAAGGACAGATGCAGGTTTGTGGACTTCAATACCACACCCCTACACAACACTACCTCCCTACAAGACTTGGTAGCTCCTGAATCCCTTCCTTGCCTTTCTAATAAGCTCTTAACCCCCACTCACTTCCCCCCACCCCCAGTTGCTTGTATATTCCTAGATCAGGGTCCTCTAAGAGTGAGGCTCCAGTGGGGCAAAAAGAGACCAGGTTAATGGATGATATCACAAATGCCAAATTTCCCTTCTTGGCAAAAACACCCATAGCTGCTGAATAAAGACTCTTTGATGGCGATAGGGAGGAGAAGGCAGAGGAAGAGGACTAGAATGGCCAAGGAAGAATGAGGCAGATAGGACGCAGGGTGCTCTTGTGTAGTCAGACCTGGAAGTCCCCAGAATTCCCAAGGATCCTTCCAGCCCACTACTTCCTATAGTCCCTCCACAGGTTGGGACCCAGCCAAGCTCTCAAGCTCCCTCCAAGCAGAGAGAGGGCTCCTTCCCTACCAGGCAGACTGCCTGGGAGCCAAATGGCTTCCACCAACCCTTCAGCCCTGCCTTTTTAAGACAAGGGGTTAACCTGAAAGCAAATTCCACAATCCCCTTCCTACTAGACCCCACTCCCCCCCATACTCACCCCTACTCTATTCTTAGTTCCGTTAGTGTTGTCCATTGTTGGGTGTATACATATGCGTGTATATATATATATATATATATATATATATATATATATATATATATATATATATATATATATATATATATATATATATATATATATATATATA
>CM053581.1:223818368-223858771 GCA_028627135.1 Pseudochirops cupreus
CAGATCAAGTTCCTCCCAACATAACCATCTCACTTCCTCTAGAGCTGGTGCGTGGGAGAGCTCCCTCTGCCAAACAGACATGAAATAAATGAATTATCAAATAAGTAGATTAGCAAATTCAGTGATATTGCAAAGGGCAGGGAAGGAGAGGGGGTGGATAACTCCAAGGCTGCTACTTTTCCAATCTCCTTCTTCTGAGACAGTGTGTGTGTGTGTGTGTGTGTGTGTGTGTGTGTGTGTTTATTGAGAGGGAAGGAAGGAAGCTGATAAAGACAGCATGCTCAATCAGCTATGCACACACATACATAATGATGACAAATAATGCCCTGAATTTATCGGGCACCTTCTGAGAGGCTCAGAGTGTTTGTTCCACGTCAATTTGTCCCATTCATCCTAGAAACCCTCAGGTGACAGGACCAGTTTATTAAACAAATGGAAAACAAGCTACAGCTGGATCTAAGACCATACACTCCTAAAGGGCAGCACCCCACTAGATTTTACTATCTTGTAAGGGACTGGTCCAGCACAGTTATTTTTGCCCTGTGCCTGTCCTTCCAATGTCTCTCAGTGCAGGGTGGTCTCTCTGAGATGAGACATTCCTAGAGATGGGGGTGGGGGTGGGGGAAGGGCGGTCACAGGTTCATCTGGATCCCAGAACTGAGAGAGATTTTAGAACTTGCCTTCTCGAGGAGGGAAGAGGGCAGGAGGGGCAGGAGAGAGCTTGGAACTCAAAATTTTTAAAAATTGACTGTTAAAAATTCTTTTACATGTAATTGGGAAATATTTAATGAAACAAAAAGAATTTGAAAAACAAATCACTTAGGTCAAGTCCCTCTTTTGACATTCAAGATATACGTATCTTTCTCATCTCTGTGCCCTTGTTCACACTGTTCCCTATACCTCAAACGTCTCCCCAAGTAGCCACCAGATGAAACCCTATCCATTCTTCAAGGCCTTTCTTAAACACTTGCTCCAGGAAACCTTCTCTAATCGCCTCTCCCACTAGCCTTATTAACAATGAACTCTCTCTCTCTGAGAAGTCATAGCACTTTCTATGTTTCATACTCTTACACTCTGTTTCATGTTATTTTTATTTATGTACTTGTCTTATGGGGCAGCTAGATGGTACAGTAAATACAACACAGAGGATCTGAGTTCAAATTTGACCTCAGACACAATTGTGTAATGCTGGGCAAGTCACTTAACCCTGTTTGCCTCAGTTTCCTCATCTGTAAAATGAGCTGGAGAAGGAAATGGCAAACCACTCCAGTATCTCTACCAAGAAAACCCCAAACAGAGTCACAAAGTCAGACACAGCTAATTAACAAATAAAAAACAAAACTTGTCTCATTCCCTCTACTATCTTACTCCCTCTACTAGATGATAAGTTTCTAGGGGTCAGAGTCATTTCTCTTTACAAATTCCACTTAGTGGGATCATTATCATGGATTGGGAGCTAGAAGGGACCTTAGAGATATCAATGAGTCCAATTCCCTCATTTTATAACTGAGGACTAAAGGTGAGGGCAATAAAGTGACTTGCCCAAAGTCACGCAGATAACAAGTAGCAATAATGGAATTTGAAAACAGGTCTTCTGATGCCGTGTCTGGGATTCCTGCCTCTGTACCACGTAACCTAGCAAAGGGACTTGCAAGTATTCTACTGTTGGATTCTTTTTTTTTTTTTTTGGTTTTTGGAGGGGGAAAGATAGGGCAATTGGGGTTAAGTGACTTGCCCAAGGTCACATGGCTAGTTTTTTGTGTTAAGTGTCTGAGGCCAGATTTGAACTCAGGTCCTCCTGACTCCAAGGCCTATGCTCTATTTGCTGTGCCACCTAGCCACCCCTACTGTTGGATTCTTATTACACACCTTTCGAAATTTATAAAGAGGAAACTGAGGCTGAAAAAGATGAAGCAATCTGCCCAAGGTCACAGAGACCATCGGTGGCCAGGACAAGAACCAAAGTCTCTTGACTTTCGTTCCCCTATATAGCATGCATCCTGATGCCATATCAAACACCGACAGCTGCTTAATAAAGGTTTTTTAATGGAGATGGAGGTGGGGGAGAGGGGAGAAGACTGACTACAAAATAGAAGTGACATGGGACAGAACGGATGCTAAGTACCCCTGTGCAATGAGAACCTGGAAGTCCTCAGATTTTTCAGGAATGGCCCCCACCCTGGCTGAGAACAAGCTAACCAGAAAAGGGGAAAGGTTCCTTTCCCAACTGGAGTTCTCTTCTCTCTGGTGATTACTTGTCAGACGTTTCTCTCCTGCTCAGTACTTTCCGCCAGAGGTCAGGGGAAGGATAGGAATAGTTGGGCACTTTAAATCCAGCAAATACTGTTCCTTGTTCATTCTTAGATGGGGTTAGTAACAGAAGGAGGTTGAAGCTCTTGGCTAAAATGAGATTTGGAGATTATCTACAGATTCTATTTTCTACGTTCTCTTTTTTACCTATTAGCACAGATAACCCACCAGAGGATTTCCTCCCTGCCTCTTTCCTCTCCAAACCTTTCACTAAAGCTCCACACCGTAAAGGAATGGATTGGCATGTTTGTTATCTCTTTTGATTTCCCCTGCCAACCTTTTGTAATCAAATAGCCAAAAGGCAGAGATAATAAGAAGGATGGAGAATAAAGCAAATGGCCTGGGTCTTCCATTCTCTCGTCCCTCTATCACTCGGTACGAATGCTTGAGACAGAGAATGTCAGTTCATCGAAGGCAGGGCCTGAATTTCTTATGTATTCAGTACAATCATAAAGTGTCAAAGCTGTGGGGACCTTAGAGGTCATCTGGCTCTTCTTTTTTCCAAATGGAAACTGAGGACTAGAGAAGGAAAGGGTAGAGCCATAATTAGGAATGTTTAAGGACAAAGGGGCAGGAGGGGAGAAAGGAGCTCATCTGGCATGTTAGTGTGTGTGTGCGTGTGTGTGTGTGTGTGTGTGTATGTGTGTATGTATGTGTGTAAGAGACAATACCACCCATGACAGTAATGTCAGGAGTCTTCAAATTTCCGCTCTTTCTGCACAGCTCCCACCTCCCTTGCCTAATTAGCATCAAGGCTGCACCAAAGGAACCTCTCAAAGAGTTACACCTAGACCCACAAGTTAATCTTCCTCAATACCATCTCTATTTAGTGGGATCCCAAAATAACTTCTGTCGGAATTAGAAAGTAATATTCACTTAACAGCTCAACTTAGCTATTTGGGGTTTTGATGATTTGGCTATGACTTGACCTGAAGGGCACTGTAATGCAGTGGGTTGAGAACTAGCTGGTCTGAGTGAGGAAGACCTTGGTTCAAGTTGCTCCTCTGACATATACTGACTGACATAAACTAACTGGGCAAGTCACTTAATCTCAGTCAGTATTGCTTTCCTGATTTGTCAAATGAGGATGATAAAACACCTATTTCATAGGGTTGTTGTTCAAATCAAATGAGATAATACATGTAAAATGCTTTGCAAACTTTAAAGCGCTATCTAGATAAATGAGAGCTGTTATTATTAACCTTTCAGAGCTGGGCCAACTCTACAAGTCTATGTGGCAGAGAAGGTGCTGACCTATATTGGTAGAGGGAGTTCCTTGATGGGAACTGATGAAATTATAGATCTGGTAAAACAAAACCAAACAAGACAAGACAAAACAAAACCAACACCAATCCCACTCTGAATCTGTGTGACAAGTTGGGTAAAAACAGTTTAATTCTATTTGGTGGTAATAATAGTTGCTCATAACAACCTGGTTTTATTTTCTTTAGAGGAGGGGAACCCCCTTTCTTTGCTTCTTATCTGTCTTATAGAGAGATAGTAAAGTACTCATTGGTTTGGAATTAGGAGAAGAGACATGAGTTTGAACTCTATCTCTGATGCTCACTAACTATGACCCTGGGCATGTCACGTTACTTCCCTAAGTCTCAATTTTCTCATCTATAAAATGGGGCTAATAACACTTTTACTCCCCACTTCATAGGACTGTTGCGAGGAATATTATCCTTATGGTTGTTACCATAGGCTCCCCCATCCCTCATTTTTTCAATGGTACCCCTGCTCATTGGTACTCATTGCTATTCCTCCAGTTCATGCCAGCTAAGGAGGTCACAGTCCTCCCTGTCCTCTCTGTGTCCAGAGAAAACCTGAGATGTGGGGTGAGCCATTGGAGCAGAGCTGAGTCATCACTGTAGCTTTGCTACATGTATGAGAGAACACCCAAAATAGGTCAAAAAGAGAATTCATTAACCTCAGAGTCCCTCTGGTCATCGTGTGGTTGTTACCTGGTTTGAGGTGACCTGGTAACTGGTGAAATATCCTTAACTTTTATAGGCTGGTATCGTGAACTACAACCACACTCTCCCACCAAGTGGCCCTTGATGCTTCAGTCTGAGATTAAGCTGGAAGAACCACCAGTTGTCATACCAGTAAAACATTTTCTAAGTTCTCTTAAATCCATTCTTCCCTTCTGGAAAGGGCATTGGGCTTCTAGAATACGGAAACCAGTGTTCTAGTCTTGATTCTTGAAACTAACTTGGAGAATAACCTTGGGCAGGTCACTTCTCTTCATTTAAGCCTATTTCCCTATATTTAAAATGAGACAGTTGGATGAGGTCACATCTAAGACCATCCCAACTCTGAGGTTCCATGCTTATCTGTGTTGAATGGACTAAACTACGCTCTGATATCAAAGATGGTTATGATGAGGAAGATGAAAATGATACTCTACTGGTTTCCTTCAGTGGAGACAGAGAATGAAAAGACTTCCAAACAAGAGGAGTCAGTTCAAAATAGTACAAGTTTGTGATAATACTTAAGAAATGAAAGTGAAAAATGAAGACTTTTAATAATCCCAGGTTTGGGGCAATTAGGTGGCAAAGTTGGTAGAGTACTGGCCCTGGAGTCAGAAGGACCTGAGTTCAAATCCAGCCTCAGATATTTACTAGCTGTGTGACCCTGGGCAGGTCACTTAACCCTGATTGTCTAAAAAAAAAAACTCTCAGAGTCACCAGAAAATAGGTAATTGAAGTAATCAAATAATATTTCACACAATTGGACCAAATTTTGGGAAGTAAAAATGGAGTCATGACTGAAATATTGGACTTAGAGACAGGCTTCTGATACTACTAATTACCAAGACAGGCAAGCAATATAAGTTCACTGTTGGTACTGCTGCAATGAAATGACTGTGTAACTTGTTTAAAATAAGGTACTGTGGTCAATAAACAAGCAAGCATTCATTAAGCACCTTTTGTGTGCCAGGTACTATCTGCTAGGAATACAAAGAACAATAGTTCTTATTTTCTACTGAAACAAATGCAATTTTTTTTTACCATTTTTTGTAATAAACAAAAAGCAACAAAAGAACAAATAAATAAATGACTAAATCATCCTGCTCCAAAAAGCCACATGGCCCTCAGACCTCATTTTGCTGGTACCTCTTTATGCACATGGAAGGTATTATGTACCTAGTACACAATTATAGCTATTTGTATCTGCTAATCCCCTACTGGGGCAGCTAGGTGGCACAGTAGATAGACTGCTGGGCCTAGAGTCAGGAAAACTCATTTTCCTGAGTTCAAATCCAGCCTCAGACACTTTGTAACTACGTGACCTTGGGCAAGTCACTTAACCCTGTTTACCTCCATTTCCTGATCTGTAAAATGAACAGAGAAGAAAAAGCAAACCACTCCAGTATCTTTGTCAAGAAAATCCCAAAAGGGATCAAGAAGAGTTGGATATGACTGAACAACAACAACAAACCCCCTACTGGACTGTAAGCTCCATGAGGGAGTACTACTCAAGCTTTGCCTCTCCCTCAGTACCTCGCACTGTAAGGCATTCTCCACACAGTAGTATTTGCTATGTTTCTGCCAATGTCAACTGAATCGCACATTTGCTGAGCCTCCTTTGGTTAAGGTGCTCCCTTCTGTGGTCAGCTGCAATGCAATGCCTGGGCTCAAATCCTAGCTTGGCCGTTTACTCTCTGTACCATAGAGCAGAGACCTCGACTTCCTGAACCGTGAGATGAGGTGACTGGGCTCGATGGTCAAGGGCTCCTGGTGTCCCAAGAGTCAGGTCAGAATTGGATGATAATGAAGCAGAGACTAGAAAGGAAGTATGTGGGGACCAGATGGCCTCTCACTGTTCATCTGAGGGTTACCGTTACACCACATTACAAAAAGCATAAGAGAAGAAAACAGCATTTGGCTTCCTTTCCAGTCTCAGTTCTCACTGCTATGGTCCTTGAGACTAACCGGAGTATCTGCTTTTGGATTTCTGAATCGGCACTTATCAAAAGAGATAGTATTTATATATAAAAAAAACAAGAACACTTAGAAGTGGCTGGCAGTTAGCAGGTACTGTGGAAAAGCTGAATCCCTCCCCTTCCCCCTAGCGGCATGGCCTAGTGGACAGAGTTGACATAAGGCCTTGGAGTCAAAAAGGTTCAAGCATTGTCCCTGCAATATATGAGCTGTGTGACCAAAGACAAGTCACTCGACCTCTCAGTGATTCAGGCAATTCTCTAGGATTATAAGGGTCAGATGAATTGTAAATCTTTACAAAAAAATTCACAGGGCAGAGCCAGGAGGACATTGCACACAGTAATAACAATATTGTACAATGATGTGGATGACTGTGGATGACTTAGCTGTTCTCAGCAATACAATGATCCAAGAAGATTCCAAAGGACTCATGGTGAAAAATGCTATCTACCTTCTGAGAAAGAACTGATGGTGTCTGAATGAAGATTAAAACAGTTTTTTTTTAAAACTTGGGTTTTTTTTTAAACTTTAAAAATTTTTCTCTTTCTTTGTGTTTTCTTTCACAACATAAGCATTATAAAAATATACTTTGCAAGACTGTACATGTAAAACTTATTGCTTGCCTTCTCAATGATAGGGGTGATGAGGGAGGGTGGGAGAGAATCTGGAACTCAAAATGGTAAAAAATGAAGGTTAAAAATAAATTTTCATTTAATTGAGAAAAAATCAAATGTTAAAAAGGGGAAAATATCACTGGACTGGCCCAAGCAAAGAAACATTATCCATTGCTAACACTGGCCTATGATGCCTACCCCACAATATCCCCTTCCCCATAAGCCATCCAACTTTATATTGGGACAGTTCCCCTCACCCAATCCCCCCAAAAAAACTATTTAGCATTAGAATTGGCAGGACTTCAGGAGTTAAAATGTAGAAAAGACCATCAAGTTCAATCCCTACCTCCTTTCTCCCCTTTTTTTTTTAAACAGATTGAAGAAACTGAGGTCCCAGGATTAAGGCTTAGGGAAGAAGTGAAGACAGCATGATATACTAGAAAGGGCACTAATTGGGGATCCGGAAGATCCAGGTTCAAATCCTGCCTCAGATACACTTGTGTGACCTTGGCCAACCTCCTTGGGTCTCAGTTTCTTCATCTGTAAAATGAAGGGTTGGGACTAGACAGTCTCTGTGGTCGTTTCCAGATCTATATCAATGATACTAAGTAGCTAGCTCAAGATCATGTAACTGGCTGGTAGCAAAAATGGGACTAGAGCCCAGGTCTCACAGCCTCACCTTCTACAACAATGCCCTCTGCCATGACAGCATGCCACTGTCCACCAGGAGTTTGTATGTGCTAAGGGACCAGTTTTAATATGTGTAAGTGATTTATTTGGCTGTGCAGGTGGGGTGGGGAGAAATTGAATAATACAAGCCAGAGATAAGTGATTTCTAAGTTATCTGCTTTTTCCTATGCTCTGCATCCCTGCTTCTTTCCAATAGTAGAGACAATCCAGGCTGGACTATGTGTGAGCTGGCCAGCAAAAATGCAGGCAGCACACGCCTCTACAGTATACCCAAGTGGAGAATCCTAGCAATGCATCTTCCCAGATGATAAGCTAAAGCAGCTTCAATGCACTCCTTTCTCCCTCACCTCCCACAATCAAATCAATTCATCCTTGAGAATGGAGCTGGGAGTATTCTTACCAGCCCCATCCTTTGGCCGTCTTGATTGTGGGCAGGTTATGTCTCAGTCAGGGCTGCAGCCTCTGCTTGCTCTTGAATAGATCTGCCCATATGCTCTTCTGCCCCTCACCCCCCTCCCTCACTCCCTTGTCTACACTAAAAAAAAAAAAGGCATGTAGAATCACAGAACATTGGAGTTAGATGAGAACTAGAAACCACCTGTTTAACCCTATCTTTTCGCAGAGAAGGAAACTGAAGGAAGTGATTGTAAATTACCCTCATTCCCTCAGTTCTCCTGAAGCCCCCTTGACCTCACCCAGGCATAGCCCACCTCCACTACTCATCTAACCTTATTTCCCACTATGTTTGTGAAGGAATCCTTCTCTGTAGCCAGGATGCTTTGGTTTTCACTCAACCCTGCCCTTTTCTGTTGGTAGTGTGGGGAGGGAATGGGAGGGACAATGAGGTTAAGAAATTACTCTTCTGGGACAGATAAGTGGTGCAGTGAATAGAGCACTAGCCCTGGAGTCAGGAGGACCTGAGTTCAAATCCAGACTCAGACACTTAACACTTACTAGCCATGTGACTTGGACAAGTCACCTAACCCCAACTGCCCTGCCTTCCCCCTCCAAAAAAAAAAAAAGAGGAATTACTTTTCTTCTTCCTCTACCTATATGAATCTCATCTAAATCTCAAGGATAAATTCAAGCCCCAACTAAGGTAGTATGATACAGTGTGAAGTGCCCTGGCTCAGGAGTCAGATGACTTTGGTTCAAAACCTGCTTTTGATGATTAATATGTCAAGTCTTGTCACCTCCTGAAGCCTCAGTTCCATAATCTGCAAAATAAAAGGGATGGACTAGAAGTCCCTTCCAGCTCTAAATCCATGATTCTACCCCCCAGGAAGTCTTCCATGACTACCCCAACCTACAGGGACCTCTCTGTCCTCTAAATGTCCCTGTTTGGGGCACTTGATATTAATCTCTTTGTATGCACTCATACAAATTAATCCATCTAGACTATAAACCTGCAGGAATCCTTTTCTTATCTTCTTAGTATCCTTCTCAACCCCTAGCACATTAAAGGCGCTCAATAAATATTTGCCAATTGATTGCCTGCCTCGAGTGTAAGTGGCCTGTGATCCCTAATTCCTCTTCCCTAGACAAGACAAATCATCCCCCTTTTTTTCTGCTGTGGTTACATCTGCCCTTTCTGCATTTCTGCCTTCCTCCCTTTTCATGATCACAATTAAATCCTCTGCCACTAACTAGGTCTATGACTTTGGGCAAGTAACTTCTCTTTGGATATCAGTGGCTTGGAAAAAAGTTCCAAGAAGACAGAAGACAGAAGCCTAGCTTTGAGTGCTGGCTCTGCCAGTTTTACTTGCTGTTTGACCTTGGGAAAATCCTTTCCCGTCTTCAGGCATCAGTTTTCTCATCTAACATGCAAGGGAGTTGGACTAGGTGACCTTTAAGATGCCTCCAGTGCTAAATCTACAGTCCTATGGCCTCTCAGGTCCTTTCTAGCTCTAACTAATTCTGTAATTCTTTGATCTGTTGCTTTATCTTAAAAAACAGGACATTATACTTTGCCTTCCTAAAGAAAACAGGTTACACTAGAAAAGCTCTTCCAGCTCGTATAGGTTTAAGATCTATGACTGTGATAGCTCTTCCAAAGACTATCTTCCTTTACCCCCAGCTATATCCCCTAACACACGAACATGTCTACCACCACAGTGCCCCTTGCTATCTATCATCTATCTATCTATCTATCCATCTATCTATCCCTCTATCTATCTATTCCTCTGTCCATCTATCATCTATCTGTCTGTCTGTCTACCTATTTGTACATATATATATATATATGTATATATATATATATATATATATATATATATATATATATATATATATATATATATATATAGGATGTATATATGTTTGTGTGTATGTGATTTTCTTTCAGTTTTTTTCTGTCAGGTGTGGGACACCTACTGATTTCCTCCAAAGGTGTGTCAGGAAATATTTAGAAATTGACAAGTACTCCACACATGCAAGACGTCAGGAAGCCCTGCTGTAGAGAATTTTTCCCTTCTGTTTCTCCACAGGCCAGCACCTCTCTGACAGGCCTCTTGGACCAAGGCAAGCTGCTGCCCCAGTTCTCTCAGTTCCCTGCTCCCCAGGAAGGAGATTTCACTGTATAACAAGATGTCATCAAACAGAACTATTCTTATCCTAGGCAGGGTCCTGCCTCAGGCATTTAAATAGATCATTGAACTGTTTACTAAAGTGACTGGGTGAAACTCAGTCTATGATGTGGCTTCTAACTGAGGGTCAGAGATGCACCAGACTTCCAGAGACTCCCTGCAATTTTTTTCTGATCCTTTGGCTTTTCAAATCCCACAAGACTTGAAGATTCACCAGAGAAGAAAATTGGGGGCAAGGGGTGGCTGACTTAGGGGGGCTACACATGCTCTTCCCCCTTCTCTTTCTCTCTTTTCAGATCCTTCCCATGCTTTGAAATGTAGTTTAAATCCCTTGAAGGTGTAGTAAAAAGAACAAAGAATTTGAAGTGAGGGTCCTGTGTTCAAACCAGTCTTGGATACTACTGATATGGTTACAAGAAAATCACTTAAACCTCTCTGGGCTCCTATTTTCTCAGAGAGGGTTTGGCTAGACAACATCTAAAGACCCTTTCAGCACTGAAGGTCTCTCTTGGGTCCAAATCTTTGATCCTACTATGATCCTCCCTCTAGGCCCACACCAAAACACAAAAATGGCTCCCTCCTCTAAACTCCCTCTAAACTCAGTGTTCATCTCCCTAAACCTGCAATTAATCAGTCACTGCCTTATAACATGTTCTATACTGCCATATTAGCCACTTATTTATCTTTCATATCTCTGAGGGTTTATATCTTCTTTTCCCAACTAGACTGTAAGCTTTTCAAGAGAAAAAGTTATGGAATCATAGTTTTAGACCTGGAAGGGATCTTGGAGACTAATTGGTCCAATGCCTTCATCTTACAGATGAAGAAACCAAGACCCAGAAAGGTGAAGCAACTTGACAGGAGTTCCACAGATAGTTAAGTATCAAAGTTAGAATTTGAACCCAGGCCTTCTGACTCCAATTTCCACATGGGTTTTCTCTTCTACATCAAGAGTCCTTGTCTTTTTCTTTTCATTCTATTCCCCTAGCACCCAACAGAGAGACTTTGTACTTTAGTTAGTACTCAGTAAATGCTTGTTTAGTGATTGAGTCCTTGTGTATTCATACTTGTTTGGGGGGTTGAGGGGAAAGTCAGTAGGTAAAAAGACCTGAGTCAGCCAGCATGGCAGCTTCACATCCCATAAGTGGAAACTTTTCCATAAATATTGAGTTCTGGCGAGAGGCACGGAGTCTCTGACCTTAATTTTGCATGCAGTGTTCAATGTCAAACATTTATTGATGTGAAGGAGGAGAGATCTAGGGAGCATTGAGACTATATCTGGCTCCCGTCAATTAATTCGTGTCACAACCCTGGCAACAGAAGCTTTGCAAGTGGGTAAACTGAGGCACAGAGATGTTAAAATCAAATAAGAAGCTGGTGTTCAAGCAGAGTCTCTATCCTTGACTACTGACTACTGGGATGGCTGCACTACTTTCGTGATGCATAGCTTTGATGTAAACATGATGCTTGGGGGGTATAAGAAGTTTTGGCCATGTTAAACCAGAAACACTTGACCTCCAAGGTCCCATCTGATTCTAAATTTCAGTATTCTATAATCAAGAAAATGGAAGCCCTGTGGTACCTTCGAATGGGTCAAGCTCAGGAGAAAG
The DNA here is from genome assembly GCA_028627135.1 of Pseudochirops cupreus. NCBI lineage: Eukaryota > Metazoa > Chordata > Mammalia > Diprotodontia > Pseudocheiridae > Pseudochirops > Pseudochirops cupreus. The sequence continues at coordinate 223,830,125 of CM053581.1, forward strand.
AAGCTGCTCTAAGTGCTAGGAAAGCACTGCTAGTGCCTCAGAAATCATGAAATTATAGCTTCAGAGCTAGAAAGGTCCTCAGACATCCTCTAATCTGATGGTGACCAACTTAAAAAGAACAGAGGTCCACTAAGCCATACCTGAGGATCTAAGTCATCACATGATGACTTAGATGACTTAGAAAAACCACATATTTGTAGTACCTGTATTTTATTGTATTTTAAAATTTATTTTTAAAAATATTTCCCAATTACATTTTAACCTAGTTTGGCCACACTTGAGCGTATTTTGGGACCACGTGTTTGGCACTTCTGTTCTGATCCCTTATTTGATACATGAGGAAACAGAAGCCCAGAGACAGAAGACAGCTTGCCCAAATTTACACAGGTTTTAAGTGGCAGAACCAGAACTGGAACCCAACTTTTCTTTTCCCACTGAATCACATTGCCTTTATATATAAATAGAGATATATCTAGAGAGAAATATGTATACATGTGCTTTTGTGTGTATGTGTATGTGTGTATCAGGGTAGCTAGGTGGCACAGTGCTTAGAGAGCCAGGCCTGGAGTCAGGAAGACCCATCTTCTTGAGTTCAAATCTGATCTCAGACACTTCCTAGCTGTGTGACCCTGGGCAAGTCACTTTGTTTCTCCACCTGTAAAATGAGCTGGAGAAGGAAACAGCAAACTACTTCATTATCTTTGCCAAGAAAATCCCAAATGGGGTCAGGAAGAGTTGGATATGACTGAAAAAACAACTGCACAACTGAAATATGTGTATATATAAATGCGTGTAGGCACATGTAGCTTATATACATACGTATATGCATATATACATATATAGCATGCGCACACATGACATAGAATATACATAGATGATGCCTATGTAGATTTTCTATGTGATCAAACATATGATTGTGTATATATGTATGTATGTATGTATGTACGTATACATATATGTATATAAAATCCCTTCAAATCCCTTCTAAATACTATCAAATGAGAGAAAAGGATTTGCAGCCCTGCCACCTCACTCTGGCCTTGCAATATTCATAAATAGCAATAGTAGCACTTAGAGAGCATCATCAGGTTTGCAAAGCACTATCCATATATTATCTCATCTGATCCTCTCAACACCCCTGTGACAGATACTATTACTACCCCCATTCTATAGATGAAGAAACCAAGGTGGAAAGAAGTGCCTTGGCCAAAATCACATTCACATTTAGGACCAGGGGTATTATTTCAACTCCGGCTTCCTGACTCCAAGTTCAGCATTCTATCCACTATGCTTAGCTGTCTCTCAGATACTGAGGTAATGATGATAGTGACAAAGGGACACCAAGGACAGATGTGACCACTGGCTTTTACCCTCTCTCCACTACCCCTCTCCTCAGGTTGGCTATTGTCTCCAAGGCACAAAGAAAGTTTATTCCTCCTTTTTTATAAGCAGCACAGGTAGCTGGCTGGCAACCTTTCTTCCTTGCAGAGAACCGCCTAATTACTTACTATGCCTAGCCATCTCCCGCCCTCCACAAAAGGAGGCTGAAAGTGCAGTGATATCTACCGGTAACATCTATTTGCTCTCTTTATCCCCTCCCCATTCCATAGACTAGAAGAGTATCTCCTGGTGCTCTGTGTCCCCTAATCTGAGAAGGTGCCATGGTACCATTTCTGAAGCTCTGCAGCTTTCATTCAAATTTCACCCTTGCCCAAGCATCCTTGGTTGAGAGCTCTTCCCTATTAATTCTCATTGTGCATTTAGAACCATCCAGGTTTTTATTTATTCATTTATCTTGTCTATCTTCCCCCTCCCCTTCCTCGCCAGAGTGAAATTTACAATTCATTTCTCAGGTGGCCTTGCCAGAAGGGCGTTGATGTGAACAATAAGAAGGAGAGAGGCCGCCAGAGAGGGAGAATTCTCACCCCAGACCTCTGAAGAAACCAACACTTCTTTGTTCCTCTCTGCATGCTCTAGTCTGCCTTCCTGTATGTAGTAGGTTTGAGAACTCAGAGTTTCAGCCATGTAGCTAGATTTGTAGAAACATAATGGTCAGAGTATGAATGGTCTCTTGCTGCATGGGTTTTTCATAGCATGGCTTTAGATCGAGGGAACATGGGGCTGTCATATTTTCAGAACTGCTAAGAACTGGGCAGAGGATGTAGTTGCATGCAACCCATTGTTGTTAGGGAGCAGCCCCGACCCTTATGTCAACCACATTTAGGGAGAGTTAGTTAGTAAAATCGAACCTGAATATACATGCCCTGCCATTTACTTCCAGTCTTAAGTAAGGGAAGGTATTATGCACTACATAAAACACTAGGTTTGAAGGAACAAAGGTCTGGGTTCAACCTACCTGGGACACTTACTAGGTGTATAACCCTGGGAAAAAACATTTCCCTACCATCTCTGGACTTCAGTTTCCTCACCTGTAAAATGGGGGGAATATGATCTGTATTCCCTTTCAACACCGTTGCGAGGCTCTAATGAGTTCATGTATATAAAGTGCTTTGCAGATCTTAAAGTGCATGCAAATAGCATGCGTGGCAGCTATGGTTAGTAGCTGCAGTAGAAACCTTATTGGATTTGAAGAAAGCAGATGTGGCCTGAAGAGTCCCTTCAGCCCTGGGGAAGCCAAGTCCTCAAAGGGTGGTCTCCACCACCTCAAAGCCACTCTCCCCACCAAGTCAGACAGTCTGATTCTTGGAGGCTGCACATCTGTAATCAAGGGCCAAGGCCAGGATGGCAGTCCATGATAAAATATTTAGGGCGGCCCAACAGGTGGAGAGACTGTCACCTCTAACAGAGACTTTAGGAATGCTTTGTTTCGGTCTCCTTCCAATTTATTCTGCCCACCACCTGTCCTCACCCACACTGGGGGTGAGGGTGGGGACTTCGGAAGAGGACAGGAGACACTAATTAGTTTGAGTTGGGGGGGAGGGGAGAGGGGAGAAGATTCTGCCCAGCACCAAGTTTAGCCCATCACAGCCAGAGGCTGGTAATGCCTGGTTCACAACCTGTCAGTCTCAGGACAATGGCTCCATCAAGGGGAGGGAAGGGGGCATGGGGTCATGGGAGAGGAGGTTATTATTCTGAACTGGATATAGATGGGGGAGGGCGTCTGACCTGGCTTTTATGGTTGTCTCTGACCCCTGAAGCTCTTTAAACAAAAGTGAGTCTTTTGAATTATAAATCAGCCATTTCCCCTCCCCCACCAAAACAAGCCTTGCGGTATGCCAAATAAAAGGCAATGATTAATATTTAAAAGAAAAAAAATACATTCAAGGTTTTAAATATAAGAGCTAGTGGCTGTCTTTCATTTTGGAGGGTGAAGAGTAGTTCTCTCACATGCTCAGAAGAAGGATGCCCCCTCTGAGGAACTCTCATTTTGGACTTTCTGTCCCCTCTCCTGCCCAGAAAAGGCCTGGACACCAAGGCCTTCATCAACATTGCCCTGAAAGCACTGCCCCCTCTCCCCACTCCTGAGCTCTCAGGTGACCTTCCCAGTCACCTCCAGGCATGGGGAAGGCTTCCCTGTATCCATGTGCCCTCTTGGATGGATCTCAATGTGCCAGAAACCAAAGTGGCCACATGTAACTGCATGTATGTGTATGGATCAGCAACTGCATCTCTATTTTCAACCACAAAGCAGAAAGACCTTTGCAAGGTCATAGAAGATTTGCATCACAACTTAAGGAAGAGACTCAGATACCACCTGGATCTATTGGATGATTTCTTAGAGAATCAGATATGGAGGAAACAACATTTTATCAGGAGTCAAAAATACCTGGATTTTTATTCCTGTGGCTACCACTTACTAATCACATGACCATAGGTAGAAATTTAGTCTCTGTAAGCCTTAGTTTTCTCACTTCCAAATGGGCATAATAATCCCTACCTTTTCTTCACTCATTGAATTGTTGCAAGAGCCAATGAGAGAATTTATGTGAAAATGCTTGATATGCTATAGAATACCATAAAAATGTAAGGTTAGTATTATTGTTCATAGTCTTCTCTCTTCATCAATGAAGCAGTGGGATAGAATCACAAGGACCTGAATTCAAATCCTCTTTGGTCTCTGACAAATACTGGCTGTATGACCCTAAGCAAGTAATTTAACATCTTGGTGCCCCGGGGCAACTCTCTAAAGCTTCAACTTGAAGCACAATTGCTGCAATATCAGGATCATTAGAGTTGGAAGGGACCTTAAGGTCATTTTAGTTTAACTCTCTGATTTTGCAGATAAGGAAACTGAGGCATGGGGTGGTTTAGTGACTTGTTAGGGATTACACAGCTAGAAAGTATCTGAGGCAGGATGTGAATGAACCCAGGTCTTTGTGATTTCACTTCCCGCTGCCTTATCTATTATGTCCAGTATCTTCATTTGAAGTTCTTCATACTAATGAAATCATGGATTTGAAGGGAAAAAAAATTTCTCATTAATATCTAATAAAAGGCAGCACTACTGTTCCCATTTATTCTGATCATCATATAGTTTAATGAATTGAGAGCGAGATTTGGAGTCTGCAGACCTGGGTTTCAATTATGGTTCCACTACTGACTACCTGTGTGCCCTTGAATAAATAGGTGTAACCTTTCTGGGCCTCATATTCTTCAATTAGAAATGAAAGAGGTTGAACTAGCTGATCTATGAGTTCCCTTTCAGCTTACATCTAAGATCCTATGATCCCAAAAGGGAATGAGTGGAGTAGCTGGTTAGCAACATCATTTGGACCCACCCAAGTTGCCTGCAGAGGACTACTTCTCTAGGTCATGAGGGGAGCATATCTAAGAGGGAGGACTGGATAATTTCCTAAACCTTGCAAATAGACTCTTGTCTGCTCACCCTAGAACAATGCCTTAGGCCAGAGGAACATACTAATGACATCAAGCTAAGTGGAACTGAAAAAGCAGCACTAGCAATGGGAGAGATGGGGAGGGAAGAAGAAGAAGGATAAGGGGTATGATGATTACATTTGGGGATTAAGGAGTGAGAGCATCCTTTGGATCAGGATCCAGTTTTCATTTAGTGGTAACCCTGTGTCTTATGGTCTGGTGAGTAACCTGCACTTTTGCACATGTTCAAAGGTGAAGGGAGGGAGGGCAGAGAAAGGAAAGGACAACAGTAAACTGACAACCTGGAAACTCCCCTAGTAGCATCACCGCCTTGGGAATTTGTCCCACCCTGGCCATCCACCCCCAGGCTTTTATTTTAGATGGACCAACAGGGAAGAAAGACATCCACTTACATGAGTGCAGAATCTCTCTGGGGGATCTCCACAGGTGATCCCGGCGGGCTCCACCTTCACTGTGACATAGTCCTTCATGCTCATGGCCTTGGGCTGGCAGGCGTAGAACTCCCAGGACGGGCCCTCATCTGTGGTCACCCAGGATTTGCAAATGTCGTAGTCCCCCATGGCCAAAGGGAGGCAGTGCAGCAGAAGGGACGCCAAGAGCAGCATGACAGCAGGTGGAGGTGGTGGACTCTGGGCCAGAAGAAGCCCTGGAAAGGCAGCTTCTGGGTTAGGAGCAAATGGTGGACTCAACATGGAGATGCCACATCTACCAAACAGGAGTGGCCAGGGACATTCCAGAGACCCAAAGACCACTGATTTGTAGGCAAGAAGGAACTTCTTTGTCCAGAAGGCAAGTCTGGTTGGCTGATGTGGAAAACTCAGGGCCAGTGCTTCTCACGCTGTTGACCAGTAGATCAAAAAGTTGTCCATAACTTCATACCCCCCTATTCTTGGTATAGCAATGTGGGTGACTTCTCCTAGAGGTGAAGCTGATGAAATCGGGTATGCTCTCAAATGGTGACAGGGTTTGGAAATGGGATAGGGAGAAAATCCACAGGGATCTTTCATGAGGCTGGATCAGATTGCTTTCAATTTTTGTCCTTCCAATCAATGAAGGGTTTAAAGCATCCTTAAAGTGTGGTGTGCTGGAAAGAACTTAAAATGAACCCCCCAGGCCTGGATTAGAAAAAAATAAAATAAAATCAGGTAGTGTACATGTTAGCTGGAAACATATTCCTCTTTGGGGCTGAATGTAATGTTTTGAACCAAAAAAAATAGAAAGACTTTCATATGTGTTTAAAGTGACAGCTATCTTGTGATTCATCTGAAAAAATAAAAAGCCACTGAGGTGTTGATCAGGGGATGGGTTGTTTTGCTCTACTTGAAGAGGGGATAGGCACTAATAGGAGAGCAGCTGACCCTGGCTTCTAGCCACAGGCAACTTATTATGAAGTTTCCGAAGCTTCAGCTACCAATTCATCCAGGTACCTGGGATCTGGCTTGTCTTTCATTGTAAGAAGGAAGGAGAGGGTGCTCATTAGCAACAACACCTGCAACAAATTAGAGAGAGAGGGAGAGGGAGGGGGGAGGGGAGAGAGAGAAAGATAAAGATTTACAAGAACAAAAGCTTTACAACTAAATGTGAAAAAAATGAGTGCACTATCAAGGTCTCCTGAGAAATGTGAGTTACTTTTATTAATATTGGAATTGTGCATCTGGAAAAAGCACATCATTTAAAAAGGTGACGGGTTTTCTTATCAATGATAGTGGTGGGGATTAGGTCAGCAATAGCTCCCCCCCTCCTGTGGCAGGGGGAATGAAAGTCTTCAGACTTTCCAAAAGATCCCAGGAGCCAAGATTTAATAGTTGCTTTACTAGCAAGTCAAAATGCCAGAGCTATTAAAAGTCAGAGACTAGACTATGAATATAGGTAGAGACAAATAGATAGTAATAGAAACAGAGGCCAATAAATAAGAACACTGGGCTGGAAAACATGGTCTAAGAGTCATAAACAAAATTTATTTGGAATATAAAAATTTATATATATATATTTTTAAATTTAAGAAACTAGCAATATTGAAGGCTTTCAGAAGAACAATGCCATCTCCTCCTATTGAGTTTTCTGTTCAGAGCCAAGGACACTGTAATTATTCTCACTGTATTTGTTTGGGTCACCATGATTACTATCATCACTTTCATCAATGATAATTATTAGAAAGTATATATATATACATGATCATTTAAATAATATAATATAATATAATCATTCTATTCTTATACATATTTTAAATACTATAAACGTAGTATTGATGGACACATGCCAAATCAACCAGACCTCTATAATGTACTTAGCCAATAGAGCCAGCCTCTTTATGATGAATTAACTCCAGATTCATGAGTTATTATTGTTTCTTATTTTGTTAAACATGACATCAGAACTACCCCAAAGGTAATGGTGAACTATCATTTTGATTCCCATTCTACATCTACAAAAATAGAAACAGGAAGGACAATTTTGTAACATGAAGCCAGAAGAGTTAAATTTCCATAATTCCCTCTTACACACACACACACACACACACACACACACACACACACACACACACACACTCACTCACTCACTCACTCACTCACTCACTCACTCACTCACTCACTCACTCACACACCCTCTGCCAAAGATGACAAAGTGGATGAGCCATTTTTGCTCAATTCAGATTGAGTACTAGGCTTATCAGATGTTGGGTGAAGCTCTAAATTATGGTCCCATTGATCCCTGTTCAGGGGCATTCATACATCTGAATTAACCTCTCCCCCTTCCCCTTCTCTCAGGATGAAGGGCTCCTGATGGAGATGAATGAGAACCTAAAACATCCTCATCTTTCTGTGCTGTTCAGAGGGAAAGCCTGTTCTACAGCTAGTTAGCCTGGCCTTGAATGCGCTCCCTTATAGAAAACTCTCAGAAAGAATACCGTCTGTGTTCTATTTTTACAGCATGAGTAAATGTAGTAAAAATAAAATAGTGTGTGACAGGCAAAGGTCTGAATGCTGATATCAGAGCTGTTGTTGTGTTCACCAAAAACAGCCCCTTCCTAATTAATTCATCAAATGGGTGACGTCCAACTGTTCAGGAACAGCAGAGACAGGTAGAGCTCAGAACGGAGTCCAGTCAGAAACAATTGTTTTTCTTGCTCATCCTGAACTAGACATGGTGTTAACTTTAGGGATTCCTTTCCTTAACCTGCAGAACACAATCGCTTTCATTGGCATTACTGGCACTATGGACTATGTCTAAGTGTGAGGCTGGCGGCGGGAGGGAACAAGGAAGAGAAGGCAAGCGGGCGGGCTGGCGAGCTGTGTGGAGCTAAACTGAAATATCTATTAATTGCTCCTCAGTTCTGTTGGGTTAAATGCCACACATTCCCGGGCAATTTGGGGGGGGGGGGGCGAGGCAACAACAACAGAATCTGCCTGGGAAACATATTTACAATCAGTCAATCAAGTGGGCATTTGCAGACATCATGGGGGGAAATTATGATTTCAGTACTCTAATATTACGCTTGGTTTTGCCAGAATAACAATACCAAAAAAGATCACCAGAGTTTTTTGAATAACGAAGTATAAATCAGGCGGTGGGAAACGAGAAGGGGAAATATTCATAATCAGAGGTTTCATTCTGGTAGATTGCTTTCTTCTTGGAAAAAAAATCTCCACCTGCTATTATTAAGAAACTGCAGCTCTCGGAAACAAATAGAATCAACGTTCTTTATTTTCGTTTAAGAGTCTTAGAGAAGCAAAGTGGGGAGGGGCGGAAGGGAGGGCGGCGGGGGAGGGGTACACACCAAATTAGATTTTACCAGGACAGCTGAACTGAGATTCCTATTGTATTGAATTATCGCCTCTTCTGTCTGATTGGGATCTCAGAAAGGCAATACTCGAAGTTGCAGACAGCTCCAATGACAATGAGTAAAACTTGGAGCTGCTACTCAGTTCCCGACGCAACTAGAAGTTCCTAGAAGGGTCTTCTTCTTGGGGTGACAGGATCTGGTCCACTTGTCATCCCCGACCACCCTCCTCGGCGCGATCCCCACCCCACCCTCCACACCAACACACACACTTTTCGGGGCCGTGGGTAGACGGCTATTGAGATGACCTGAGAAAGCCGGCCGTCCTGGGAAGCTGTACAGCAGGAGACACGAAGAAACGAAGACTGGAGCGCCAAGCTCAGAGGCCAGGTGGGTGACCTCCCAGTCGGCGGCTTCTGCTGTCTCTCCTCCACCTCCCTTCACCTCATCAGGCATTCGTGGCTGGAGGTGGGCGGCTGCTTCTCCACATTGGTGCCTTTTTCACCGCACTCTCAAGCACTCGGTGCTGACTCCTAGGCTTATGGTCGAGGAGGCAGAACATCCGAACACAGGGATTAAAGCCAAGGTGCTCCCTGCCTGGTCCAACTACTCACAAAGTTCTGGGTAGTTGAAAATTTTATTTTCTTTTTTTCTTTTTAAAAAATGTGAATTCTCTAGGGCACCGGGTTGGGAGGAGCTCCTGCACAAAAAGTCCATTTGGGGCTGTTTTGAAGCGATCTTTCTCCCCATTTCGTGGGCGCCAGGAGCAGGTGAGGGGGGAGCCGGTGGGTCGCCGCGAGCAACCGACTTCGGTAGGGCTGGAGTTAAGGAAGGACCATACTACAACTGATCGCAGGATGGAAGCTGCCTGCATTAGAAAAATGGGCTAATTCTGAGCAATTCCGTAGCAAATTATATTGAAAGTTGTGTGCAGGCGATGTTATTAATTAATAATAATGCACTTAATAAAACCCCTGGCACCGGCCAGCACTGAGGGTGCCCTACTCATTTGGCATCGCTTCCTTTAATTAGAAGACTACACTCAAAGCCCCCTAGTAATTAGTTGCATCTTTTTTTCCCTTTCATTTCTCCAGCATAAAACCATTTTTTTAAAAAAGCAGCTGCACCAACATCTAAGCAAACAACTTCTTCTGGAGAAGCTTTGGGAATGCAAGCAACTTGCAGATAAAGCTTCGTTGCTCCCTTGCCTTCCCTTGCCTTCCCCACGGCATCCTGTTTCTCCTTCACACACAGTCCCCGATCTGTACACACCCACCCATCTACCCATCCCTGTTTCTAGGAGGCAGAGTCCGACCCAGGACAGAAGTTTCCCAGTCATGTCTGGAAAGAAGGCGCTCTTTGCAACTTGACAGTCATCAGTCTGCAGTCTGCATGGGGAGGTAAAAGGAGGGAGTGAGGGGAAAATATTGTTTCTGCCTCTCCCAAGTAGGAGTTAAATTTGAGGGAAGAGATCGTAAGCTAGTGAAGGGTTAATTATTTTTGCATGGGAATGCAGACTGATATATGCAAGACATCCTTCCCTAACACACTCAAACAAACACAAAACAAACCAAAAAAACCCAAATCCGAATAGGGCAATACAACAACCCCAAGCCCTTACAAGCCAGTTAAAAAGAAAACCTTCTCCTTTAAGATCTTGCTACAAATACATACACACACCCCTCTAAGGGGGAGACTCCAGATCTCTCCTAGTAGAAGACGCTACTAAATAACTTTTACATCTGATAATGCACTGGGTTGCTTTAAGCGTCGCGCGATCATGGGGAAAGCCTGCATGGTCACCGGAGCCCTTTTAAAATGAAAGCAGCCTTGCGAAGCTGCAGTAGCTCTTCCCCCCCACTCCAGCCTTGCTCTCTCTCCCTCTCTCTCCCTCTCCGCCTTACCCGGGCTTGGAGCCTCTCTAACAGGCGCAGTGAGGGACGGACAGAATCCACCGAGGAGCGCAGGTCAGTCAGCCAGCCAAAGAACCACCACCCCCTCTGGGCTCTGCTTCTCTTCTGACTGTTGACTGGGTGGGTGAGGGGGATGTAGGGGTGAAAGCTGGTCCTTTCTCCTCCCTCCTCCTCCTCCTCCTCCTCTTGCTGCTGCTGCTGCTGTTGCTGTTGCTGCTGCTGCTGCTAGTTTGGGGTTGGAGAGCAATCAGGATGCATGTGGAGCTGCCTGCAGCCGTCCCAGAGACGCTGGATGAGGGGAGGGGGGCAGGCAAGCCTGCCCGCGCCTCCCACTCGGGTGGAGTCGGAGGTCGGTCACAAACAAGTTAAACTTTTGTTTCCCCCTCTCTCCCTGAAAAGAAGCACGGAAAGAACCCACAGTGGTTGGGATCTGGTCCTTCCTGGTCTGTGGTGGGTTTCACCTCTTCTCATCTAGGACGGTCAGCATCCCCCCAGCTGAGCTCCTGGACAGATGGCTGGGAGCTTTAGGAAATCTCCCTCTCCCTCTCCCTCTCCCCCTCCACTCCTCTCCAAGTTAATACTGAGGCTAAATCCTTTTGCCATCACTTTCAATCACAATCGGAGCTTTTATCTCACTGTCTGATCCAGGCTGCGTAACTTCCTCTGTGTGGCTTTAACACACCATCCCACCACGGAGCAATGGTCTTCTTAAAGCTGCAGGAAAGAAATACAGCCAGACTCAGGGGAAGAGCCGCAGCAAGGGAGGGAATGCCGAGAGCAGGGTGGTCCAGGGCCAGTGAGGTACCCTGGTCGTGGCAGTCAGCTGGTGATGAAGCGACGCTGCTTTGAGGGCTAGTTGGTTAAACATCTCCTTTCTTGGGCCTGGGGGCAAGCTCACCAATACAAACAGGGCGCATCCCTAGTTCAGTTTAGCCATGAATGTTTGGGGGATAAGCCACTGTTTTGGCTGGAGTTTTCTTGCAGTCTTCTTTTCCTTGGGGTTGCAGAAGGGGCTCCACTGGGCTGGCAAAGGGCCCCTGGGAGTGGGAGCTGCCCCCATCTAAACCCAGACAGAGTGCCAGGCAGAACCTTGATCTCTGAAGCCAGCTCTGAGGGCTCCCCTCTAACATCCAAGAAGGCTTCTTTCTCTCTTTCAGTGCTACACATAAGGACCAGAGCAGTGGAGAAAGGGGTGGGTGGGTGGATTTGGGAAGATGGGGAGGGGGGGAGAGAACTGAGCAAATAACCAGAGACTGAATATCAGCTGACACATCAACGCCTCCACCCTGATGGGATCTGTTTTTGATTAAGCCAAGCCAGATTTTTCCAGGAGAGGAGTAGGGGGATTGGCATGTGGTTGCAAAAAGGTGTCATCGCACCTACCCTCACTGGCAAAGATGGGGTCTATGGAGAGCTCCTCCAGGAATTGGGAGAGAAACCAAGGGGGACCCTCTGAGAGTTTATGAGTTAAGACAAATCACAGTTCTTCAACCCCTATGAAAGACTCTGATGTACAGCTTTTCTGTGGGTTGAAAAGGAGTTCCCTCTGTCCTCTAGAGGGGACTTCTAGGAGGCTGTCTGGGTATTCATAACTCCTTTCCTCTACTGGATGGGTCTAGGTCTGAGTATTTCAAGGGAAGTTATCATTGTTTTTACGGTTCATAAAGAAGGGAGATACTGGGATGAAGAGACAGTAAGTTAGTCAAAGGTCACATCTGATGCTGGGAGCAAGCACTAAGAATTCCAAGCCCTGTCCCCTACTGCTTCTCCACTTTAACCCTTTCCTATTCCCAATCACAAAGTTGCTCTGGTTTTCTCATCTTGGAAAAATGAGATTACACCCCCAAGTTCTATTTCAAGGCCTCTTGTGAAATAGCATCTACACGCTCTCCAATTATGAAGCCTCACTTGTTGCATGGGTGGGAACACTGCCTGGGAGTCAAGGTTTCTGCATTCTAAGCCCCTGCTTTGTCACTGACTTGCTAGTTAGCCCTAGACACATCACAGTTCCCTTCAAAGCTCTACTTTTCCTTTTTAAAATGGCACTGGTGATTCCAGTGCCCTCCTTATCTTCCAGGGAGAACACAACTATGAAAAGAATGCTCTAGAGAACATTTTGTCCATTTCCCAGTTCTAAGCCAGAAAAACATCCTCCAGAAATACCTATTCCATTAAAGACCTTTGGGGATTTAGATTTAGATTTTTGCATATCCCTTAGTCACCCAATCCAGGGCCTCACTGCCTTCTTAGATGGATGTAACTTTCAAGGTGAAAATATCATCATGATATTTGGATTACACAGTAGTAAAAAAAAAATGGGGGGCATAGTTCAAAACATCTCCCAAAGGAAATGATGGACTGAGGTCCCCTCAGCCTCTTTTCTCTTCTCAGTCAGAATCATTAATCCCAGGGAAAAACCCTGCTCTTCCATCATCATGGTCTGCCTGGTTGTCAGGAACAGCAAACAAGAACTAGAAGAGTTTGCATTTTATTTCCATTTAATCTAAATACAGTAGCAAAAGGATCAGAGCTGATCTCTTATCCATAACAAGTCAAAATGCAACGTTGTGGCCATACCCTAAAAAACTGCCTTCTCCCAATTCTTGTCAAAATGGCTTCTGAATGAGTAGTTTACCTTCTAATTTCCTCATCCAAATACTCAGGAAGTTTGTTGTTTGGTTTTTTTTCTACATGGTCTCCAAGGTCCTTCCCATCATTCTGTGTTCCAAGGTTCCTTCTAGCTCTAGTATTTTGTTATTATAAGTTGATAGGATACCACAGTGGCCTTTAGAATTAAACTACCAAAATTTTCATAAACTCACTGAATCCTAGCTTTGGGAGGGATCTTAGAGGTTATTTAGTCCAACATCCCACCAGATGCAGGAGTTCTCTCCAATATCTTTGACAGATTGTCATATAGTTTCTCCTTATACTCTCGAGGTAATGGAAAACTCTCTATCTCCTGGGGGTAGCCTATTCCATTGTTGATCTGCTCTAATTGCTAGAAATCTCTTCCTCACAGTGAGCCTGTGTCAGCCTATCTACTCGTCAGTCCTCATTCTACCTTCTGGAGACACATAAAACAAACAATGCATCCTATTTTCACAAGGCTCCAGCAAATATTCCGCTGGTCCTGTGATCTCTTATCAGTGGAGACACTCCTTCCAATGATGGAGATCAAAAGTCATGCTTATCTATCTATCCTGTTGACTCTGGTCCATGTTCTACCATATATCCCCCACAGAGTGTCCATTCAAGTGCTGGGGGCCTTTCTCAAGTTTGCTTGACATTGTTTGGAGAGTAGTGGAAGACACTGACAGTCCAGTGAGTACCCCCTTGTTCTTTCAATATGAAGAGCCCATTTTTCATTCAGTTACACATTCTCTCATGATATTTTATTCCACTTCTCCATAATTTCACATGACAGACCTTTAACTGAAGACTGAGATTATGCTCTCCGTAAATGAGAAGAAAATTCTTCACAGAGATGTGGTTACCAGATCCCCAAGTCATTGTGGTTACTGCACATTGTATCCCTCAGCAATAAATGGAAAAATAAATCAGAGTCCTGGTCTTTTTGTTGAACAGGTAGTCAGTATGTCTGTTTAGGAGGTACATTAACCTGTTTGGTCAATTAAAGGGTCTGATGGTAATTAACTTCTGCTTTGAAATGAAGTGAAATGATAGCAGCCCAGGGGTCAGAAAGTGTTAACATACCCTCCCAAATCAGTTAGTATGATCTTGATTTCTTTGCACAATTTGATTCAAATGGAAGGAATTCACATTCAAAAAGCATTTGTCAAGTTTAGGGGTACAAAGTGAGTGAGCAGTCTAGCAACATCATAATTTTTAAACTGGAAGGCATTTGAAAGTTTAGCTAGTCCAGCCTCCCTGCAATTACCCTCTGGAGCTAATGAGAATAACTGCTATTAATCAAAGAAGCCAGAAAGAGCCTTAGAATGTGTATAAAGTTAGAGCCACAAAGGACCTTATAGAAAGTACCATCAATTCCACCCCTGTTCCCTCCACAAACTGCTAACTGGGGCCCACATCACACACATAGGAATTAGCAGAGTTAAGATTTGAACCCAATTTTCTAACTCTAAATCTAATGTTCTTTCCACTGTATTAGAGCTGTTTCCTTAGGTCCCTACCTTTTAGGGGCACATGAGAAAATAGTGATGAAAATATAAGAAGGACTATGTGTCTTATACCCAGGCAGTACTTACCAAGTGTTTGTTTAGGAATTATAATTGACTTCCTCATTTTAAATCTATAGTTCCATTCTCATTGACCTTAAGCAATTGAGATTCTGAGGCTTATTTATGGCAACAGTCTTTACTCCTACTAGGTCCTTTCCATGAATTTCAAAGCATAGATGGGTCATTATACTAATTTCCAAGGTGTGGGGGACTGAGAGAAAAATTTTCCAAGGCACAAAGAGCTCAGGAGACCTTCCCAAGGTCACCAAGCAAGTCAATGGCAGAGTGGATAAGCAGAATTCTAGACTCCTCCCCGCTAGTCCACTGCTCTAATCTCTAGACCATACTTCCATTAATTATTATTACCGTATTAATCATACATGTGATTAATTCAGTAATGGTGATACATAATTGATTGCATTTTATATGGTGCCTTTCATCCACAGATCTCCAAAGATGTGCATTGCCTACAACAAGAGAGACATAAAACAGGACGTGTTCTTTTCTCTCCTGAATTTTATTGGATAAACTTTCTATGGGTAGAGGCAGGGGGCTAATAGTCCTTGTGTGAACCAGACACTGACAGTTTTCACATGTTGTTCTGCCAAAGCAATGCTCTCCTGGCCTGTGGTGCTCCTGGCATGCCTGTCTGAGGCCCTTCCTACCAAGAGAGGGATCCTGTCTTGCCAGGAGGAGGGAAGACTGTTGGGAGCTCTACACATGAGACAAGGCTGAGGCACATCAAATCCCGTTCCCTGCCAGTATAATTTTGTCTGAATCCTGCTGACAAGTCTAGGTTCTGCTTACTAGGAATCAGAAGAGCTGGATTTTGATCCTAGCATTGCCACTAATGGGTCACTGTGTGACCTTGAGCAAGTAGGAGCATAGATTTATAGGGAGAAGAGACATTGAGCCATAGGATCTTAGATGTAGAGCTGGAAGGAACCTTCAAGATCATCTTGTCCAAGCTTCTCATTTTACAAGTGAGGAAACTGAGGCCCAGGAAAGTGAAATAATTTTATCAAGGTCACAAGTAGTAGTGGCAGAGCTGGGAATTGAACCCAGGTCCTTTGATCTTAAATCTAGTGTTTTTTTTACTATGCCACAATGTCTTTCAAGTATGAATCAATTGGGCTCAGTAATGTCTAAGGCTTCTTTCAGCTCTGCTATTTAATGTTCTAATGTTAGGTTCAACCCTGACATTCTGTGTCCTAAGGTCCCTTCCAGCTTTGACAGTTTCTGTTCTTAAGGTCTTTTCTGGCCTTGACTTTCTGTGTTCTAAGGCTCCTGTCAGCCTCTGTGATTAAATTCTTCCCATGAACTCCAGGAAGTGATTAGAGTGATAGTCCCTCTTTGTGGGTGGAAGAAATGGAAGTACAGAAAGTTGTGACTTTTTTTAGATACTCACCAAGTTAGTAACTGGAGTGGGATTAAACATAGACACTTGTAGGTTACCCAGAGGAGGGATGGGGAGGAGAAGGGCACAAAAAGCCCATGGAGCTACACTGCTTTTATTCAATCCAATTCAACAGGGGTTTATTAATTGCCTACTATATGCCAAGCACTGAGTTAGGCATGGGGACGAAAAGGCAAAAAATGAAACAAGTCCTGACCTTAGGGGCTTTGTATTCTTTTGAGGGGTAACAACATGTGCATAGAAAATTAAAAACAAAATATGCACATAGTAATTTCTCAGACTAGGGCTCTGGTCTCATTTGAAGGAGAGTGTGTTAACAATAGAATGAAGATTCTAGAGACTACAATGAAAAAGTCAGGTGGAATGAGAAGGATATAGGAAGAGAAGGACTAACATGGAAGGGGGGCATAGTAACCAGGGAAGGGAGGCTCTGGGAAAGAATGCTGAGTGCAACCAACAGGCATTAGAGTGGTGTGCCCCTTACAGTAGTGTTGGGAATGTAGATGTAGCATTCCTGGGTTGGAAGGAAGTTGGGGGAAAGCAAATGTACTAGCAGCAAGGTGGATGATCAGTCCCTGGTCAAGGCAGGGCTTGGAGGAATTCTGGGGGGGTCCTGAGTAATTATGATGGGGACGGGGCCTATTTGAGGTAGTCTCTCAGCTTCCAATGATCAACCAGATGACCTCTACTCCAGAGCTGTTTCCAGTGGGGGAGAACTAGGAAGGTCTTTGGTTCTAGACTCTTGAAAGGAGTACAGAAAGGCAGAATGACATGTGATGGGTCTCTGATCCTGGTTGATGGTTAGGGCAAGGTTGGTAGCACCTTTGAGTCTGGATGGTTATATCAGGATGAGTACTTCCCTGGTCACTTTTCTCCCTTATCCCTTCCCAGCCTCTGTCCTTTCCTTTTATTCCCTTGCTCCTCCTCCCTGCCCCCCATCCACCTGTTGAGATTTTTTTTCCCTTTCTGGATCTCATTCAGGAGTGTTTCCTTCCAATCAGATAAGGAATGCAGAGTCAGGTCCTCCGTGAGTGATAGAAGAGGGAGAATTACCAGCTGCCTGCTCTGGGGAGAGTGCTCTATAGCTCCTGCTAACGGGGACAGCTCCCACGGAGAAAGGAGCCCTTTGGCTAACCTGGGGAAAAGCTCCAAGAATGTTTTAGGGAGGGCCTGCTTAGCCCAAGGAGAACATCTCTCTCTAAGTGAACCCCCAAAGGATAACATTCAATAGATAATTCCCTTAACCCCAACATAAAAAGAAAGTGATCTCTCCTTCTGGCAAGTTCTGATTATATATGGGTATTTGATTCCTCAAGGAATGGAAGTCAGATGGGATTCTTTGTGGGTCTGAAAGGACAAGGAGAACAACTGTTTCTTCTCCAAGGGAGGCAGGCACACGTTATTGGTACTGCAAGCTTCATTGCTATATCCCATCTCAGCTCAGTCGTCTCTTCAATATTCCTAAACAGATGGTCAACATTTTCCACAGAAAGGATCATAGACCCTTTAGACCCACAGAACTGGAAGGGACCTCACAGGTCATTTAGTCTAACATTTTGCAGATTCATGGAGATGTGGGGCTCAGGAAGGTGAATGACTCATCCAAGGTCTCATAGGTACTAAGTGTCAGAGGAAAGATTTGAACTGAGACCTCACTGCAGTCAATATGCTTTCCCCTGCACTGTACAGGTAAGGGTGGAAGTGGATGGATTGGAATGAAGATAGGGCTAGGGAGGGGAACTGAAGCTGGGAATAAAACATCATGAATGTTGAAATATATGTGTGTGTATGTGTCACCTTATATATGAGACAGACTGTATATATACTGGAATACTTCTCTAATAGCATTCTGAAGTCAGATATAAATGCTTTTTACATTATCCCTTGTTTGTGAGAGAATACCCTCCATTTCAAGATATTAGCAGAGATAATCAAAAGTTAATTGCATAGCCATTTCTTAATGGACTGTGATATTGGGTCAGGGGGATGGGAAGGGAAAAGATGAAGCATGGAGAAATACTGCAAAGGTTCCCCTCCCCCCAGTACAGTACACACTTACAGAACTTAAAAGAGACTATGTGCCACCTAATCCGAACGCTATACTGGAGTCAGCTTGAGAGTGGATTGTTCAGTTTTCAGTGTGAGCATTTACACCCTAGAAATCAGCAAATGCTACAAATCAAGGCTTGATTGAGTGCTTTGTTGGTTTCTAGACTTAAGAAAATGATAGAGAAAATGTTAATAACGTGAATTAAACTGTCTCCTGCCTTTTTGGAGAGCTGGTTGTTAAACATTTACAAGGACACCCCTGAATCCAACTCCCTTGATTTGCTTGGGGAAGAAACTGGGCTCAGAGCTGTTCAGTAATTTATCTAAAGTCCCCCAGTAAGAAAGTGTCAGAGTAGAGACTGGAGGTCTCATGGTTCCCAAGCCCAGTTTGCACTCCTTTGTGCTGCTGCTTAAGTGCTGAGTTTCCACCTTTCCTGCCTTCCAGCACAAATCTAACTAGGAGCTTTCTGATTTGAATTTCCCCTCCTCACCCTCTTGCACTAATGAGAGCAGTAAACCAGCCTAAAGGTAGGCATTCTTTTCAGGGAGTCCTCTTTTCTCCTCCATTGCCTAGTATTAAACTTCCTATAATTAATGCCCCGAGGTGGGGGGTGAATGTCACTAGAATTTGTCTTGGCTGCTCTTTTGCCGTCCACTGGCAAATGCAGCCCTTGCAGGGAAGTTATGGAACCATATTAGTCCACCACATATTCATGCTGCCTCATTGCCAGGCTGATTTGGAAGCCTGTCACACCAGCTCCACTCAAAATCTCCTTTACAGGCTATCCTCTGTTGCATCTCTGTATGCTTTTCTCTTTCTGGATGCCCCCCTTCCTCTCTTCAGCTGTTCATCTCTCCATTGCCCTTGAGGTCCCCAGCATTTTGGTTCTTCAAAGATCACAGTGTTAACAAGGTTCATAGCACTTCTTGGTTGACAAAGGGTTTCCCCTCACACCAATCCTACGAGACCAGAATGACAAGAATTATTCTGATTCTTCATCTATAATAAGGAGATAGGAAGTAGTAGATAGAGATACTGTCCTGGGGTCAGGAAGATTTGGGTTCAAGTGATACATAAGTGTGTGACCCTGGCCAAGTCCCCTAACCTCTCAGTACTCCAGGAAACCCTAAGATTAAAAGACTACATAGTTACTACAAGTAACTATAACAATTATCCATATGCATTAGTAGAGCAAATTTTCTAACTGGGAGATCTCTGAAGCAATCCAATCGTAGGCCTAGATTAAAAAAAAATAGAAATAAAAAGGTAGGAAAAGCATTTACACTACCTACATTAAAGCTGTCGGGAAAATTCTTTGTAAAACTTAAATGTTTACAGAAATGTGAGTTATAATTCTTCATTTGTTCCAAACCAGTGATTTCATTGGTGTAGGGTTGGAGCATGTAAAGATAGCCCTCAAGAAGTTTGTCCAGAGGGCACATGGAAAGGTAGAGTTGATTAAGATGGGGACAGAGTGAGGAGTAAGGTTTACATGAATGGATATGAGGGATTGGGCAGTGGTAGCAAGAGAAAGTAGGTCCTGGGTAAAAGATTCCCTAAATGGAGCCATAGGGTAGTAGAGTCAAACCTCCATTTGAGGAAGCACCCATGCCAGCCATGCTTACTCTAAATTCAGTACAGCCCATGACTCAGACTTCTTCTAGACCTTGCCCTTTGGGGAATACCTCCTGTCTCCCTTTTCAGTTCCCTTTTATGTGTTGTTTTCTCCCATTAGAATGTAAGCTCCTTGAGGGCAGGGATTTTCTTGATTTTTTTTGTTTTTGCTTATTCTTATATTTCCAGTGCTTAGCATAGTACTTGCCTCCTCTTCTCTCTCAGAAGCACTTGAATGTGCTCTCTATCTCTGTCTCCTCCCCCTTCCTACCTCCCTCTACTTCTTCCTCTCCCTCTTCCTCTCCCCCCTCCAGTAAAAAGGCTATAAACATAATACCCACCTTTCTCCCCACAGTTGTTTATGTCTCCATTGTGCTTAATATATACTATGTAAAAATGAATAAATCAGTGAACAGAGGCAGTCATCCAGATACACAAAAATCTATGTGGTCCAAAGCAGTGTCTCCAGTCCCCTTACAGAGTATGAGTGAGGAGCTACAGAAGCTCTAATTTACACAATAGGGAAGGGTCACTGGTTAAACAGGCACACTAGGACCCCTTTGATAGGCAGCCAGTTCTGAGAGGAACACTCCAACTGTCTCAATAAAGGAAGTTTAAAAGTCCCTTTGATCACCCAAAGATCCAGAGAGGTGGGGGCCAGAAAAAATGAGATTACATTGCATTATACAGTTTATCTACCCTCCTCTTGAAATGACATCTTTAGTTTTTTTTCCACTCACATATCTAAATGATTAAATGCCCTGAGCAAATTGTCTATGATAATCAATAGTGTAATATGATGGAAAGGTGAGTCAGGAGATCTGAGTTCCAATCCCAGCTCTGCTACTAACTAGCTATATGACCTTAGGCAATTCCTTTCCCCTCTCTGGTCTCTGTTTCCCCACATATAAAAATGAGGGGTGGGTGCATTAGATAATCTTTAGTCTCTCTAGCTCTAATAGTTTACAATTCTGTGAATAGACCAGAATGTTAGGTCCCTGTGTCTCCTAAACCAAGGTTTCTACTTTCACCAAAATAAAGATCTTGGATCAGATCCTGGGAGACTCCTCCAGATGGAAACTCTGCCGTTAAGAGTTGTGGGAGCACCTAGCCTCCATCCTCTCCACTCCCTCTCTACCCTAGCCCATCTTTATCCCAGCAGTCCTCCCCACCTCAACCCATTCCCTTGCATTTCTCCTGCAGTATTTCCAAGGCTTATCAGCTTGGGGAGCAAGAGACTAAGTTATTCAAGAAGCAGACACACTCTTCCTTTGGAATATTTTTAATCCTTAGACATTCCTGCCAGGTGCATATGCCTTCTAATAGATCTGTTGGTAGCAGGGGGAGGTTTTAGGTGAGCCATGGAGGCTCACACTGGTAATGAGTGAAGTAATTGAATAAATGTTGGCAATCAGATGGGAAAGTGCACAATCAGCTCTAGGAAGCTGCCTTCCCCCAACACATGCCCCCTTAACTCCTTACACAAAGAAAAATGGATTTTTTTTTTCCCCAAGCAGGTGATCAGTACCATAGAATAGGCACCACAGATGTGGTCTTCATCTTAGGCATGTGCTGAACACAGTATAATTGTCCCATTTATAGAAATAGCTACTGCTCCACCCAAACCCTCCTGCACACCAGTCCCTTCCATTCTCCTAGCTCCCAGTGACTGGAACCCACTCAGTGGGGATTAAGTTAGTTTCCTGGAAGTGCGGAAACATCACTGGATTTTGCCTGAGGGTGTGATATACCAGCTCTGGAAGACCCATAGAGCTCATCTAAGTCCTTAGTCCAAGCCCCTGATTTTAGAGATGGAGAAACTGAGACCCAGGGGAGCAAAATGACTTACTTCAGAAGTTTATAGGAGCATAGGTCTAGGAGCTGGAAAGGACCTGAAAGATTTTCTAGTCTAAACCCCTCCTTTTGCAGATGAGGAAACTGAAGGTGAGGCCAGCTCTAAAGTGATTTCTAGAAGTGTGGAATAAATCGTAGGCCAGGAGAGACTGGTTCAGAGAGGTTAATCTACTTGTTCAGAGATGCACAGGAGTAAGCATTAGAAGATCTGAACCATGTATAACTGATTCTAGAGTTAGGGCTCAGCACCACAAGACCTTAGTAAGAGAGCCAGGACTAGAATCCCCTTCTGCTGCCTCCCACATCTGGGCTCTTCCCACCACACTCTCCTGTATCTCTGCTTTTAAATTCCCTAATAATAATAACTTTTGGGATACTGGGGTCAGGATGGAATACTCAATAGAAGAGAGTGATCAGATGATAGTGACTTGCTGCAGGACAGGTTATCTGAGTTCTATCTAAGAAAGATGAGAAGAATGAGAAAATGAGAACAATAATAACTTATATTCGTTTAACAGTTTGAGGTTTACAAAGTGCTTTCCACATAACAGCTCTTTGAGGTAAGTAGTACAGGTCTCATAATCCCCATTTTATGGATAAGGAAACTGAGGGTCAGAGAATTTTGTGGTCATGCAATGACTTGTCCATGATTCCATAGCAAGTAACGGCATTTGCGTTGCTTACGGATCTCATCCACAGGGAATCCCTTGTGTACACAAATGCATGCATGGGAAATCAGATGCCCAAGAAGGAGCTAGTTAAGGGCAACTGTGCCTTTAAAAAGGGAAGGTATATGCAAACAATTATAAAGATGGACATTCTCTACACTCCTGCCTATCTCCCCAGTGTCACGGACACACACACACACACACACACACACACACACACACACACACACACACTCACTCGCTCACTGTGTTAAGTTGCCACTCCCCTAGCTAAGATGTGGAAAACCACAAAACCAGGCTATGCTCGGTTTTTGGCCATTTTCCGTACTGATGCATGGAGTCACAGGGGAACTATTGGTCCCCGGGGCAAGCGTCCTTCCCTCCCCTCCCCCACCCCCTGTGCCCCGAGTCCTGAAGGAAAAGGACTAAGGAAGAAGGACCTCAGACAGCAACTAAAAGCAGCCTGTCCCTTCTGCATCTGGGCAATTCTAGCAGCTGTCAAGTTTACTCCCTCTGGGCTCAATTCCAAATCATTTCTGCTCAAGTAAGGCCTGCAGAATTGGGGCTCCAAACACAGTATTTTGCAGGTAACATCATTCACAAAGTTGACTTTTGATGTTGGTTATCGGGATTGATTTTTTTAATGGAACCTGGGCCTGATTGATGGGGACAAATCCCAGCTGTCAGTGTTACCTCACCCTATCGATTGTTCTAGCGCTAGCCTCCCGACCTTTAGGATGTTCACTTTTAACCTACACACTGGCACAGAAAATGAGCCTTCACCTTTGAACTGCTGCCCCCTTGGGGGCTTAGAAATCCCTCCCTTTCTTCAGTGCCTTAATAAGGCATTTCTTTGCCTCTGGGATTGTTCACTCATTCCCTTCCCTCCTCCTTTCACTCTCCCTCCTTCTCCTCCCTCCCTGTTACTGTTTATAAATCTCAAGGAAGAAAAACAATCCACCCCTAAAAAATACAAAGACTGGGACTGCGATCCTATACAGCTCATTCTGCAAGGCGGGGGCTTCATGAAAGCTCATTTTCTATTCCTCCCTTTCCCCATTCCCCTCCCATCAATATAAAAACTGACTGGGGTGGAGGAGAGGAGGTGTGGAGATGTAGGAAGGGGAGGGGTGGTGGTCACAGATGACTTTCAATCTCTTCCATTGCTTAAAGTATCATAGATTTAGAACTGGAAGGTATTTCAGAGGTCATCTGATCCAACCTTTTTATTTTAAATATAAGGAAACAGAGGCCCAGAAAGAAGAGAGGTGACTTACCCAAATTCTCAAAGGGAATAGATAGCAAAACTGGAGTTTGAACTCTGGTCTTCTTATTCTTACCCTTTTATGGAGCAGCTAGGGATGAAGTGCATAGAGCACCAGGCCTGAAGTCAAGAAGACTCATTTTCCTGAGTTCAAATCTGGCCTCAGATACTTACTAGCTATGTGACCTTGGGTAAATCACTTAACCCTGTTTGCTTCAATTTCTTTATCTATAAAATGAGGTGGAGAAGGAAATGGCAAACCACTCTGATGTATTTGCCAAGAAAACCCCAAATGGGGTCACAAAAAGTAGGACATGACTAAAACAACAAATTAACAACAGCTTCTTATTCCAAACTCATTGCGCTGACTCTCCTTGCTCTTACGACACTCTTTTGCACCACATTCTCTCAATCACCCAGTATACAAAGCCTCACTCAGCCCTGTATCTATTGGACAAAAAATGACTTTCAAGTAGTAGAAGGAAGATAGGAAGGAAAAAAATGAGGAGGTCAAACTTGATAATCTCTAAGGGACCTTCCAGTTCAAAATATGATTTTATCAGCCTCCCATTCAATGATCATAACAGCCCAGGAAGGAAGCAACAAAATATAATGGAAATTTCGAGCCTTGGATTTGGAGCCCGAAGTTCTGGGTTTGAATCCCAGTTCTTCTACTTAGTACCTATGAGACCTTGGGAAATATTTTTTATTTCATAGATTTGGGGCTGAAGAACAGGCCTTAGTGGTCACCTAGATCAACCCCTCACTTTACTAATGAAGAAACAGAAGCCCAGAGAAATCAAGTTAACACAGATAGCAAGTGCCAGACCTTGATCATTTAAGCCAAATCTAACTTTAAATCCAGTTATTTTCTCTGCACAAAGCTGCCTCCTCTTCATTTCTTTGGACCCCATTTATAAAATGGAGTTGAGCTAGTTTCTTAGCTCCATTCCAGGAACCTCATCTTCTGATCTCTGACACATGGTCCTTCATCCCTAGCTTGAACACTTGCAGTGAGAAGCAAATCACAATTGCAAGCAGGCAGGCTGGTTCCGTGTTGGACAGCTCTAGTTGTTAGAAAATCTTCCCATTTTGGAGCCAAAATCTGCCCCAACTGGCTGGTTTGGCAGTGAATAGACACAGCCTTTAGATACAATCAGTGCTTTGTTTTTCCTAGAAAATAAAAATACCTGAATTCCCCTCCTTCTGACACTCTGAGCTGGCCAGGAGTCAACAATGGTGCTGTTACAAAGTAGCAATGTGCTCCCAGATTATTCAGTGAGGCCATCTGTGTGCATGGGTCAAAGATTCCACCACCTCTCCTTCATCTTTCCTTAAACAGCCCAATGTAGGGTGTAGTGACAGCACTGAGGAAACTGCTGCCTGGCATAATTTAGGATTCAGAATTTAGAGATGGAAGAAATCAGCTCTCTATTCCAATCCCCTCACTTTACAGAGAAGGGAACTAGAACCCAGAGAGGAGAAGCAATTGTCCAAGAGCACATGGGTGGGATGTGGTAGACATGGGGCTCCGACCTGGGACCTCTGACACCAAAGCATTGCTCATCACTCACAGCGTCACCCCCCCCCTCTCTACAGAGGCAACAGTGGTTAACCATCTCTGACCTTGAGAGTGGGAAAGAGGGAAGGTGAGCCCCATCAGTTTCCTTCTGGTGTCTACTGTACCGGGAGGGTCTAAGATTTTCTAGTCTAAACTTCTGGATCAAGACAAGATGAGGGGGGACCAAGTTTTATTTGGGGAGAATGGTAACGAGCAGGTCCCAGCGCACTGCACTGCCTGGTCTCTGTCTTAGAACTTTGCCAGGATGACCTAAATCTGATCAGAGAGATCTCTTTCTTTTGAAGAAGCCCTTTGATCAAAGCTCTCGTGCTACAAGAGATTTTACAGTCCAACTAGTCCTATCTCCCCATTTTGCAAATGTAGAACCTGAGACCTAGGTAAGTTAAGTGACTTGCTCAGTGTCACTTGGTTAAAATCAAAGGTTTCAAACCCAGGTTCTACAGCTATGGAGTCAACGTTCTTTCTACTGTGCCAAATTGCCTTCCCTTTGCATAGAAAGGGCCATCAAAACTGTAGAAAGTACCCACTCAAACACCAGAGAGAAAACACAGGCTCATACTCCCGTGTACTGTGAGTTGCTCCTTAATACAATGTAACACTTGATGGAGGTGCGCTGGTACACGTTTAACAACCAGCCCTTTGGAGAGAAAATTTATGTACAACTCACTTTTAAAGTTTAAACTTCAATATTAATGTTTTCTCTGTCATGCTCTTAAATCTAGGCAATCAACAAAATAATAAAACAATCCCTAATTTGTATCATTTGCCCATTTTCAAAACATAATTGCTTGCATTGAAAATTTTAAAATTGCTTCACTTGAACTGGTTTGAGGTGGCTCCAGAGTATCCCATGTGGCAAGCTCTTCCTCTCTGGGATTCAGTTACCTCCTTTATGAAACAAGGAAGTTGAATCTCTAAAGTCTTTCCTAGTTCTTAAATCAATGGCTAATCTAAACCTGTTAGAATGGAGGAACTTGAAGATTACTAAAGCGAAATGTTTGTTTAATGTGAATCAAACAAGTCAACCATGAAGAAGTCACCAAACATTCATTAAGTGCTTACTGTATGCCAGGCACCGTGCTAAGTGATGGGGACACAAATAAAGACAAAAAGATGGTCCCTGCCCTCAAGGAGCTTATGTTCGAATAGAGGGAATATCGTATAAATAACCAGGTGCAACATACACAGTATACACAAAATGGATGGGAAGAGAGCAGAACAAGCAGGTAGATCATTTATCAGGAAGATATATTCTTGCCTGGAATGTCCTTCCCTTTCCTCTCTGCCCTAATTCTATCCATTCCTCAAGACCCCAGATCAAATCCCAGTTCTTGGATGAAGTTTCCCACAGCCATACTAGGAGGTCTTCTTCCTGCTCTTAAATCTGACACACTATTGTTTGGCTGCTCCCCCTCCCCAATACACTCACTAGCCAGTGTTTTTGGTGTTCTCTTTGTGTGCATGTGCCTTTTTCCCCAATTAGATTTTAATAAGTTCCTGGAGGGCAAGGGCTGCAACTGAACACTTTTTAGCCTTCTGAGAGCAACAAATGTGGAGCTCTGGGCATAGAACTGCAGGTGCTTGGCCACTATTCATTTGTCTAATTGGATCCCTTTCTCAAAAGGGCTTTTTAACCAGAGTGGAGCCCCCTCTTTGCAGAGTGGTTCGAGACAGTTCACATCATAACCCAGGGAAATAGGCTAGACATCATTTATAAGTCCCTCCATCTCTATGCTTCTATGCTTACCCCAAACAAAATTTTCCTAGAAGGATAAACAGAATGATAACTTCCCAAGAATAAGAAAGACACTGTGTAGTGAACAGACTTTTTTATTAGATGCCTGGCATTCACACACCAAGTGTTATGGCACTGGTGGAAAAACTTCCAACAATGTTGTTACAGTATGAATGCTGTACTCTTGGAAATATTCAGAGAATTCAGGGAAGGCCTCCAGTATATTGGGTGGATTGTCTAAAGAGTTTTTATGGGAGAATGCACAACTAGCATTTAAAGAGCATTTAAAGGGTTGCAGATTTACAAATCTTGTCTCATTTGACAATATACTTTATATACGATTTCCCGAATGCCTCCAAAACCTGTCCAGGTCTCTCCCATTCTTCAGATACCTTCATTTGACCCTGTCATTTCCTCCCTCCTATAGTATATAAAAGTGCTGTTATTATCCCCATTTTAGAGATAAGGAAATTGAGGCTTCTCTGGACTCATCCAGAGAAGGATTTGAATTCAGGTCTTCTTGACTCCAAGGTCAGCATGGGAAGACATGGAAGATTTACTCTCTGTACCAGTGAAGGTAGTAAGATTGTAAGCTTCTTGAGGACAGATACTATTTTTGTCTTTTTTTTAAAATGCCCAGTGTTTGACATATTCGGAACATAAGCTGAAGATAGGGATAAATTTGAGCTTGTGATCCCCAAGAGCAGCATCTCAAGGTCTCCACTGGCAGTCAATCAGAAATACATTTGTTATGTCTCCCAGGATCCCTTCCTGATCTTCCATCTCATTTAACCAATATTTTTGTCTGCATCTTATGGTACAGCCTCATCGATGAGGATATCTTTGAGACTGAGGAGAGGCAGTGTGGTGTGGTGGGAAGAGCAATGTTCCTGTCCGAAGGCAACCTGAGTTCTCTAGTCTCTATTCCTTTGCTGTTGGCCTCCGAGGTCCCTTCCTGCTCTAAATCTCTGCATACAGCTCTATATTGTCTCCTCTGGTTGGAGCTACTTAAGGCCAGGGACTGGGATGATACTTTTCTCTGTATCTCTAGCCTTTAGCTACAGTGCCTGGTACTTGAATGAAGCTTTGGGATTCCCAGAGGTTGAGGTGATGAAGGAATGCTTGCCATCAGGGTTATTCTGGCAACTGTTTAACAACTGGCTCTGGGAAGGTGGGGGGTAGGGGGACGGATGCACCACACTGTTAGCATTTTCTCCATTCTTAAGTCTAGACAATCAACAAAAAATAAACCAAACCAACACTAATGCATTGTTGGTGGAGCTGTGAACTGATACAACCATTCTGGAGAGCAATCTGGAACTATGCCCAAAGGGCTATAAATAATTGCATACCCTTTGTTCCAGCAATACCACTTCTGGGGTTGTATCCTAAAGAGATCATGGAAGTGGGAGAAGACCCATATGTACAAAAACATTTATTGCAGCTCTCTTTGTGGCGGCAAAAAACTGGAAATTAAAGGGATGCCCATCAATTGGGGAATGGCTTAAACAAGTTATGGTATATGAATGTAATGGAATACTATTGTACTATAAGAAATGGGGAGGAGATGGTCTTCATATTCACCTGGAAAGGCCTATACAAACTGATGCTAAGTGAGAAGAGCAGAACCAGGAAAAACTTGTACACAATCACAGACCCATCGTATGTGTGACAACCAACCTTGATAAACTGGACTCTTCTCAGCAACGC
>CM053581.1:223859271-223909039 GCA_028627135.1 Pseudochirops cupreus
AATGAGAGGAGACAGGGAGAGACAGAATTGGGTTAATCAGCTCAAAGAAGAGACTAAGGATAATTGTTATAATGGAGGGGAAGAACAGGAAGGCAAAAGGGAAAGGTCAACTTTACTCTCATTGAATTTGGCTTAGGGAAGGTATGACATAAACTCTAAACTGGGTATCTTGCCACACAGGAGAGTAGGGGGGATGGGGATGAGAGGTGGGATGACAGAGGGGAGGGCAGGTGGAGGGGAGGATTGCTGGAAGTACACACGTCTGTAAAGGGACAGGGACAGGGACAGGGTAGAGAACAGAACAAGGGCGGGGCAGGATAGGAAGGAGGGACATATAATCAGTCTCTCACAATATGCCCACAGTGGAGATGTTCTGCATAATCACACATGTACAACCTGTATTTAATTGTTTATCCTTCCAGTGGGGGTGGGTGACCAGGAAGGAAGGGAAAGAATTTAGAATTTAAAGTTCTATGATCAAATGTTAAAAATATATATGTATATACAATAATAATTGTATATACAATAATGTGTATATAATAATAATAATATAAAATATATGTATATATAATAACAATAATAATATAATATACAATAATATGTAATACAATGCAATAATGATATTCAAAATAATAATAATAATTATTATTAACTACATCCAACTGGGAATTAAAATATACGGCACTGTGGTAGGGAGATCCATCCTGCCCTACCGAAAAGTCAGATGGGCGAGAGGGAGGACATAGGAAAGAGCAGATTGGGGGAGGGGTTATACAGTGGGATGGATGTTTTGGGGTGGTGGGTAGGGGAAAGATGGGGAGAAAATTTGTAACTCAAAATCTTGTGGAAATGAATGAAGTAAGCAAGAAAATAAATGTATTTATTTATTTAAAAAAGAAAAAGAAAAACTATGAAAAGCAGGCAAGAGTCTCATAAAATGCCTAGCACTCTGACAGTTTCCTAGAGTGAATCAAACTATTGCATAACACAGCATAATCACATAGCACCATGGAATGCTAGGACTGGAATAGTCTTCAGACTCAATGTTAACCTGATTCATCAAGAAAGGTATTAATTAGCTTTCATTTCCTTTGTTTAAGAGAGTGAGGGAGTTGTAGTCTAATATGCTTTAGAAAGATTTCTAATAAAAGTAGGTAACATATAAAGAGTTTGTAACTTTTGCACATAAAGAGGTAGCCCTGCTCCTTCCTAAATGCACCTCTGATGCCAACCTTTTCTGACTTCTCCAATAGATTTCTCGCTACTCTTCTACTTATTCTCTTATCTTCAGTTCTCCCTATCTACTGGCTATTTCCCTGCTTCCTACAGACATACCCATATCTCCTTCATACAAAAACCAAAACCAAATAGCAACCCAACAACAGCAAAATAAAACGGAACTAAAAAAAACCCCTCCAATTTGATTATTTCATATCCTCTTGCTATTGTCCTGTATCTCTCCTCTTCTCAGCTAAATTCTTTGAGAAAATCATCTGCACTTGATCTTTTACTTATACTTTCATTCTCTTGCAAAATCTTAGCCGTCTGACTTCTGATCTTGTCGTTCAACTGAAACTTCTCTCTCCCAAGTTACCAGTGATTTCTTAATTGCAAAATCTATTGGCCTTTTCTTGGTTCTCATCATTCTTGACTTTTCTACAGTATCTGAGGCTGTCGACCACTTTCTCCTTCTGAATATTCTATCCTCTCTGGGCTTCTCCCCCTCCCCCCCCCCACTGCTGTCTCTTGATTCTCCTTTTCTTTGTCCATCTGATCCTTATCAGTCCATTGTGATGAATCTTCAAATATTATTGACTGTGGCTTTGTCCTGGTCCTTCTCTTTCCCTTCTACATTCACTCACTTAGTGATCTCATCAACTAGGTGGCATAGTCAGTGGAGTGCTGGGCATAGAGTCAGGAAGAACTGAGTTCTTAGACATGTAATAGCTGGGTGACCCTGGGCAAGTCACTTAACCCTGTTTGCCTCAGTTTCCTCATCTATAAAATGAGCTGGAGAAGGAAATGGCAAACCACTTCAGTATCTTTGCCAAGGATGGAGTCATGGAGAATAAGACACAACTGAAACTACTGAACAACAGAAACAAAAAGCAGATGACTCCCAGATGTATATATATCTAACCCTAGTCTCTGTTTTGAGCTCCAGAAATGAACCAACAACTGCTTTTTGAACATTTCAAACTGAATGTCCTGTAGGCAGCTTAAACTCTGCATGTCCAAAATAGAATTGTCTTTTCTCTCAAACCCTCTACTCATCTGAACTTCCCTATTATTGTGGAGGTCACCACTATCCTCAAGGTGACATCCTAACTACCTTGACCCTCAATCACAATTCCTTAAATTTATTAACCCTACATATCCAATCTATTGTCAAATCTTGTCATTTCTACCCTCACAACCTCTCTCATATATGTCCCCTTCTCTCCATTCATGCAGTTGCTACAGTACCTCATTCCCCTATTACCATTCACCTAGACTATTTCAATAGCCTTCTAACCATTCTCCTCGCCTTAAGTCTCTCATGACTTCCAGACCATCCTCTTTTCAACTGACAAAATGATTTTCCTGAAGTGGCAATCTGACCATGTCACTCCCCCTGCTGAATGAGTTCTAGTGGCTCCCTATTACCTCCAGGATCAAATAGAAAATCGTCTGTTGGGCATTTAAACCTCTTCTTAACTTAGTCTATCCAGTGATATGCTGGTAAATGTTTAACAACTGGTGCCCTGGAGTACAACACACTTTTAAGTCTAACCTGTTTTATCAACATTTTTTTTATCACTTTCTTAAGTCTGGACAATCAATAAATCAAGCTCTGATGTGCAGCATTTGCTGATTTCTGATGTAAATGCTTACACTGAAAATTTAACAATTGACTCTTCACTAGTTGGTTTGAGCTGCCTCCAAATCCTCCTGGGTCCATCCTACCTTTGCAGTCTTCTTACATTTTACAAATCTTGATACACTCTATAATCCAGCTACATTGGCCCACTTGCCACTCCACAAACTTGTCACTCTATCTCTGGTCTCCATGTCTTTGCACTGACTGTCTCCCATGCCTGGAATGCTCTGTCTCCTTACTTCTACCTCTTAGCTTTCCTATCTCAGACTTAGCTGACATGCTAGACTACTATGGTCATTGACTACTGTGTCTTGTGTAGCTAATCTATTCCACTGATCCTCCACTCTATTTCTCAGCCAGTACCAGATTTTCATCAAAATAATTGTCATCAAAACAATCTGGTGCTGGCTAACAAATGTAGTTGTAGATCAGTGGAATAGATTAGCTACACAAGACACAGCAGTCAATGACCATAGTATTTAGTGTTTGATAAACTCAAAGACCCACACTTCGGGGACAAGAACTCATTACATGACAAAAACTGTTGAGAACACTGGAAAACAGTATGACAGAAACTAGGTATAGACCAGCATCTTACACTGTATACCTAGACAAGGTCAAAATGGGTATATAATTTAAGACTTAAAGAGTGATACCATAAGCAAATTAGGAGAGCAAGGCATAGTTTACCTGTCAGATATATGGACAAAGGAAGAATTTATGACTAACCCAGAGAGAGAGAGAGAGAGAGAGAGAGAGAGAGAGAGAGAGAGAGAGAGAGAGCATTACTAGATGTAGAATTGAAAATTTTGACTATGTTAAATTTAAAAGGGTTTACACAAATAAAACCAATGCAACCATGATTGGAAGGAAAGCAGAAAGTTGAGAAATAATTTTTACAGCAAGTGTCTCTGATAAAGCTTTCTTTCTCAAATGTGTGCAGCACTGAGTCAAATTTATAAGAATATAAGTCCTTCCTCAATTAATAAATGGTCAAAGGATATGAATAGGAAGTTTTCAGATGAAGGAATCAGAGCTATCTATAGTCATATGAAAAAAATGTTCCAAATCACTATTGATTAGAGAAATGCACATTAAAACAGCTCTAAGGTACCATCTCATACCTATCAGATTAGCTAATGGGACAGACGAGGAAAATAATAAATGTTGGAGGGGGAAATTGGGACATTAATGCACTGTTGGTGGAGTCATAAACTGATCTGATCATTCTGTAGAGCAATTTGGAACTACATCCAACGGGCTATAAAACTGTGCATATCTTTTGACCCAGCAATGCCACTCTCTATCCCAAAGAGATGGAGAAAAAAGGGAAAAGGACTAATTATACAAAAGTATTTATAGCAGCTCTTTTTGTGGTAGCAAATAATTGGAAATTAAGGAGATGCCCATCAATTGGGCAATGATTGAACAAGTTGTGGCATATGACTGTAATGGAATACTACTGTACTCTAAGAAATGATGAGCAAGATGCTCTCAGAAAAGAGACTTACACAAACTGATGCAACGTGAAGTGAACAGAACCAAAAGAACATTGTATACAGTAACAACAACATTGCATGATAATCAACTGTGAATTTTCATCAATACAGTGATCTAAAACAATTTTGAAGGACTCATGATGAAAAATGCCATCCACATCCAGAGAAAGAACTGATGGAGTCTGAATGCAGATCGAAGCAGACTATTTTTTACCTGATTTATTTTTTTGTAGGTTTTTTTTGGGTTTGTGTCTTTTCACAACATGACTAATATGTAAATATGTTTCACATTATTGCATATGTATAACCTATATCAAACTGCTTACCTTGCCATGTTAGGAAAGGGAGGGAGAGAATTTGGAATTCAAAATTTAAAAAAAAGAATGTTAAAAATTGTCTTTACATATAATTGGGGGAAAAATAAAATATTATTTATGGACTATTTTTTTCCCTTTTTTTTTTTTGGAGGGCAATTGGGGTTAAGTGACTTGCCCAAAGTCACATGGCTAGTAAGCATGTCAAGTATCTGAGGCCAGATTTGAACTCAGATCCTCCTGACTCCAGGGATGGGCCTCTATTCACTGTGCCACCTAGCTGCCCCTAAAAAATTATTTAAAAAAAAGACAATGCAAATCTCACTTTCCATAAGAAACTTTTCTGGGTCCTCCCAGCTGCCAATACCCTCTTTTCTGAAATTGCCTTCAACTGACTCTGTATCTTATACACGCTTAGTTATTTATATGTTGTCTACCTCATTACCAAGCTTCCTGAAAGGAGGGCACAGGATATAGAGCACTGGAACTGAAGTCAAGAAAATCTGAATTCAAATCTAGCCTCAGACACTTACTAGCTGTGTGACTTTGAGCAAGTCACTAAAAACAAACCAAACTGAAAAACCCCTCTGTTTGTCTCAATTTCATCTGTAAAATGGGGCTAGTAATAGCACCTACCTTCCAGCATTGTCATGAGGATCAAATGAGATAATAATTGTAAAGTGCTTAGCATAATATGAGGCACACAGTAAAAGCTATATAAATGTTAGTTCTCTTCTTCCTCCTCCTCCTCCTCTTCTTCCTCTTCTTCCTTCTCCTCCTCATGATTATCTTTCTTTATATCCTCAGTGCTTAGCACAATACCAGGTCTATAATAAGCAATTAATACATGTTTATTCATGAACTTACTAAGAAGCTAAACTCCAATTGCTTGCAAAACTCATTTATGTGGAACTCCTTCTACCCAGACAATGGCAGATATATGAGGTACTCCTTTTATTGTTATAGTAGAGACTCTTTTTCTTCAAAGAAAAATAAAGCTAGGATCAATAACATGAAAGTCCTTCTTGCCAGGAGGTACTATGATAAGAAATAGGGCTCCATTTGCAATCAGGAAGCCTTGGTTTAAATTTCAGCTCTACTATTTAATCAATCAATTAGCAAGCATTTATCAGGCACTTGCCATCTGCCAGGCACTGTACTAAGCACTGAAGACACAAAGACAAAAGCAAAACTCTCCCTGTCCTCAGAGAACTTGCACTCTAATGGGGGAGATAACTTGTACTTTTATAAGTACATAGAGAAGGTAAGGAGAGTCAGTCAGTCAGCAAGTATTTTTTAAGCATTTATTATTTGCCAGGTACTGCGCTAATTGCTGGTTATTCAAACACAAGCAAAAACAGCGACAGTGACTGACCTGAAGGAGATTACATTCTAATGGGAGGACCACATATAAAAGGGAGCTGAAAGGGAAGGAGTAAGGGGATGGGAACAAAGGTACCAAGACATGGCAGAGGTAGTCTAGGGTGCAGCCTGGAGTTGAATTAGACAAGGGTGGCTTGGGTGCTGTCCTTAAATGGGAGCTCTTGGAGGAACCATCATCAGAATAAAAGGTCACAAGAATAGAGCATACTTCCAGTACATGAATCCCAGGGCTGGAAAAGGGCTTTAGAATGAAGACTGGGGCATGGTAGAGGAAATCCAGGGTACAGCCTAGAGAAGAATGAGCTCATAACTTCATTGGTATAGGGAACTCCCATGTGAATATCAATGTAAGTAATTACCTTCTCTGAAGCAGTCTTAGGGCAGCTAGATGGTGTGGTGGATAGAACACCAACCTTGGAGTCAGGAGTACCTGAGTTCAAATCCAGCCTCAAACACTTACCAGCTGTGTGACCCTGGGCTAGTCACTTAACCCAGAAGAGGAAGAAGAAGAAGAAAAGAAAGAAACTTTGAGTCATAGAGACAGTTTTGCC
Source organism: Pseudochirops cupreus (assembly GCA_028627135.1). Lineage (NCBI taxonomy): Eukaryota > Metazoa > Chordata > Mammalia > Diprotodontia > Pseudocheiridae > Pseudochirops > Pseudochirops cupreus. Next base: position 223,865,879 of record CM053581.1, read on the forward strand.
TAACGCACTGAGAAGTTAAGTGTCTTAGCAAGATCACACAGTGAGTGTCAGAGGCAGTACTTGAACCCAGGGCTTCATGACCTCCAGGGTGGATTTCTAGTCACTACATTATGCTGCCTATATAACATACACAAACATAAATAAAATAAATATAAGTTTTGGGAATACTACTTATTATGCATGTGTCCCTTGGGCAAGTCACTTAACCACTCTCTTTTGTCTTCTGGGTCCTTCCTCATTTGGAAAATGAGAGAGTTGGACTGGATGATCCCTAAGGTCCCTCCCAGCCCTAAATCTCTGAGCTAGTCTGCCTTGTAGTGTCCTAGTGAGTTTTTCCCTCTTTTTTTCCTCCCAAATTCAGATGGTTATTTCTTTTATTCTCAGTTGTCAGATCAATCAGCGTCAAAGTAAATCGAAGGAACAAGGAAAAAAAAAGATGAAGACTCTGGTTGGACTGGGGGGGGTTTGGCTCAAACCCACATGACCTCATACATTGGCTTTTTTTATAGCTTCATCAAAAGGAGCCTTGCCCTTTATCACTTTTGCAGAGTGTGTGGATGCATAAATCCACACATGCAGAGAGAAGCATTCTCCTCTATGAAGGTGATGCATCACGCTGGCTTGAAAACAGCAGCTTGTCTACTCACCTGGGAGCACCAGCATTCCAACATGCCCCTTTCTTATACTTTGCTGGTGAATTGGGGGGAAATGCCAAGTAACTGTAAATGAAAGGAAATTCACACATTTATCAGGATACATATACCTCCCTATTCTTTCATTTCAACACCAATCCCAGCAGCACGCTGCAAGCATAGAGTCATTAAGGGGATCATTATAGACTCTCAATACTAGGCAACTAACAAGGCTTTCTCTAGGCAGATTATTAGAATTTCTTCTGAATTTGCCCAGGAAAGTCCAGGAAGCATTGACCTAGGGGAAAGTCACTTCATCTCTCTGGCCTCAGTCTCCCCATCTGTAAAATGAATGGATTTGACTAGATAGCCTCTTAGGTCCTTTCTGACTTTAAATATTCTGTGTTTTAGTTTCTTAAGTATTAAGATCTTCTTAATAGATCCTGACCTCTGAGATTGTTTCCTGGAAGCCAGATATAACTGGCTTTTGGGACAGACTCTTGCAGGCTGGAATCAGTGTTTAAAGCCTTTCTGGGTTTCTAGGAGGTGTTGTCCTTGACAGGCAGTGGTCTTCTCCCAGTTATATAAGTGACTGAGACTATGGTGAGCACTATGGGCTTTAATGCAGCAGTGTGAGTGGTAGGATGAACCTCTGCTAGGCTAGGGATTTTTTTTTGACTGAGCACAGTAGCAGGCAATGGCATTATCAGTTGAGAAGTCCAAGAGGAGAAGGAACGATTGGTAGGAGCAGTAACAGCAGCATCCGCAGCGTCAGGGGCTACAACGTATTCTTGGAACAAGCAAGAACATGAAAGACTGAAGCTAGAGACTGAGGAGCTGAACATTGAGGCAAAGCAGCAGGCTGTGGGATTGCTGCCTGAGGGAGACAGGTTAAATGACATGGCCAGGGTCATGAAGCTAATAATTATCTGAGGTCACATTTGAACTCAGGACTTTCTGAGGCCTTCCACTCAAGGCTCTGTGCCACCTAGCTAGCTCCCCACATTCACTTAGAGGAAAGCAAACAAAGTCAGGGAAGGCCTTATGAAGGAGGTAACTTCTGAGTTGAACCTTGAAGAAAGGGAGGGGTTCTAAGTGATGGAGATTGGGGTAAAGCGCAGAGGAGAGAAGTCCATCCCAGACATAGAGATAGGATGAGCAAAGGCACTGAGACTGAGGGATAGAAGGTCATCATTCCAGTGTAGCTGTAACATAGAGTATATGAAGGGGACATCCACCAAGGATCTTTGAGGAACAAGTACAAATAGCGAAAATTCAGCGCATCCATCACACAGGAAATGTAATGGGTCTGAAAAAAAGAGGCATAAATTAAAATGACAACTCACTTTACTAACAGGTTCCCGCTATAACAGGAGGTGAACTGGGCATTTCTTAGTACTGCACTTCTAGCTCACTGGAGGGTAGTAGACAGACTTCATTTCAAGTCTCACATTGATCCCAAATATAAATACTAGACAGAAGAGGGAGAGGTGACAGTTTTATTGACCTAATCATAAAGTCAGGGAGCCATAGGTAGCCAATGAAAATGGGTAAAGTAACCCTGCATTTCATTCCATAGCAATGGACCCTCTCTCAAAAATAATTGTCAAAAGACAGATATCTTTGCAGTGAGTCAGCAACATAGTCACAAACAGCTTTTTTGGCCAGGAGGATGATTCAAATTCAAATGCTTCCTCTAACTTGGACTAGCAAGGTGACCCTGGACAAGTCTCATAACATCTCAGTGCTCTAGGCAACTCTTTTTCCTTTGAGGGAAGCTATCTGCATCGGTAGAGGGAGTTTCCTCACTAGGGAGCTCCCAAAAACCAATGAAATCATGGGTCCTCAGTCCCTAACCCCATTTTTTGGCTACAGACCAAAAGAAGAAAATTCTTATCTAGTAGAAGATAGTCCAATCTCCCTGGGAACCCAGCTAAACAAAAGATCTGCTCCCTCACTAAGTCTGGAAAGAAATGGGACCAGGCAGACTAGGCAGACCAGTGGGAGCCAGAGCCAAGAAGGGGGAGGGGGAGGACCAGTGCCTGCCATGAGAGGTTACAATCCACAGGCCTCATGGGATCCCTGAGATTCATTTAGCTTCAGCTCGAACATTTCACACAAAACAAGTGTAACAACCAGATTGCTTCGTGTCTCTTCCTGCTGCCAAGTCCTCAGGCAGGGATCTCGGCAATTAGCCATTCACCGTGGCAGGCTGGTGACTGAGACACCAGGCCTCCCTCCTGAGTATGGAAATCCGCCTTCCTCCTCCTCCCTCTGTTCCCCGCCCTTCTCTCTTCCTTTCTGCTGTACCTCTTAAATGAGTGCATTTTTATCAGGGTTGATCACACCTTCCTTCTTTGAACACAGAAAAAAGAGGTGCTCTAAGAGAGGAAAGTATGACTCTACTCCAGGAAGCCTCTAGCGAGGAGAATTCGGGGTGGAGAGAAGGTGAAGGCGGAGTGGAGAAGAATCCCATTAAAGGGACAAAACTAATCAATACTCATAGCCAAGAGGAAGATTTTAAAAGCCTCTCAGCGAAGTCAGGCAGGACCTGGTTCTCCAGTCAATGAAAACCGGAAGTGTGGATCAGGAATAGCTAAGCCCCCGCAGAGCCCCCTGCTTGGGAGCACCCCCAGAGGGTTTGAAAGAGCCCCAGAGGAGGGGGGAGCTAAGGAGGATGATGGCGGACAGCGGGAGATGGTGACGTCTAGCCACACAATGAAAGAATGGCAGAGCCTTTGTCCTTACAAAAGCCCCCTCTTCTTGTGAGAGTCGTGCCTTGTCTCCATACCTGGAAAGCTCTTCCTCTTCACCTCTGCTTCTTAGAAGGTCTGAATCTTCTGAAAACTCAGCTCCAGCTCTACTTCCTACCTGAGCCTTCACCAATTCCCTCACTCCCACCCCCTGCGGCCAGCAGCCACAACCCTGTACGTAATGTGTATATAATTTATATTTAGTCATATGTATCATGTTCACTCCCAGATAGAATGTTGCTTCTTTGAGATTCGGAACTGTGTCTCTCTTGTTTTTGTATCTCTTGTGCCAAGCACAGTGCCTGATACATAGTTGATGCTGAAATGATGTTCCTTGATTGACTGACTGACCGACCAAGTGGAGATTTAGAATTGAAAGGGACTTTTGAGGTCCAAGGCCCTCATGCTACAGATAAGGAAGCTGAGGGCCCAGAGAAGATAAATGAAACCAGGTCCTCTTTCTACTTTATCTTACACTGTTTTTGTTTGTTTTTGAGACTGGGCCTCCCTATCCTCAACACAAGTGTAACCGGGTGCTAATCTGCATAGGAGTTTTCACCCGCCCCACTTTTCCTGGCTGGGCCAGCTGGCCCCTCCTTAAGCAGCCTGGTGGTTTTCTGCTCACTCTATTGGTTCCAGACTTAGTTCACACCTCACAGGCTTTCGCCTGCCGTAGCTCGGAACTCCAGCGCTCAATTGATGCACCAGCCTCAGCCTACCTCCCCTCCGTCACCCCCCAACAGGAGGGACTACAAGGATGCACCATCCCACCCAGCACCCTACTAATATTGAAAGCCAACATGGTGTAATGGCAAGATTGGATCAGGTATCAGGAGCGACTTAGTTTTGACTCAGTGGTCACTAAACATATGGCCTTGAGCACACCCTTTCTGAACCTCAGTTTCCTCATATTTAAAATGAGGATAATGCCAGTAGTGATCATTTGATAACATTCTTTCATGTTCTCCTTGGTTATATGATGCAGAATGCTCATACCCATTATGCCTCTTTCCATGGCCCTCTGTGTGATGCTCATCTTTAGTCCCTGGGAGTAGTTGTGTTGTAGGCTGCGGGGAGGTTTGAATGAGATAATACACGTGTAGCACTCTGGAAACCTTAAGTTATTGTAGAAATATCAGCTATAGATATTTTTCTTCTTTAACTGTTGGAATGGGGTTCCAGTTTGAGAAATGACCTTGAAAAAAAGGAGATGGAAATGAGAAATCTGTTTTAATTCCTTGCCTCAGAGGATACCAAGAGCTCAGGATACCGCTGACTTGGTCAATTTAATTCAGCAAGCATTTATTAAGTGGCTTCTGTAAAGGTAAAATCATCCCTGTCCTCAAGGAGCTTTTAAATTATTGTGGGTATTGCTGTAATCAGAGCAAAGGATTGGACCCAGCCCAAGTGTTGTAGAAATTCTGGAAGGGGGAGAGGGAGGCTATTTTCATTTAAGAGGGATTATTTTCACCTGAGAGTGATCTGGGAAGGCTTCATGGAAGGGGTGGCACTTGAACTGAAGGAAGAAAATGATTTGAACAGACAGAGATAAGGAGGTTAACTTGATTTGAAGGTGATTTCTCCCAACATCTGTTCACCTCCTTCAAAGTCCTGCTGGGCCCTGCTTGCCTCTTTAGCTACTACTGTTTGTGAAAGCTCCTGCCGTCAGCTTGAGGTGAAAGCTTTTCAGAGAGTGCAGAGGGTGGATTAGGATCCAAATCATTCACTTTTTGGTTCTCTGTGATATATTTTAAACATCAACAACAACAAAAACGGACCTGCAGTTTTATATGTTGAGATGGGGAGCTTCATTTGAGGAAACCTCATCTCCTCTACCTGGGGCATCTAGACAGCACAGTGGAGAGAGGGCTGAGCCTGGAGTCCGGAAGACTCATCATTCTGAGTTCAAATCTGGCATCAGACACTTCCTACCTGTGTGACCCTAGGCAAGTCACTTAACCCCGTTTGCCTCAGTTTCCTCTTCCGTGAGATGAGCTGGAGAAGGAAATGACAAACCAGCATCTTTGCCAAGAAAACCCCAAATGAGGTCATGAAAAGTCAGTTATAAATGACATGACTCAGCAACAACAGAAAGAAAACTCCTTGAGGGCAGGAGCTGTGTTTTGGGCAGCTAGGTTATACAGTGGATAGAGTACTGGGCCTGGAGTCCAGGGGACCTGAATTTAAGTTTGGCCTCAGACACTTACTAGCTAACTTGGGTAAATCACTTCATTATGTTTGTCATATCTGTAATATGACCTGGATAAAATGGCAAAACATCAGTCTCTTTTCCAATAAAGCCTCAAAAGTCCACGAAGAGTTGGGCACAACTGAGCAACCACAACAGCATCTCCTCTACCAATGGGTATCAACATTTGTTGTGCAATTTAGAGCCCGAGGGAGTTGCCTGAGGCACTGGAAGGTTAAATTACTTGCTGGGGTCACAAAACTTAATATGTAGCAGAGACCTGAATTTGAGTCTTCCTGACTTAGAGGCAGTCCTCTATCAACTGCTATGTCTCTCTCTTTGTGGCTACAAAAATACCCAAAGGGATCTGTGCTCTTATTAATCTGGGACTTTCCTTGAATGATACGTATTGCAGCCCACCCTTGCCTGCCCATCCTGTGTGACTTTTGTCCATGTTCTTCTAAAAGTCTGCAACAGAGGCATCATCCAACACACCAGAGTCTCCTGGAGCACTATGGTTATCCACCTGTCATCCACTGATCTCACCATGTGGTCAGCCCAAATTTTCTTCTGTCATACAATATTTTGATGACATGTTTTACTAGTGGGTTTTTTAAAAAAATTCTCATTGGTTATAAATTGCCTCTTCATTTGCCCCTTTCCATTGCCCTTTGTATGATGCTCATCTGAAGTTTTTTGTAGGCACTTCTATTCCAGGCCTTGTTGTTATACAGCAACAGCAATACAATTTTATAAAAAGATCCTTGGCTTTTATGGGAAGCTTGGGGTAAGTAAATGTGCTTTGCCATTTCCCATTTCTGAATCTAGCCTGCTGTCCTCTTTTTCAACTCTGGGTCCAATTCACCATCCATGTCCATTATCTGTCCCAGGTATACACGCTATTAGACAAATTCTATAGACTTTCCATTTAGATGCAAATTGAAATCTAGAAAATAGACATTTTTCATCCATTTGGTCTCCCTTGTGTGGATAGATAGGTCAAATTCCTTAGCGTGATTGCAGAAATCTTTCAGGAATCCCTGAAATATCTTGGTGTCTTGATGTGATCAAGCCAATGTCATCCATAAACAGGGGCATCTGCAGGGCCTCCAAAATTCTCCTTGACCTGGACTTTGCACAGCATCTTGTACATCCCGTGGCAAATATTTTTAGTGAACACAAGATCTCTCATCTTTTATGCCTTCCATGATATTTATTATTGGGGCAGCTAGGTGGTGCAGTGGGTAACACCGGGTCTGGAGTTAGAAAGACCCAAATTGAAATTCAACTTCAGACACTTACTTATGATCCTAAGCAAGTCACTTAATCTCTATTTGTCTCCATTTCTTCATGTGTAAAATGAGGCTAACAACAGCACCTACCTCCTAGGGTTTTTGTGAGGATTAAATGAGATAATATTTGTGCTAGTATAGTATCTTGCACATAGTAGGTGCTACAGAAAAGCTTATTCCCTCCTCCTACTTTATTCCCCTATTATCAGAAGGTCATTGAACAAGGACATTTCTGTTGTCTCTTTCAAGGAACCTTGAATAATCTTGATACAGTATGTGGATGAGATATATAAAGAGCTTGTAAGGTTCGTTTTGTTTAACATAGGTAAATGATTTTTCACTATCAACAAACAATAAGCCAAATGAGATCTTATATTCTCTATACCTTTCAGTCAGTTGTGAGATAGTTGTATGTTGCACTGTTTAATATCATTTATGAAAACCTGCTTTTCCTCCAGTAATATCCTCATTGAGGATGTCTTTAATTCCTGTGTAGAAGACCCTTATAAAGATTCTGTATTGATGAGAGAGTACATATATATGTTTATAATTGTTTGTAGTTTTTTTGGTCCACTTTTTTTGAGTCTATAAGGTCAGAAATTTTTTCCCCCATGCCCTTGGCATCTTCCTTTCTTTTATATGTCTTGTAAAGCCATCCTTCAATGTCCTCACATTTGTGTTGCCTCCAGCATGGATCTTCTCTCTAGATATTTGATCCAGTCTGAATGCTTTCTCATTTTTGTTCTCTGTAGTTACATTTCTACTTCCTCAGTGAGAACCTCAGGGACTGTGATGTTAGGGTCCAAGGAGGGTGGTTCCACTATCCTTGATGGAGAAAAGAGTTTGTTGCTATAATTTTTGCAAATCTTTTCCAGTTTTCTTCCATTAGTATTTTTTCTGTTTTCATCCTTGAATGCGTGTGGGATGACTTTACTTACTAGATATCTTGCCAAGCTTCCTTTAGACATTTTTTTTTTACCCTTTACTGCTTTTCTCTGCTTTATGAGACAATGCTGCTTATAATTGTCCTTCATAAGATTTTTTATAGCTGAGTTTATGTTATAATCTGTTGTTGCCTTTGGCAGTTGTCTTCATCTATTCAGCAAGTCAGTCTAATATTTGCTGACTAAGGCACATTCTGGACTTTTCTCTTGGTTGTAGAAATTAATTTACATTGGTTTAACTTCTGAATGCAATTGTTACATCAGTGTTTATGTCATATCTGTTGTCCATTTCCCATTTTTTATTTTCAATAACTTTTTTAAATAATTCAGTTAAATTTTCTTAAAATATACACCATATCTTTTTCTTGTTACTGTTTTCTTCTTGTTGTTTCTTATAAATCCTGATCTTAAGTCCAAGGAGTCCATGATCTGACTGTGTAGGTTTAGCTAAATCAGGGATAACTCCCATGTCCATAATAAGTCTTTCCAGTCTGATAAAACATCATCAATTTCTTTCCTTGAGATGTTTTTTTTTCTTGGTGCTTGCCATATATTCACACAATTCCCTTCTTAAAGAAAACATTCATGAGGCATGAGGCTACTATATAATCTGCAATAAATGATAATGACAGGAATAATGATAATCATGAGAATAACAATAATACTTCAAAAGATCTGTTATTTCATAGATAAAGACTCGTGCTGTTGCCTGCCTGAAATCACCTCTCCCTCCCAGCATGGTACCATTGAGAGAACACTGGATTTAGATTAAGAGAACATGGATTTAAATCTCAGCTCTGCTATATACTACTTGTATGATCTTGGGCAAACTGTTACCTTCTCTGGGTCTTTGTTTCTTCATCTGTAAGATGAGACCATTGAACAAAATAATCTCTGAGATTTTTCCCATACCTAAATCCCTTTCATTTGCTTGATTCTCCTTGGACAGTAATGACCTTCCTTGTTGGACCTTACTCCCATAGCACTTTGGTATGTATATTTCTTGCAGCCTTATTATGTATCATAGTTATCTGCCTTTAGAAACTTGTGTCTGAGAGGTGAGCTTTACTTTGCTAGGAACCAGGCTTATACACCACTTTATGGTCACCTCCACATCATGTTGTCTGGAATCTGGCCATCATCCTCATCCCCCTCTTACTTGGAACCTTTGATTCTGCCTCTGGGATACTGGGCTCTGATAGTTGAGTTTTATCTTTATTTTGCCCAAACATCTCTCCATGCCACTTCTAGGTGATCTTGACACCATGTTGTCAGTAGACATCCTTTCCCTCACCCCCTTCTAGCTCCCCTTCATGTGTTTTTTCCCCATTAGAAGGTAAGTTCCCTGAGGGCAGAGATTGTTTGTCTAGCTTGCATTTGTATCCCTAGCATTTAGCACAATGCCTGACACATAGTAAGTGCTTACTAAATTATCTGTCTGTCTATCTATGTAGGTTCAAGAGCCATAACTTGGATAGGGAAACCAGGAATTTGCTCCACAGTGCCTGCCGTGGGGATGAACCTGTGCATGTACTCTCTCGTAACAGTTTTTCTGCACCTTCTGGAGGCCTCAGGCTCCATAATAAGTTTCTTTGTAATTGTGGCATGATCAGTATGTTTTTTGATCTGATCAATTCCCCCATTACTGGCCAGTTCCTAATGAATGCTAGGGCTGAAGGAAACTACTCCCACAAGCCTTTTCCCCTGCTGAGGTTTCCACCCCACCATCTACATTACCCTCCACCTCCTCTTTGGGGGTGAGGTGTGGGAAGTCATGAGGATTTGGAGTCAGATTCTGCTGAGGTATAAGCCTTCTTTTAAGTGATTTACTCAAGGTCCTGCTGCCTGGTGTAACTGTCACCCAAACAGCCTGTATAATAAATAAAGCATTGGCGATGTGGGACCCGTGGGCCTCCTATACTGCAGATGCGTTCCTCTGTGGTTTGGCCTTATCCTGCTCCCTCCCCCAGCAGCACCCTTAGAATCTGTTTCCTCTACTGACAGAACAAGTCCTGGGATTTCTCCCTCAATGGGTCCTTGAGTGCCAAAGTCTGAAGTATCTTCCTGAGGTCTCCTCCCCTTTACTCTCTACTTGCACCAGGTCCCAAGATTGTTCTTTATGGCCCTGAAGTTTTTTCCCCTCTTTTATGTAAGCTCCATGAAGGCAAGTATATGTTACCCAAGCTATCTTGCTTGCCAACACTTTTCTGCTTCTTCCCACCTAGACTAGCACTCTCCAGGATCCATGACTCCAGTCCCCAAGGAAGTTAAATCCATTCATCTTTGGAAGGCTTGCCTTGGGTGCCAGAGGTCTTTACTGGGGGCTTACCCCACTTAGCCCACTAGATCTAATTGCTCCTTAGACCTTTGACCATGTTTCTCCTTTACATCCTATCCAGACATCTACTCAGGTTATATCAGCCATCTGACTGCTGCTGGATGTCCTCCTCACCCCCACCTTTCTTCCACTTCTTGCTTTAGGCACAATGATTAAATCAATATTACCCTTGCTTCTAGAAAGGGCATGTCAATTGATTAAACTCTGGATCAATTCACCATTCCTGTGACTCAGTGGAACAAAATAGCTCTCCTGGTCACCACTTCTTTAAATGTATATAGTTATCTACTACAGCATAAGCTCCTTTTAGGTAGGGGCTCTCTTTCTTTTTGTGTTTATATCTTCAGCACTTAAGATAACACAAAAATACTTAATACATGGTTTTTCATTCATTCATCTTAGCAGAGTCTTTTGTACACAGTAGACACTTAAATAATTGTTGAATTTTATTAAATTAAAGTTTGTCTCCATGTTGCATCTATCCTTAGCGCAACATGGATCAAATCCGCTCCCCCTGTGTAGCTGGATGTGGAAGCAAAGGCATCATGGTAAGGAAAAAAGAAAGACTGAATGGCTATGGGACCAGGATGTACAATCCCCAAGTTCATCATCTGGCATGGTTTATGTATTTTCCTATGAAGAGACTGTGCCAGGAGGTGGGGCAGGGGGGAGGGGGGAGGGAATGGAGGGAGAGAAGGCTTCTAAAGTTACTAAACAATATGAATACTTTATAACATAGTATTTATACAAATCAGCAAAATCTTAATTTAAAGCAAGCCCTAGGAAGAAGATGGAGCCTATTTGTCAATAAGGAGGACTTCAGCTAAAAGCAGGATGGGGAATTCTAGAAGGTAGTTAGAGAGCTCCAGAACATGACTTTTGGAGGGGGGGGGCAAGGGCAGAACAATAATAAGTTAAGCACCTGAACAATGATTAAAAGGTTTTTTTTTAATCTATAGAAAGAAATCATTTGTCACTATCCCTTGGTGCCTCTCTATGTGGGAGCCTAACCTCAGTAATTAATTATAAAATGGGAGTTTGCTTCAAGCTGAGATCTAGAACTGGAATCTAGAACTGGGATACAGAACCCCATAGGAGGTCTCTACCTAGATTCTAGGTCCCCCCCACCCCCGCCATTTTACAATTTTAGAAAGTAAAGTGATTTACCCAGGGTCATGGTGGGAAACAAACCTAGGTCTGTTGAGTCCACTTGAACTACACCAAAGTACATCTTCAGAAAATGTGGCCAAAGCCATAAACTAGATTGTGATAGTGTATATAATAATAATGATAATAGCTAGCTAGCATTTATAGAGAACCTACTATGAGTCAATGCTCATAGTGCTAAGGGCTTTACAAATATTATCACATTTGATCCTCAAAACAACCCTGGGAGGTAGGTGCTATTATTATCCCCATTTCACAGTTGAAGAAATTGAGGCATTGGTTAATGGCTTAGTCACCCAGCTAGTATCTGTGACTGAATTTGAATTCATGTGTTCTTGACTCTAGGTCTAGTGCTCTGTCCACTATACCATGTGCCTACATCTGTGGGGAGGGTCTGGGGAGCTTTCCCAGGATGGAAGGCTTTTACAGTAGAGGTGAGAATTTTTTTGAAGGTCTGGAGGTTTAAAGGCAGGTACATTGAGAAACTTTCAGTTTTAGAGATGACAGAAATTTGGAATTAGAAAACCTAGATTTGGAACCCAGTTCTGTTTTTTCCTAGCTGTATGACCTTGAACAAATCACATATCTTTTCTGGACCTCAGTTTCCTCATCTGTAAAAAGAGGACGTTGAAGTAGATAGATCTTTGAAGTCCCTTCCAGCTTTAACTCTTATGCTCCCATGATTAAATACCACAGATGAGGGTGGTAATCCACTGATAGAATTAAAAGCTTTAAGCAGGCAATGGGGCATTGATCCAGGAAGTCTATGGGGTAATTGCAATTTTTTACACCTTTCAGTAGGTAGTTAATGTTGATTCACTCAGCACCTGGGAATGCTAATGGACTCATGGGTATGGCATCATAGGAATTTTCGTGTTACTTAGGATCATGGGTCTAGAACTACCTGAACACTCTCATTTCACATAAAAGGGAACTGAGGCATAGAGAGGTTAAGTGACTTGTCTAAAGTCACCCAAGTAGTAGTAGAAGTAGCAGGATCTGGATGCAGGTCTTCTGGCACAAAATACAGTCAAATGGCTCTTTCCACTGAACCACCATCATTATCTCATAAGGTGAGTTTCCTTATAAGTATCCTTCTAATATATATATATATTTATAAATGCATTTTGTTTTTATGTCACCTTCTCCCAATATATCCCTTATTTCCCCTAGCAAAGAATAAAAAGGAGGGGGGAACAGTTAAGTAATACTAATTAACTCATAAACCAATTCTGACATTCTATGTAGTAGTGATGGTCCCTAACTTCTGCAAGGAAGAGACGGAGGTACATACTCATATCTCTTCTTCCTTAAGTTGACAAGCATTAACAAACACACACTATGTGCCAGGCACTGTGCTAAGCACTAAGGCTGCAAAGGAAGGTAAAAAAACCAACCAAACAAAAGACAATGCTTGTTCTCAGGGAATTCACAGTCTAATTGAGAGGGAGAGAGAACGTTCAAACAGCTGTGGACAAGCTATATCTATATCTCTATATATTTATATAGAATAAGTTGGGAAATTATCACTGAGGAAAGGCATGGTTATTAAGAGGACTCAGAAAAGGCTTCTCAGGGCTGTAGCTGGGACTTGAAATAAGTCAGGAAAGAGAAGAGACATATGTGAGGGTTCCAGGTGTGAGGGACAGCCTATGGAAAAACAACAGCAAAGAGCCCAGCAACATTGGATTGAAGAATGGGTGGAAGGTAGGAGAAAGCGTAAGGAGACTGGAAAGGTAGGAAGAGGCTAAAAATAAAGGGCTTTAAAAACGACAGGATTTTTTATTTTATCTTGAATGTGACTGGGAGCCAGTGTCACTATTGTTGTCGAGCCTTTCTTGTTCCATCCCAAAACAAGAGACCACATAAAAATAGGGAGCCAATGGAGTTTGGTTGGAGAAAAGTTAGAGTATGCAAGAGATGTTACAGGCCTTGGCAACAGGAAAGAGTGAGGTGCGTATATATAAGAGATGTTGTGAATGTAGGATTGTTAGGGCTTGAGAACTGATTGGATATGGGATGCAGAGAGACAGAGACAGAGAGACAGAGAGACAGAGACAGAGAAAGAGAGAGAGAGAGAGAGAAGTTGAGGATAACACCTGGTTTGCAAGCCTGAGTGACTGAAAGGGTGGTGGTGCCTTCACCACCAGTAATGGGAAAATTAGGAAGAGGGAAGGGCTTGGGGGTGGGGGAGGAAATAATCTTCTTGGTTGATACCTCATGTGGTTTCCTTTTTTAAATAGACTTATTGGTATCTTTCGTTTTTATGTTGCCTAAATTTCCCTCTTTATTTCTTCACCTCTCCCTCTCAGAGAGTCATCCCTTATATCAAAGAATTTTTTTAAAAAAGAAAGAAAAAGGGGAAAAATTCCACACAAAATCAATGAACATTTTGGGGGATAAAAAGATATCATATGCAATGTTCCACACTCATGGACCCTAAACTTTTTAAAGGAGTGGAGGAGGTATCTTCTCATATCTCTTCTTTGGCACCAAGTTTCTTCTTTGTAATTTTATAAAAATCAGTTTCAGTTGTTTTGTGTTTCCTATTCTTTCCATTTACATTGTTGTAGTGATTGTGTACATTGGTTTCTTGGTTCTGTTTACTTCACTTTGCATCGGTTCATGTAAGTCTTCCCATGATTCTTTCTATTCACCATATTCATTATTTCTTCTAGTACTGTAATATTCCATTTACGTTCATGTGCCACAATTTGTTTAGCCATTCCTCAAGCAGTGAAAAAACAATCAGGAGTGTCTTATGTAAACAACAGCAAATAGACCAGTGACATTGGATTGAAGAATATGTGGAAGGTAGGATAAAGTCTAAGAAAATTGGAAAGGTAGGAAAAAGCTAGAAATAAAGTACAGTGGGCATCTATTTTGTTTCCAGTTCTTTGCTACTACAAAAATTGCAGCTATAAATATTTTGCTGTGTATGAGACTTCTCTTTTTATCTTTAACTCCTAGAGGTATACGCCTTAGGAGTAGATCAAAGGTATGTGCATGTAAGTCACTTTTTTCAACCAATTCTAAATTGCTTTCCATAACAGCTGGACTAAACTCACAATTCCACCAACATTATATTAGTGTACCTGCCTTTCCACAACATCTCCAACATTGATTATTCCAATCTTTTGTTATCTTTATCAGTTGACTAGGTGTTATTGTTTTGTGCTTCTCTTCTAGTTAATGATTTGGAGAATTCATATTTTTTTTAATAGTTAGCAATCCTTTTGAGAATTGTTTGTTTAAATCCTTTCACCACTCATCCATTGGGGAATGGCTCTTGACCTTTTAGATTTGTGGAAATTCATTATATATTTTAGATACCAGAGCCTTATCAAATGTATTTCTTGCAAATATTTTTTTCCAAGTTGGCCCCTTCCTTTCTTTTCCTAGTTGCATTGATTTTATTGGTTCAAAAGCTTTTCAATTTCAAGTAATCCTATTTTATCTTTTGTAATTGCTTCTATCCCTTTCTTGCTCAAGAATTCTTTCCCCAACCTTACTCATGGAAGGTATGAGATCTCATGCTCTTCTAATTGATTATGGCCAAAACCAGTGTTCTAAGGGATTTTCATTGTATTTAGAAGTAACTGTAATCTATATGTCACAGATTCTTAAGTATCAAGTAAGATAAATTCAAAGTGCTTTGAAAACCTTAAAGTGCTATATAAACACTAGTAGTGATGATGATGATGATGATGTTCATGATAATGATGGTGGCAAAAGGACCCAGCTAGCTATACTTTGGTGGATTTCTCCAATATCTTTGCCTATAGTGGAAAATATATGCATGGTACTGTTTAGTATATTGAGACTGACTCCTTACTTGCATCCATTTACAGCATAATAGAAGAAAGTTTTGTTAAAGGGAGAGAAACAAAAAAGAAAACATAGAATATGTAATTATTTGTCTCAAAGACATATCTAATTCCCCATAGTCATCTGTAGCCCCAAGTACGTGATTCTTTGGCAGAGGCCTTTCTCACATGCCTGCTGTTCCCTGTCAGCTGGAGAGTTTGAGTGAGTTGGTGAGGGTAGGTGATGTTTTCTAATCCCTTTTTCTGCGTGACTCTGTAGTAGTAACCACTGAGCCCCCAGTTTCCTAGGCCAGCTATGGTGATTCTCTCTACTGTCACACAATCTTTCTATACCATGTCACTAGTGAAAGTGTCTCCTTTAGTCCAGAGGTTCTTAACCTGGTCTATAGATAGATTTTAGGGGATTCGTGAACTTGGATGGGAAAAAAAAATCTTTATTTCAATATTATTGGTTTCCCTTGTGATCCTATGTATTTTTTCATTCATTTAAAAAATTATTGAGATAGGAGTTCATAGGCTTTACCAGATTTATAGAGGGGTCCAGGACAAAAAAAAGATTAAGAACCTTAGTCTTTCTCTGCTGGTTGTGACGACTTTCCACCTTCTGCCTCCCTCACCTAGCCCACAGGCCCTCCTCCATTTATTTCTTCCTTTTCTCTTCTGGTTAGCAGTCCTATCCATTTCCCTTGGAGAGAACACACTTTATTTTCCTTGGTTACTGAAATGGGAAAAGGAGGGGGGAAGAAGCAAAAAACCCAGCACACAATACAATGAAGAGAATCTGTCTTAATTATACTTATTATTCTGGTCCATGTCTGAATACTAACACAGATCCATTTCTAAAATCACTTATGCTTATTCATTCATTCTTTCATTCACTTACTCCTTTGTTCATTCAAGAAACATTTTTTTGAGGGCCTGAGCCTTACCTGTGAATTTTTGTACTTGGGTCAAGCACAACAAACAGCACCCCGACAGTAGGCCTGGAAGGCACTTTTAGTTACAGCAGGCAGATATCGCCAGTGAGGACAATGAAGACAGAGACCCTGGGACACCTTGAGGCCAGTGCTGGTGAAGCTGATCCTCCTGAGGACACCATCTGGTAGCTTCCTATTTTAGCTAATAATTCTTGATAACAAGGTGCTAAGGTGAGTCATTTTCTTCACACTTGGCATAGAAGAAGCCTGGCTTCTGGGGGTGGGGTAGCATGGGAACCCTTACAGCAAATAGAAAAATTATTTTGGGGAAAGCATTGAAAGAGGGCTTGAAGCAAAGGTGGGCTGGTAAATGTTGGACAACCTGGCTCTGGGCGAGAGGGATGCAGGCACATACTCTTAAGTTTAATCTCCATTATTAACACTTTCTTAAGTTTAGATAGTCAACAAAATAAGTCAAACCCTCATTTCAAAAGATTGCCAGTTTCTGAGGTGTAAATGCTGAGATGTAAAGACTGGAAATTTAACAATGGCTTGAAGTCAGTCTTCCCCAAACCTCAGAGTATAATGTTAGAGCCAAGAAGTGACCTGAGAGATTGACTAGTGCAGGGGTAGGGAATCTGGAGCCTCTGGGCGACATGTGGTGCTCTAGGTCCTCAAGCGGGGCCCTTTGACTTCATTCTAACTTCACAGAACAAATCCCCTTAATAAAAGGATTTGATCTATAAAACTTGGACTCAGTCAAAAGGTCACACCCAAGGACCTAGAAGGCCAAGACCACAGTTTGCCCATCCCTGATTCTAGTCCAAAATCTTCATTTTAAAAAGCAGAAAACTGGGGCGGCTAGGTGGTGCAGTGAATAGAGCACCAGCCCTGGAGTCAGGAGGACCTGAGTTCAAATTTGACCTCAGACACTTAACACTTACTAGCCATGTGACCTTGGGCAAGTCACTTAACCCCAATTGCCCTGCCCTCCCCCCTCCAAAAAGCAAAAAAATAAAAATTAAAAGCAGGAAACTGAGACACCGGAGAAGGAAAATTATTTCCCCAAGATCACAGAGATAGGTTCATTTAACTCTTACTGACATTACGGCTGTGCTGTGCAGCACAAAATGAGAGGCCAAGTTTCATAGACTCACAAAGTGGCAGAGCCAGAAGACACCTAAGTGTACGTTTCGTCCAATTGTCTCACTTTACAGAAGCCCAGTGTTAGTGTCAGGATGAAGACTGGAATCTGTCTCCAGTTCAAAAGCCAGTTTTATCTCAGTCAGGTTGTTGAAATTTGGCCGCTCTCTAGGACACAGGTCCTTCCGGGGCAATGACCCTTGGAAATGTGACTCAGGGCAAGTAGTAGAACTGGAGGAGGGAGGGGGCCTCCATCTTCCCAGGCATATTATGGCCCCAAACTCACTGTCCTGTTGGCAGGAATAGTTGAGAAGGTAAAACTGGGAGAGAAAGAGAAGATCTTTGGAATGGGAAGATGTGTACAGTAGAGGGTGGGGTGGGAGGGGAACTGAGGCTCTGTTACCTTCTCTGTCTGTCCCCACACCCCGCCCTCTGGACTGTGCTAAGGGGCAGTGAAGAATTCTCAGCACTTGGCAAGCACTTTTCCTTCTCCAGGACGCTTAGAACCTGTTCCAATGCCCTGAAGCTCCCCACTCTGGGCTTACAGGGCACCCCACTCTTTTGTGAGGTTGTCCTACTCACCCCTTCCCCACAAAGTATCCAAACTGAAAAGTTTGGTGCCACCTCATTTCTCCAACCTTTTACTCTCTGAAGGGCCTCTTCTCCATAGGCAGTTTTGGGAGGGAGGAAAGACTAATCACCAGCAGCATGTTTTGGTCTCCTGATGCCTTGGTCACCTCCTGTCTTGTGGAGGGAGTATGCTTAGGTTATTGCTGTTAGCTCTGAGGGACCAGTTAGGTGGGTCTGAACTAAAGTAGGCCTGCCTCCCCACACCCGATGCGGGGCACAGGGCTCAGACTTTGATAGCCATGACTTTTGTCCTTTCCAGATAACTTCTGAGGTTGCTTTCAACTTGGAATCCATGCTTGTCTACCCTCTCCCCACCCATCCCACCCCAAGATGGAGCTCAAGGGAAGACACATACAGCTAGAGTGGGAGTTAGATCCTAACTTACCATTTTTCTCTTGCCCTCAAGGAGCTTAGAAAAAAAAATATGCAGATAATTAAATACCTTGAAGGAAGACGGGGATTCCAAGAGGCAAGGGAAGGGAGGGCAAACATTATGGGCATGGAAAACAGCCTGTATAAAGGCCCAGAGGTGGGAGATAGGACATGGTGTCAAGCGAAGTAGGTCATTTATACTGGTGTAGAATACATGAAAGGTACCAATGTGAAAACGGTCTGGAATGGTAGGTTGGAGCCAAACAAAATAGTCCACAAAAATAGTTTTGATTGGGACTGTCCCTTTTAGGAGCACCCTATTATCTACTAAAAAATGTAAAGATTATTCAGCCTGAAATTTAAGGCTTTCCCCCATCTGACTCCCAACATTTCCAGTCTTGTCTACCTGTTAGTCTCCTACACACCTGCTAGGCTTCAGCCACCCTGTATTACTGGCCATTCCCTGCCTATACTCTTTGTCTTTTCCAAAAAGCCTTCTCTACTCTCTTAACCCCCACCCCCACTCCTATTGTTAGTACTCTCACTTTCCTCCGGATTACCCTGTATTTATTTATCCATGTACATTATCATTTATCCATGTACATTTATTTATCCACATCCTTCAGTAGAATGTAAATTCCTTGACAGAAGGGATTATTTTATTTGTTATTTTCTATATCTAGCACCTAGGATAGTACCTTGTACATAGTAGGTATATAATAAATGCTTAATGAATCCAATTTGCTGTCTCTACGCCTTTTCTCAAGCCTTTCCCTCTACTCGGTGCCCTCCACCCATCTGCATCCCATCTTTTAAAGCTAAACTCAAATCTTGTCCATGAAGTCTTTCATACTCACCCCCAAATACAAGAGTCCCATCTCTCTAATAAGTGCTTATCATTCTTTATCTCTACCACTCCTATAGCACATATCTGTGGATATGTCCTATCTATCATACTAGACTACATACTTCTCACGGATAGGAATGAGGTCTTATTCATCTCTGTATCTTTCTGTAGCACCTATCATAGGGAAGTATACCTTGCAGAGGAAGGGTATCATGGCCTCTTGAGTATGTCAGTACTATATCCCTGGAGGCCTTTTCTTTTTTTTTTCTTTCTTTTTTTTTTCCTTTTTGGAGGGGAGAAGGCAGGGCAATTGGGGTTAAGTGACTTGCCCAAGGTCACACAGAAAGTAGGTGTTAAGTGTCTGAGGCTGGATTTGAACACAGGTCCTCCTGACTCCAGGGCCGGTGCTCTATTCACTGCACCACCTAGCCGCCCCACCTGGAGGATTTTTCAGCAACTATTGTGCATGTCACTGTAAGACCAAATGGAAACCTTAGATTTGCCTGAATCAGCCTATGTAGTTAACACAAAAAAAACAGAGGGTCCCAGTGGGATAAAAGACCAGGGCAGCTAGGTGATGCAGTACAAAGAGTCCTGGAGTCAGGAAGATCTGTCAGCAATGTCAGGGAGACATTTGAAATTATGCTTGCCTAGATTCCTTTGTCCTTCACAAAGAGGTGGCAAGTATGCTAGAGACCTTCCTTCCAGGCCCTGGAACACTGTTTCCTCCACTAGCCCAATGGGCCTCTACCTAGAAGGGCTTGGCTCCTGAAGAATGCTATTGTGCCTAGTTTACCAATGGCTCCATCCACTATGAGAGAGGCTTATGTAATGGTGACAGGGGATATCCTAGGGAATGGGATTCCTGGCAAGCTCTACTTAGTAGGCTGAGCTCCAGGTGGCATGACTGATGTGGGAGAGAGCCTTAAGGGATGGAACAGATAAGATCTTCATCTCTACTGATTCCTGGGTGGTAGCCATGGTTTTGGCTAAGTGCTCTGGAGCCTAGAGAGCACAAAACTGGACAATTAAAGATTCTGTCCTTTGGGATCAAGACTAATGGAGAAATTTTGCCGGTGGTTCCCATTGCATAGCTGTTTTGGGGGCATATCAGCATGCATCAGAGATACTATACCCTAACCAATCAGGCTGAGGTTGTTCTGAGAACAACAGAGATTAGAAAGTGGGTCCATTACCAAAATGAACATTGGGGTGGTGATACCATGTTGTGCTGGACATAGGACAACGTGATGCCTTTAAGGACAATGTAGCTATTCCTGACTAATGGTTACTTGTGCTAGCTGGATCATCTAGCTAACCCAAATGGCCTCACTTATCCCTAACTTGCAAAATGGCACTCTCTGATCTCAGGGCAAAAGTTTTCCCTTTCCTAATCAAAGACCACATCATCATGAATATAACTGTCAAGGTCAGGTGTCCAACCTCCCCAAAGCTGTGACAATACTGACAATGCTTCCCTATTCCTTCCCCAGCACAGGCCTCAAGGTTCTGCAAGGGATTTGCTGCTTGCTGGAGAAATAGCTCAAATCCCCCTCAGTCAGCAGGCTTACCAACTTCTGGGATGGTTGAGGCTCCTCCTACCTGTCTGATCTCTCCTTCTCAGTCTCCTTTTGTTGAATCTTCATTCAGGTTCTACCCACTAACCATGGGCATCCCACAGCGCTCTGTCCTGGGCCCTTTTCTTTCTATGTATAGATTTCACTTGGTAGACTCATCAGTTCCCATGGATTCAATTAATATCTTTATGCTGATAATTATTAAATTTACATATCCAGCCTTAACCTCTCTAACTGACCTGAGGCTTACATCTCCAGCTACCTACTGGACATCTCAAACTGTGCACCCTGTAAACATCTTAGATGCAATGTGTTCAAAACAGAACTCATCTATTCCTCCAAACACTCCCCTCTTCCTAATTTGCCTGTTACTATTGAAGGTAACACCATCCTTACAGTCACTCTGGCTCGGCGTCATCCACGGCTCCTTACTCTCTCTTTTTCCCTCTGCCCCATATCCCAAACGGTGCCAAGACTTTCCATTTTACTTCTGTAACACCTCTCAGATATGCTACCCTTCTCTCTAACAGTCACCACCCTGATTAGGGAGGCCCTCATTACCTCACCTCTGGACCTGCTGAAAATCTCCCCCTCTCTACTTCGTTCTTCCCTAAGCTGTCAAAGCAATCTTCCTAAAGTGCTGGTCTGACCACCTCACATCTCCCCTCTACCTCTTCCCAACTCAATAAACTCCAGTGGTTCCTTATCACTTCTAGAATCAAATAGAATATCCTGCACTTGGCATTCAAAGCCCTTCGTAATATGTACCTTCCTCACTTTCCAGTCTTCTTACAACTTAACGCCTGAGCCCGCCCAGCACACCCCCTCTTCCCCTAAGATCCAGTGATGTGTGGCCTTCTTGCCATTCCTCACATATAATACTATCTCCCAAACTTAGGAATATTCCCTCCTGTCCCTCATGCCTGGGATGCTTCCCCCCCCCCCAATCTCTGCCTCCTGGATTCCCTGGCTTCATTTAAGACCCAGTTAAGATCTCTCCTTCTACAAGAAGCCTTTCCTAATTCTCCTTGATTCTAGTGCCTTCCCTCTGTTGATTATTTCCTATTTATCCCATTTTTTCCTTATTACATTTTGTCTCCCCCAATAGGCTGTGAACTCTTTGAGAGCAAGAACTGGTTTTTGCCTTCCTTTATATCCCCAGCACTTAGCTCAGGGATTGGCATAGCTGACACTTAATAAAATATTTATTGATGGGGTGGGGGAAGGACCATAGAGAGGGACAGTATTTGGAACTGAAAAAAAATTAAAAAGAGAAAAAAGTGTTTACTGACTAACTATAAAGGGCTTTGGGGGGGGGGCAGGGGGGAACCAAAGGATGGTATTATTGGTTTCCAGTAGCAGGGTAGAGGTGAAACTGTCACTGTATAACTATGGTGGACATATTTTTCCTTAGAAGAAAGGGAATCCCTTAACTAACCCGGGGATAATTCTGAGTCGTGAATGGGAGAGGAGGGTCTTTCTTTAACCTTTGTGAAAGAAGGGAACAGCCCCTCTACAGAGACCTTCCAGGGGGCAATGATTGTGCATTATTACCCTGATGTCAGGGAGAGGTTTTGGTGGGGGGAGCTGGGGAATGCTGACTGGGTGGTGGCATTGGATGAGCCTTGATGTTATCTTACATTCCTGGGGAGGCTTATGAACTCTTAGCTACTTTGAGATGACCTGGCTGGGTTACAAAGCATTGTTGGCTTGACACACTTACTAACTGTGTGACCTTGGGCAAGTCACTTAACCCCAATTGCCTTGAATGACCTCCCTCAAAAAAAAACAAACAACAAAGCATTGTTGGCCATGAAGGAGGGGTCTGTGTCCCTGCCACTCCTGGGGCTGCTCCCTGCTCACCATTACTGCCTCCCAGCAGGAGAGGAGTCTGGGACTGTGCTGGAGATGTCATCGTCTGTGCTGTGTTTCTGATATTTCTGGTGCTGCTCCAGCTCATCCGCTCATCATCCCCACCTTGCATGAAGAGCCCCACTGTGAATTACAAAGATCTGCTGCATAGACCAGATTGGTAAGATCTGAGACTGGGTCTTTCTGAAGAGAGGAAAGAAGCTGAGGCTTCCTGTCTTTCGTCCTCCTCTATGTTTTTTCTTCCTTATTTTTCTTTATGGTGGCTCTTGGTAGGAGGAGGGGAGAGGGGAGGACCATACCTTTTTTTCTTTCTTTTCCTCTTAGAACTATCAATACTAGGCAGATTACCCAGTTAAAGCCCTGAAAGAATTTAAATAGTAGAAGGACCTCTAGAAGATTCTTGGGACCTCACCACCATGGGGGTGCTATGGGATGGGATCAATAGCTACCAGGGGTCCCCCCCCCTTCCCCTGCAACATGAGTGAGGAAAAGACAAAAAGACCAGGACTTGATTGGTCCCAAGAATAGGGTAAAGCCCAAGCTGTGTCTTCCTTGGTGTTGCTTCCTAGTAGCTACTGATTATCATGGCTTCTTGGTCATCTAAAGGTATAGAAGGTCTCACCTATTCAAGGGTTCAGTCTGCTCTGACTTAGCAGCTGTCTAAAGACCACAAGAATCATCATAGCCTGCCTAGTTGCTACGTGGACTTCTTTCCATACAGAGATGACAGGGCAACCATGTCTATAAAAGCAAAGAGACAGCGTTCTGGGTTACATTTCCTTGCTTTGTTAGAGCTAAACCTCTTTTCGTTAACTGTTCAATGACCTCTGAGTGTCTTATTTAGTCTTTGCATTGAATCTGAATTAGGAGGGTACTGGTGTCAGTCTCAGCCCTAAAAGCCTGCCATAGTAGTACTGGATCTTGCCTCCCCTTACCTCCAGCAAGGCTGCTGGTAGTGCCAGCATAGCCCTCCTACTTTCCACAAGTGTGAGCCAGATTCCAGATCATATCCATGTCACCCACAAGTCATATTTTATATATTTAGGCAGCCCTGTATACATAGATTAAATTACTAATAAGGGATTGACGTAGGGGGAGGAGGACTGAGAAAATCCCATTTTAAAAAAATCCTTTGTTTTAAAAAAGAAAGTAAAAATAGAATAGGAATGTGAAAACAAAGGGGTGGGGAGAGGAAGCCTTTAACCACTGGCTGTGATTGTTCTTGAAAAAGGGGAAGGGCTATGATACAAGGTTTGGGGGGAGGGGGAATCTATTGATTGCTGAACTATTGCTATGTCAATAGCATTAAATAGCCATTTTGGAATCCTTGACTTGAAAGGACTCTGAAATCTTCTTACCTTTCTCCCTTTCTTATCCTGCTATAACTTTAATAGACTCTAGTCTACAGGCAAGGAAATTCAGAGTTTGGACAAAGGTGGAAGGTATGGGTGTCTTTTATCACCACTGCATCCAGGCTGCTGACTTTATGACATCAGATCAAGCCCATCTGCTTAATATAGATGAGCCTTTCCCCAGAGGAAACCCAACTGTCGAGCTTCCTGACAAGAGATTTTGGTGGTTGGGGGGTGAAGGGTCTGAGAGGAAGTAGGGATGGCTGTCCTAAATAATGGATTTCTAATGGCCTTGGAAAAGCTTTGTTGCATTATCCAGTGGGCTCCTGAAACCATGTCATCCTCTGGGGATTTGTTGTGAAGCAGGAGACCAGAGGGAAGAAACACTTGCTAATAAGTGAGGAGGGGTATGAAATGAATGCTGATGTTGAAATAGCTCCCTTACTGGTCTCATTTCCAAAACTTGCCTTTCATAAGAAAACCCTTAGAAAAGAAATTAAGACTATTGAGGGCAAAGGAAAACTTTATGAAAATACTGAGTGATTAAGTAGGTGATGAGTACTGATCAATGATGATAACAGTGGTGTTAATATTAAATAATATATTCACATTGCCTTTCTTTTCTGAATTACTTCAAGTTCTTTGTGTCAGGTACTCTTTGAAATCTTCCTCTCTACAATAACCAAAATGGCTCCTCTGGGAGAAGGGGAAAAGGTTATTTTCACCTCTTGGGAAGAATTTTGGGGAAAAAAAAGATAATTAGTCTTTTAGAGATGGAAGAGACTTTTACTGATGGGAAAGACAAAAAGTTGAGTTAGTGGAACTATTCACTTTGTGTCTCAGCTGAATGACAGAGACAGGAGAAGGACCTCCTTCTGGGTAGTTCTGTCCCTTACTTAGATCACCCTGAGTAAACACCTGCATTATTCGCACAACAGTATGATGTTTATCGAAGGGCCCTGAAGGAATTCCCTAACCTACTTAGTATTTTGGGAAAATTGTGGAGGACAAAGCTGAGACTAGAAAACTTAAATGATCAAATCTTTTGGAAAGTATAAGGAAGTTATTTGAAAATTAGTTACCTGAATTGTTGGTGTCCATATTAAAATTTTCAATGGAGCCAGTTCAGTCTAACTCATTTGCCTAATTTCTCCAGTGAATTCAGATGACTAGTTGGCACCTTGGGTGTTACAGAGATACTTTGCTTTAGTAACAACTGGTTTAGCCCTGACCAATGTTACACACTCCTTAATTCTATTCTCCCACAACACTTACATGGACTGACAGACCCAGGTTCAGAAAGTATATATGCTGCAGAAGAGTTGTGTGAATAGAATTTTTGGCACATTGACAAATGTTTTAAACACCACAGGAAAACTCCTTCATGTAAAGAAACCTGACTATGAGTCCTATAAAGTAAAGAATTTTTTGGCATTGTTGACCTGGCCCTGGTCATACCATATCTGGAATATTGTATTCAGTTTTGGTCACCACATCTCTTTTTTTTTTTGGAGGGCAATTGGGGTTAAGTGACTTGTCCAAGGTCACATGGCTAGTTTTTGTGTTAAGTGTCTGAGGCTGGATTTGAACTCAGGTCCTCCTGACTCCAGGGCTGGTGCTCTATTCACTGTGCCACCTAGCCACTCTAGTCATCACATCTTAAGAATAACTTACAGGATGGAGTCAAGATGGCAGAATAAAGGCAAGGACTTGGCTGAGCTCTCCCAAATTCCCTTCCCAACATTAAAATAGGGCCTCAAAATGAATTCTGGAGTGACAGAAACAACAAAAGGACAGGATGAAACAATTTTCCAGCCCAAGAACACTTGGGTTGGCAGAAAAAGTCTGTCTCACTGGAGTGAGAGTGGATAGACATCCAGCACAGGCTATCCCCCAGCAAACCAGCAGCAGACCTTGGACATGACTGAATCTGCAGCTGTGGCTTCTGGAGCTCTCAGCCCATAGATCGTAAAGGGGTTGGACAACTGGTCAGAAGAAGATTATAAGGGTCCCTTTGCTGGCACTGGGTGTATGACTCTGTTGCATTGTCCCTAACTTGATTTCAGGTCATAGTCCTGGACAAGAAAGAACAACTGCACACTAAAGTGTGGGGCTACTGGAGAGCAGAGACCCTAGTCAAAGTTCCAGGGCAGAAAAGAATGCTTGTGGTCACTCAGAGATCATAGCACAGGCCAAGAGAACAGTGACCATGCCTCTCCTTAGATCATACCACCTTGGAAGAACTGAAAACTCACAGATTCCACCCCCTCCCACCCCAAAATTAAGATCTGAAAATAGCAACATGAATAACCTAAAGCTTGGGACAGTGCTCCCTCCACCTTGGGAGCATAGCCCAATTTTAACACAAAGTTAAAAGTAAAAAATGAAAAAAAAAGAAAAGGCTGAAAAGATGATCAAATGACAACAACAACAAAAAAGAACCCAACTGTAGAAAGTTTCTATGGGGACAGGAAAGATTAAAACACAAAATCAGAAGAAAATAACAAAGTCAAAACAGCTACATCCAAAGCCTCAGAGAAAAATATAAATTGGTCTTAGGCCTAAAAAGAATTCCTGGAAAGGCTCAAAAAAGATTTTAAGCCTCAAATAAGAGAAACAGAGGAAAAATTGGGAAAACAAATGAGAGTGATGCAAAAAATCATGAAAAAAGGGTCAACAGCTTGGTAAAGGAGGCACAAAAGAAAATAACACCTTAAAAAACAGAATAGACCAAATGGTAAAAGAGACACAAAAATCCACTGAAGAGAACACCTTAAAAACAAGAATTGGCCAAATGGAAAAGGAGGTACAAAAGCTCACTGAAGAAAATAATTCCTTGAAAATAAAAATTGGGCAAGTGGAAGGTAATCACCCCATGAGATATCAAGAAACAATCAAATAAAATGTTAAAAATGAAAAAAAAAATAGAAGAATATGTGAAACATCTCATTGGAAAAACAACTGACCCAGAAAATCAATCAAGGGGAGATAATTTAAGAATTATCTAAAAGCCATGATCAAAAAAAGAGCCTAGACATCATATTTCAGGAAATTATCAAGGAAAACTGCCCTAATAACTTA
This sequence comes from Pseudochirops cupreus, assembly GCA_028627135.1. Lineage (NCBI taxonomy): Eukaryota > Metazoa > Chordata > Mammalia > Diprotodontia > Pseudocheiridae > Pseudochirops > Pseudochirops cupreus. Next base: position 223,892,811 of record CM053581.1, read on the forward strand.
GAACCATAGGGTAAAATAGAAATTGAAAGAATTCACTGGTTATTTCCTGACAGAAATCCCAAAATGAAAACTCCCAGGAATATTATAGCCAAATTTCAGAGTTCCCACATCAAGGAGAAAATATTGTAAGGATCCAAAAAGAAACAATTCAAATATCATGGAGCCACAATGAGAATAACACAAGATTTAACAGCTTCTGCATTAAAGGATCAGAGATCTTAATATGATCAACCATAAATGACTTAGATATTCACATCCTTACTAAGATCTAAGACAATCCCAAAGAATTTATGACGAAAAATGCTATCCAGCTCCAGAGAAAGAACTGATGGAGTCTGAATGCAGATTGAAAAGTACCTTTTTTTTTACTTTATTTTTCTTGGCATTTTCTGAGGGGATGGGATCTGTGTTTTCCTTTACAACAGAACTAATATGGAAATATATTTTGCATGGCAACACATGTATAACTAACCTATATCAAATTGTTTGCCTTCTCAATGCAGGAAAAGGAGAGAGAGGGAGGGAGAGAATTTGAAACTCAAATTTTAAAAAAATAAATATTAAAAATTATTTCTACAGGAAATTGGAAAAATAAAATATTTAATCATAAAGAATAATTCACATATTTTCATGAGTGCCTTAATATTTTCAAAGTGCTTTCTTTGCAAAACCTCTGTAAACATAGATATTTTTATTCCATAGATAAGGAAACAGAGAATCAATGAGGTTAAATGCATTTGTCCAAAGTCACACAGTAGGTATCAAAAATGGTGTCACTTGAATCCTGGTCTCCTGTTTCCAAGTACAGCACTCTCTCCACTATATCATGCTAGTTCTCAAAACAGCCCACTAACAAATTTGAGGATTCAAGGGGAGGGCAGTGGGAGTGATGAGAATACTGGAGGCCATGTCATATATAAGAGAATTGGTTGAAGGAACTGCAGATGGTTAACCTACATAAGAGAATCCTTAGCTGGGACATGATAGCTGTCTTCAAGAATTTCAAGGGTTGTCATGTGGAAGAAGAATTACATGTACTTGTTCTGCTTGTTCCCAGAGAGCCAAACTATAACTGATAGAAGCAGCAGAGAGGAAAATGTGGGCTTGATATAAAGAAAAATCTCCCTGGTCAATTGGAGCTATCCAAAAGTGAAATGGGCCATCTCTAAAAGATCTGGGTTCCACAGCACTGGAGGGCTTCAGATGGAGCTAGGATGACCACTGTCAGGATGGGCTCAAGGGGATTCCTGTCCAGATATTGGCCTCGGTGACTTCTGAGGTTTTTTCTAACTTGGTGGTTATGTCTTTGCTTCCCTGGCAATGACCTTACCCTATGATTGATCTGTTCTTTAGTTAACATAGTTTACATTTTTCACATTTAAGTTTTTCTTTAAATGGGAGACATCTGTACTTAGTTGGAATCTATATGTTTCTCCCTGAGCATTACTAAGTTGCTTTTGTATGTGCACATATAAGTTATCTCTAAGCTTCTCCAGTACAGGGATGGGTGTTTCCTCTCTTTTTGTGAGAAACGTAGTGTGCCTATAACACCTAGTACAAGAACCTGTACTCAAAAATTTACATTTTTGTAGAATTTAACAGTTTATAAAGCACTTTCCTTACAATAACCCTGCAAGGCAGTTAAACCATTTTACAGATGAAGAAACTGAGATTCAGAGAAACAGTGACTTGACTAAGGTCACACAGCTAAAATGGAAGATTGACAAAGCCAGTCTTCAGGCTCCAAATCCAGGCTTTTTAGACTGCAGACCGCTGCTTGTCAAGTAAAGTTGAACATGTTGAGTCAGCGTTGTTGACTAACTGACCAAAATGATGAGAAAAGCTTCTATCCTGAGAACTACAGCATCTTTAGGAAGGCTGGTTTATATAGAAAGCCCATCAGTTACATAAGTTTATTGGCTCTTTTGCCAAGAATGGCATGACATGGAAGGAATGCCAAAAATAATTAGAAAACTGGATTTTATTAAAAACATTGGATGCAATGTCTCATGAAATTTTACTTGTGAAATGAATTCAAATTGGGGTGGAAAAGAACCTTGCAATGCATATGGGTGGAAAGTACTGGCAAAGACTGAAGATAAATAGCAATAGGGTGGTTTTGCTGGAGGTGTCTGGAATTGGTGTTTGTTCTTCCCTTATTTAACATCTTTAATAATGATCTAGAAGAGGAGGTAAACAGCATGATAATGAAATTTGCATAAGATACTTAATTGGGAGGTGTCGCTATAAGCAGGGCGGGCAGCAAAGTAATACAGATGCCTCAAAAGAGGTTAGAGATATAGGTGGAAAATAACAAAATAAGAATTTTGCTTGGAGGGAAAAAGACAAATTCAATTGGGAGGAAAGTCTAAAATAGGATATTCCCCCAGAGAAAAGAAAGATGGAGAAATAATGTCAAAAGAAGCTGAAACAGAGGGTGAACTGAATTGACAAGAAAAAGGGGAGGGGAAAGACCAAGATAGTTGAGGGCATTTAAAAAGGCATTACCTAACCGAAGCATGTCAATGTCAAATGTTCCCTCCTCCCATCCCTTGAACCCTACCCGAAGAAAAGTCACACTGCGTCAGGTCATTAGTTCATTCAGACTAACATTCTATCTCTGGTGGGTACTAGAATAGAGAGCAAGACTGCTTTCTTTCATGGTATCCTCTCCTAAATTAGAGAGGATACCATCAAAGCATGCTTCCTATCCCTGGGCATTTGCCTTGGCATAATAGGAGACTTCCCCTAGAGAGAAATATCTATAAATTAGAATCTACAACTTAGAAGGGACTTCAAAGGTAAGGAATCCACCTTATAATGTTTTTGACAATATTGTTTATGGTCTAGTTGAAAGAGAATTGTATTTGGACTCAGAAAGCTTAGTTCCAATTCTTGATCTATAACTTATTACCTGTGAGATCTTGTGCAAGTCACAATCTTTCTAGGGTTTTGGCATTTCCTTATGCATGAAGTAAGAGTGTTAGACAAAATTACCTCAATGGCCATTTTTAGCTCCAAATCCTATGATCCTATGTTGACCTAGTCTCCATTTGAAGATTTCTAAGGATACGGATTTTATTATTTCCCAAGGCAGCCTATTCCATTTTGGACAGTTCTAAATGTTGGGGCATTTCTCTTTATATTGACCTGATATGTAGTCATTAGCTCTAGTTTTGCCCTCTGGTGATAAATAGAATAAGGATAGGCAGACAGAGTATGAGATTGGCCTGGTACCCAAATCTTCTGACTCCAAAGGCAGAAGCCTTGCAACTGCCAAAACAAATTTTTTTTTAATGATAGAAAAGATCAAGCCAAGATGGTAGAGTAGAAGGAATTAGTAAAGCCCAGCTTCCTGCAATTACCGCAACAACAATCTAAGAAGTAGTGAATGAGAAATTAAAGGAGAAGTTACACTGGGCCATCCAGCTCAAGATCACAAATTTTACCTACAAGTAAGTGATCAGTTCAGGAACTGTAGAACAGGAGTGGGCCAGTATCACAGATTTAGTACTCAGAGCTCTGATCTAGGCCAACAGCTCATGGATGCCCAGAGAAGATCTTGTATTCAACTCCTTGCCCAGGCCAGTAGATCTGAGTCTTTCAGAATAACTGGAAGTTCAGACTTGACACCAAGAGTTCTTGTCTAGGCTAGCAACACCAATATCAAATTGCCCAGAGCAGATTGCTGAAAGAATGAATAAACAAAAAAAAGATAAAAAAAAAACTATTATGATACCACAAGTGTCCAAGACACAAACCCTAATCAGGAGAATAACTCCTTAAAATATATATATATATATGTATATGTATATATATATATATATATCCATATATGTATATCTATACATATGTATATCTATCTATCTATCTATATATGTATATCTATAACTATATATAGATATACATATATAAGCAAAGCCTCAAAAAAAGCAAAGCTTGACCACAAGATCAATTAGAATTCCTAGAAGAAATGAAACAAGGACAAGAGAGTTGAAAAGCTATTATAAATGAAATAAAGGAAAGAATTGGAAAAGAAATGAGGACTATGGAGGAAAGACTTAATAAGCTAGCATTAAAGACAGAAAACTTTACCCAAGTAACAGATTTCCTGAAAAAGAAGTTAATGATTCCATAATACAACAAGAAATATTAAAACAAAGTCAAAAGATGGAAAACAATAAAAAAAAAATGTAAAGTATCTCAGATAAAAAAACAACTGACCAAGAAAACAGACCAAAGAGAGAATTTAAGTCATCAAACTACCTGAAATTCACCACCCTCCAAAAAAGAGCATGGATATCATATTTTAAGAAATCTTGAAAGATAACTGCCCAGATCTTTTAGAACCAAAGTAAAGTAAAAATAGAAAGAATCCCCTCTTTACCTCCTAAAATCCAAATTAAAATCCACAGAAATATCATAGGCAAAATCTAGTGCTTCATAGTCAAAGAAATAATATTGCAAGTAGCCATAAAGGAAGAATTCAAGTAACCACAGACATGATCACATAAGATTTAGCTGTTACCAGTATTAAGAGGTATAGAGCATAGAATATAATATTAGAAGAGGCTTACAACCAAGAATAACTTATCCAGAAAAGCTGAGTATGATCCTACAGAGAAAATATTGGACCTTTAATGAATCAGAGGACTTCCAGGTATTCCTAATGAAAAGACCAAAGTTGAATAAAAATTTAAAATACAAAAATATAAATAAAAATAAATATGAAACGATAAATACCAGTGAACAAAGAGAAAAGACTTTATAAGAATGAAGCGTTTGCAATCTGATAGGTGGTGGGGTAGGGGAGATGAGAGAAATATTTTCTAAGAAATGTAATGTCCTCAAGGGTCAGAGGAAGTGAAATAAGATAGAGGGCCTGCAAGAAATTTTTGTCATGTTTCGATCCTCTTAAAAGAAGAAAGGAAAAGGAAAGAGTGAAAGGATACATTAGGGAAGAAAAGGGGAAAAACCAGGAGGAAAAACATCAGACATAATCAAGAGGCGAAAGTAAAAATCTATGCAAATGAGGAAGGGATGGAGGGAGCAGTCATCACTTGAACTTCTCTTTCATCTGAACTGGTTAAAGGAAGGTAGAACCCACATATTTACATAAAGAATTTAGTGTGGAAACATATTCAACTCAATAGGGAAACAAAAGGAAAAGGGAAGAGAGGTAAAGGAGAATAAGAGGGAATATTGATCTAGGGGAGGATTAATCATACATAAAACAAACTTTAAGTTCAGAGTGGGAATAATGAAGAGGGATTTAAAAGAAAGGAAGGAAGGAAAGGAAGGAAATAACTGTGACTGGGGTCTGGGTGAAAGACAAGAGGGGTATGGGAGAGGAAGTTGTTTGAATCAAATATAGAACTTGAATGTGCTAAGCATATTCCTGTTCCATACCCTTGTTTTTTTTATGTAAAGAAGGGCTAGAGGAAAAAATATAAGAGAGTATGATAGAGGGAAATGCATAAAATTTAAAAGTTTCTGCACAAACAAATCCAAGGTTGCTAAGATTAGGAAGGAAACAGTTAACTGAGGAAAAAATATTTGCAGAAGTTTCTCTGATAAAGGTCTCCCTTCCAAGATATATAAGGAATTGATTCAAATTTATGAGAGTAAGAACCATTCCCCAATTGATAAATGGCCAAATGATATGAACAGGCAGTTCTCAAGGGAAGAAATCCAAGCTTTCCATAGTCTTAAGACAAAAATGCTCTGAATCACTAATAATTAGAGAAAAGCAAATTAAAATAACTCTGAAGTTTCACCTCACACCTATGAGATTGGCAAAGATGACAAAAAAGGAAAATGACAAATGTTGGAGAGGAGGTCTGGGAAAACAGGTACATTGATGCAAGCTTGGCAGAGCTACAAATTTGTACAGCTCTTCTGGAAAATAATTTGGAACTATTCCCCTCAAGTTACTAAACTATATAGACCCTTTGACTCAGTGATGCCGCTACTAACCCTATCCCCCAAAGAGATCAAGCCAAAGAAGAAAGACTCATATGTACAAAAATATTTGTAGCAACTCTTTTTGTTATTGAAAAAGAACTAGCAACAAAGAGAGAAACCCATCAATTGGAGAATGACTGAACAAACTATGATGTATTAATGCAATGGAACATTGTTGTCCTGTAAGAAATTATGAAGGATGGTTTTAGAGAAACCTGGGAAGACTTGTATAAACTGATTCAGAGTAAAGTGAACAGGACCAAGAGAACAAGCTATACAGTAACAACATTATAAAGAAAAACAATTTGAAAAGGCTCAAGAACTCTATCAATGCAATGACTTACCAGAACTCCAGAGGTCTGATAAAGCATGTCATTGACAAAAGGGTGATGAATCAAAATGGAAAAGGACATATTTTTTGGACATAGCAAACACATGTATTTGTTTTGCCTGACTATGCTTATTTGTTAACAAGGATTATTTTTCCTTTTTAACTTGAGGTGTAGGGGTTTGGGGGAATGGGGGAAGTTATTGGTAGTGTTGCCAAAAAAAAAGGAGAAAAAAATTGAAGACCATTGAAGCATTTTAAATTCACAGAAAAAGAAGAAAATTAAGAGGGAAATACAGACAAGCAGGAGAGCTTTGAAAGTAACATGTTGAACTATTATATGCTTCTTTTCTCAAAAAAGCAAGTTATATGTAATAAAAATTCATGGGGTTCTCTTTTTCTCTTCAATTTTGTGCACAGAAATACTCCTTTTTGCTATTCATTAAATTCAGAATAATATCATAGAAAACATTTTTTAAAAATATGATGCACGAGGGCAACCATTATTTCATTTCTTTGTATCCCCACAATCTTCCTATCAAAGTGCGTGATACATTGTAGGTGCTTAACAAATGCGTGTTCAATTAAATTCAGTGAAAAAAGTTTGGCTGATTGCTTGATGTGGTAGAGATGCAGGCTTTTTATGATCTTGTTTGCTATGACACCAATATAATCTTATTCTCCCAGAATGGTCTAGTGCAGTGGTTGTCAACCTGTGGATCACGACCCCTTTGGGGGTCGAATGACCCTTTCACAGAGGTCACAGGGGTCGCCTAAGACCATCGTAAAACATATATTTCCGATGGTCTTAGGAATCGAGACACCGCTCCCCTATCCATCTCCAGGTGGGTCCACCCACATGCACATACACCCACATATGAGTATTAAAGGGTTGTGGCATCAGGAAGGTTGAGAACCACTGGTCTAGTGAGAAGCAAGGCGCTGTGTTACAGAGGAAAGAGCATTGAGCTTGTCAGGACATCTAGGTTCAAACCCCAGCTCTGATGCCTGGGCTGGAAGAGATCTCCAAGATTATCTAGTCTAACCCCTTCATTTTACAAATGAGGAAACTGAGGCCCAGAGAAGTTAAATGACTCTAAGGTCATGCTGCTAGTAAGCGACAAAGTTGGTATTTAAACTAGTCTTCTGACTCTAAATCCAATGTTTGGGTTTTTTTTCCCCCACATCATACTTCCTCTCAAATAGTTTTACTGCCTGTATGACAATGGGCAAACACTTTAACCTCTCTGAGTATTAGTTTTTCTCTGTAAAATGGAGATAAATAATATTTTGGATTTTGATAGGGCTTTGTGATTTGCCAAATATTTTCCTTTCAGCAACTTTGTGAGGTAGGTAGGTAGGCAGTATAATCATTATAATTCCCATTTGACAAGTCGAACAAGATCAAAATTCAAGTTTCCTGATACCAGATCTAGTCAGCACTCTAAATGGAAGATCAGGGGGTCTTAGAAATCATTTACTCTATCACTCCTTTAATTTATTATATGGGGAAACTGAAGCACAGAAAGATCAGTGACTTACCCATGATCACATAGTGGGGGAATCTGACTGTTCCCTCTATGATATCTCCAAGCATGTAAAGACTTCCCTGGTGAAATGGATAGATGAGAACAATTTGTCCTGATAGCTATTTAGGTGGCTAAAGCAGGTACTATGGAGTACTTAGAGCTTGGTGAGATATCAAAGATGCCAAAGTTATCTACTGCATCCCCAGCCATCACAAAGAAAACTTGGTTTTCCACTGGGCTTCAATGACTGTAAGAGAGAGTCAGGCTGATGATTTTGTGCAACTCTGTCTCACTTAAATCCAATTCACTCACAAATCAAGACATCACCCCAAGATGTCATTGGTCCTCTTCAGAAACAAAGGACAAACAAAAACAATTCCCTCTATATCCTTCATCTTCATCAAACTCCTTTGAATTGCCTTGTTCCTTTATTGTCCTGTGTCTATACTGCCAGACTATCCCCCACAAAATAATGCTATTTTCTGCGTTGTTAGAGTTGGGGGAGGTCTTGGGGGGTATTCTGGCCTCTTTGTTCTGTATTATAGTTACCTAGTCTCTTAAACCAAACTGTATTAAAATAGGAAGGAAGGAAATAAGAATTTATATAGGGCCTATTATGCGCCAGGTGCTGTGCTAAGTGCTTTAAAAACAAGCAAGTGGGCACACACACACACACACACACACACACACATCTCAGTTGATTCTAACAAACAATTTTGTAAGGTAGGTGCTATTTTACAGCTGAGGCAGATAGAGGTTAAGTGACTTGCCTAGGATCCCACAGATAGTAAGCGTTTAAGGCCAGCACTGAACTCAGGTTTTCTTGAGCTCCATCCAGACCCAGTGCTCTCTTCATTGCACCACCAACAGCCTGCACTGTTTTAGCCAGAGCTGGGCAAACAGAAAAGGGGGCAGTATGAAGCTAATAGGTATTATGAAATGTTCTAATAACTAGCATTTTTAAATTTGCAAAGTACTTTTCAGAAACACCTCATTTGATCTTCACAACAACCCTGGTAGCCAAGTACTATTATTATCTCCATTTTACAGATGGGGAAACTGAGGCCAACAGTGATTAAGAAATTTGCCCAAGGTCACACAGCTGGTAAATGTCTAAGTTCACATTTGAACTCAAGTCTTTCAGACTCCAGGTTCAGTGTTCTATCTAATGCACCACTTAGCATAAATGAACCAAAATTATATTAACAGGAGTACTATATGCTTTTTTCCTCTAAGAACTTAAGCTCCCTCAAGACATACCACTAAATTACTGTGTGACCTTGAGATCTACCTTTATGGAAGTCAGTTTGCTCTTCTGTATAATAAAGTGATTGAATTAGGTTGTCTCTGAGGTCCCTTCCAGCTCCCAGATTCCACAGTTTTGTTTCATTGCCTTGGTCTACAGTAATATGGGGAGTGAGCCCCTTAACTACTGAGTCTTTTGGAATAATAATAATAGCTGACATTTAGATAGCTCTTGAAGGTTTGTAATGAGCTGTACATATATTCTCTCATTTGAAACATCAAATCGGGTGTCAGAGGGAAAGAAGAGACACACATTGAAAAGTATAAAGTCATGAAGAGGAGATGAGAAGAGAGGAATGATTTAGCCAATTCTGAGGAGGAATGATTGATGAAATTTAGGAGCAGTCGATTTAGACTAAATATCGAGGAAACACTCTCTGACAATGAGGAATCAGCCTTCTAAGGAAAAGCTCCTAGCTCTGTAGATTTAGTCACATTAAGGCTAAGGGTGGTGGGGAGAGCATCTCTGCTGAGGTGATGATTCTGCATGAATCTCAGATACTGAAAAAGACCCTTTGCTAGTAGGACACATAATGGAGTTTGGGGAGGGTGCTGAGTCGGTGGTGCTGACACCAGGTGCAGTTCACAGTAAGCTGCTGTGACAGCCACCAAAGCCAAAGGGGCAGCTGAGAAGCCTAGAGCATGCTGGGTGCTATTAAGAAATCTTCTCTGGCTTTAAGACTAGATAATATATGTTGTGTTATTATGTGACACACAGGCCTGTAGTAGCCACTTTCCTGAATCCAGGGGAGGATTTTTCTTTTGTAATTTAGCAAAGATGGGACTGTCAATAATAGTATCAATAATAATTCATATCTTATCTCTTTATGGCATTTTGTATTTTATTATTTTTGTTTTATACTTTTAAAGCATTTAAAACATTATAATAATGTATATCAAATGTTTTGTAAATGTTAAAGTGCAATTTATATGTTTTTTCTCCTGTCTTCTTCTTCCTCCTTATTCTTTTTTTCTTCTCCTCCTCCTCTCCTCTTCCTCTTCTGCCTCCTCCTCTTCTTCCTCCACCTTCTCTTACCCTTCCTCTTCCTTTTCTTTCTTGCCAACACCTTCTCTTCTTTTCCTCCTTCCCCACTTTTTCCTCCCCCTCCTTCTCTTCCTTTTCTTCCCTTCCAACACCTCCTCCTCCTTTCCTTCTCGTCTTCTTATCCTCCTTCTCTGAACTCAAAGGCAAGAAGAACTAGGTTCAAGTTTGTCTCCCATACATACTGTTTGTATGACCTTGGGAAAGTCACTTAATCTCTTCCCACAACTCCCTAAGATTATGAATTGCAGACCTGAATCAGAAGAGGGAATTTCCTTATCTGAGAGTTCCCTATATTAATGAGATCACTGGTTCAGTGCCTATTTTTAAAATTCCTATTATTATTGTTATCTGAGTTGATCTTTAGAAAAACCCTGTGAGAGATGCATGAGAGGTATTACTATTCCCACTTTTAGTGATGAGAACAGTAAAATTCAGGTTGATTAAAAGACAAGGTTCCCCAGAATCAGCTGTAGAATCTAAGTGTCCTTGCTGCTACCACAGACAGAGCTTGCATAACCAAAAAAAAAAAAGTTCAGCGGTGGTTAAGACTGGTGCCTCGCTCCTCCAAATAAGGTAGCAGGTACATGGCACCTGGGGTTGGCTTTGATGAAAAGGGAATCAAGAGGTGTTAGGTGTTTTTAAAACCTGGGGAAACATAGGAGAAGACTTTTAGCCCTCAGTAGAAGAAAGGGTTAATGAGGTATTTAAAGCAGCTCAGTTGCCTCTCAGATTGGGAAATTGTTGTCCCATGCACTTTAGAGAAGGAAGTGACCCCTTAATAAATTCTGGAGACCTGGCTCAGCATATTCTCAGTAAACCTCAGGGCACTTAAAATTCTGGGCTCTTCCAGTCCCCTTAAACCTCAGGGGGCCTTGGAGGGTGTTTAAGTTTCAAGTCAATGACAAGATACTTTAGGCTCAAGTTGCTCATATTCCTAGTTTGGGCCTCCTTGGCTCATGACCTTACTTGACAGTTCAGACCTGGAGCCTTTTAAAGCAGCAAAAGAACTGAGGGCAGGGGTTGTCACCTTCTCCTTTTCCCTGCCCCTCCTCTCTTTGTACCCCCTGCTATGCCTCTGGATGGATGCAGCCAGGGATCTGCAAAAGGCTTAGCCACACACGCATGCAATCAATATCAGAAAAGATAAATCTGCTGCAATTGACTTCAGGCTGTACTGTCACTAAGTGACGATGAAAAATGATCAGTGCTTGAATACACTGCATTTTTATCTTTAAATCTTTCTACAGAAGCAAGTGTCAATATCAGAACACTAAATAATCTCTAGATAGCAGGAAGATGTAAGAACATTTTTTTTTCCTCTTGGAAGATGGATGTAGCTTTTTCAGAGACCTTAAATACTGAAGCAAGGAATTAGCTCTGTAAATGCTCAAAGATCATTGGCTGCTTGGCCAGTCCTCCGAGGACAATTTGAATGCCTAGCTCTGCTTTTCCATCAGTGTTCTTTAAATAACAGTGCTTGGCTCCCAGGATTTTGGGTGCTTTCCAAGCCCTAATGAATCAATCAATCAATCAAATAAACCTCCAAAGCATCCTCCTCTTCAGGCAGCATTCAGTGCCCCCAAGTAACAGGCCAGGGAAATTGAGGCACGCATCTTGCCCAAGGTCAAGTAGCAATTCAGTGCCCAAAAGAAGAATTAAACCTGTAAGCTTTGAGAGGTTGATGTCTTTATTCCTCTCCTAAGATCACAGGATTTAGAGCTGGCCTTAGAGATCTAAGTGAAGAAACTGAGTCTCAGAGGAAGTAACTCAGTCAAGGTCACACAAGTAGTAGGTAGTGGGATAGGCTGGCATATCCATAGTGACATAGATGCCTCTTTTGTAAAATAAAGAGGTTGAATGAAGTAACCTCTAAGGACCTTTTCAGCTATAATCCTACAACTGACTAATCTTAGACTCAGGTTCTGTGACTCCAAATCCAGTGTTCTTTCCACTAAATTGACAAGCAACTAGGTGGCTCAGTGGATAGAGTGCTGGGCCTGGAGTCAGGGATACTCAAGTTCAAATACAGTCTCAGACACTAGATGTGTGACCCAGGTCAAGTCACTTAACTTGGGTTTGCTTCTATTTCCTTGTCTATAAAATGAAGATAATGATAGCATTTACCTCCCAGGATTGCTGTGAGAATCAAATGAGATAAACTATTTGTAAAGTGCTTGGTTAGCACAGTGTCTGGCATGTAGTAGGCATTGAATAAATGTATGTTTCCTTCTTTCCTATATGCCATAGGATAAAATTTGGACTTGTCAATCAAGTTGACAGATAATTATTATCATTGGACATTTATTTACCACCTATAATCTGTAAGGCACAACGGATTCAGAGACCTCCCAGATTTCAAAGAGTTTACCATCTAGTTGATCCATTGAACTAATGAATCTTAATGTTAGAAGGGTGCTGATATTATTTCTTCCAGCCTTCTCATATTATGGATTGAAATACTGAGACCCAAAGAATTGAACTGACTAGCCCAAGTCACATACCATACTTTTTTCACACTACAACAAGAATGCTATGTTAAAGGTTGTTCTGGATATAACACTCTAGCTATACAAAGAAGGAAACATAGTTCTTACTTTTAGACAATTTATTGTATTCCTAGGGAAATAAGACATTCATAAAAATAGGAATAATGAACATTATCATTATATAGCTTACATTTATAAGCACTATATAGTTTTATAAAGTCTTACAAAGCTTTTTCCACTCACTGGACTTTTATAGTTGTAATGAGAATGGAAATCTGAAGATCTTCCTTGCCCCTTGGCCCCTCAATAGGCTTAAGTGAATCTGAGAACCTTCCCTGATTTGAAAATATACTCTGCCCCCTAATAGGCTGAATATGGTCACATGGAGCCTGTGGTGGGAGGCTTGTTTTTCAGGAACGCCCACACCTTGTTACTTTGTGATTGGGCAATGGGTCAAGAGGGGTGTAATATTCTCTGACCCTGGAGAAGGCTATATATGCCCTGATGTGAGGTTTTGCTTTGGAGATCACTTTGGGAAGAGTTGTGTGATTTGGCCAGATGAGACTCTGGGCAGCTATTGAGCCCCCTGGCTTTGAAAACCCAGGTGTTGGTGCTTCCCTCTCTGGTAACTAACTACATATGGATGTAATGGTCAGACGGCTGGAAGCCCTGTCTGCTGGTCTGTTTCTCTGTATTTTTTTTTGTCTGCCTATAACTTCTGTTAGTATTCTCTTAAGTTCAGGGTGCTGACTTTTTCCTCTGAACTAGGTAAATGATATATGTTTGATTAAAGTAAGATTGTTAAGCCATTTGGAGTTGCTTTCCATTAGAAAAGCAGACCTAAGAACTTATGCTAGCAGTCATCCGGGGTATGCTGGAGTGCTTGCTGCTACAATAGTCACAGGTGAGGAAATGCAGGCTGATTGACCTTATATGACTTTTTCCCATGTAATATAGAAATACAAGAGCTGGATCTCTGACTCTAAGTCCAGGGCATTTTCCATTACACCACCCTGCTTTTTCTAAGGTGATACTTTCTGGAGTTAAATGAGGTAATGTGTGTAAAATCATTTGCAAAGTTTAGAGCACCATAGAAATCATTCTTATTTTAATTACTAGGGTGAGGATTATTGAAGGAATGCGAAAAAGTGGATATTAGAAAAGAGTGAATCATAGAGGGCACCTTAGACATCACTTCTTGTAAGTCCAAATCAAGTGCTCTTTCATTGGAAAGAAAGTAAATGATACCATTCGTTATAACCAAGTTCGATTTATACCAGAGATGTAAAGAACATTCCATATTAGGAAGACAATCAACATAATTAATCATACTAAAAAAGAAAACCAAAAGCATTCCAGGTCATATCTCAATAGATGCAGAAAAGGCCTTTGAAAAAGTACAATAATGCTAAATACCCTACATAGTGGGACCTTTTAAAAATATCATTAAAAAGTGTCTATCTAAAATGAAAATCAAGCATTACATGCAATTTGGACACATTAAAAGCTTTCCCAGTAAATATAGTAATAAGGCCATAGATGCCCTCTCTTATTGTTATTATTTAACAGAGTTTTTTTTTTTAATTCTAGCAATAGCAATCAGACAAGAGAAAGCAAACACATAAATACAGATAAAGAAGAGATTAAAACTATACCTATTTACTGTTGACATTTTTTCCCCCAAAATCTAAGGAGTTAGAAAACCCCCCACCTAATTAACAATTAGCTTTAGCAGAGTTGTGGGTTACAAAATCAACTTACAAAATCAACCGCATTTCTACATAGCAAAACAAAATACAATAAAAAGTGAAATTCCATTCAAAATGACTACAAAATATATAATCACATATTTGAGAGTCAGTCTACTAAACTCAATACTTACATAGATTCAATTGCAAAATTCTCCTCAAAGAAATAGAGAAAAACTTTGAATAGGGAAATATTCTGTGATTATGGATGGGCTGTACCAAGATAATAAAATTATAATACTGCCAGAGGTAATTTACAATTTCAGTGACATACCACTTAAACTACCAAAGGGATACTTTATAGAACTAGATAAAAATTACAAAATGCATTTTGAGGCACAAAAGACCTAGAACAGGGGTGAAGAACCTGACCTAGAATATCAAGAAGTGTTAAAAAGGTAGCAATGAAGTAGAAAGAGCTCAACTGGATCTCAAACTGTCTTAATAAAGTAGCAATCATCAAAAAATATTTGATATTGTTTTTAAAACAGAAAAGTAGATCAATGAAAAAGACTAGACAAAGGAGAATCAGAAATAATGGAACTCAATAATCCAGTGTCTGATAAATTCAAAAATAAAAATTACTAAGGAAAGAACCCTCTAACTGATCAAATCTGCTGAGAATACTAGAAAGTAGTCTGGCATAAATTAGGCTTAGACCAATATTCCATATTCAATAAAAAATTCAAAATGGATATATCATCAGAATATCAAAGATCATACCATAAAAAAATTAGAAGAGAAGTAGATCATATACCTTTCACAGTCATGGGTAGGAAATGAATTCTTAGCCAAAAAAAGGTAGATAATTTGATTACATGAAATTAAAAGACTTTTGAACACATAAAATTAATGCGTCTAGAATATGAAGGGATGTGGTTGACTGGGAAAAAAATCTTTGAGTCAGATTTCTCAAATAAAGGTTTAGTTAGGAGTAGGGAATCTATAGTCTTGAGGTCACATGTGGCCCTCTAGGTCCTCAAGTCTGATTGAATCCAAACTTCACAGAACAGATCCCCTTAATAAAAGGACTTGTTCTGTGAAACTAGGACTCAGTTAAAAGGCTTCTTCGTTGCGTGTGGCCTTAAGGCCACAGGTTCCCCACCCCTGGTTAGTTCCTAAGGTATTTAGAAAATTAACAGAAATATATAACCAAAAGTCATTCTCTAATAGATAAGTAGTCAAAGTATCTGAACTAACAATTCTCAAACTAAGAATTGTAAACTATTAACAACCATATGAAAGTATGCTCCAATCACTAATAATAAGAGAAATGAATATGAAACAACCAGGAGACTGGCAAAGATGACAACAGGTGGTAATAGTCAAAGTTTAAGGGATTGTTGAAAGACAAATACACTAATGTCTTGTTGATGGAGCTGTGAACTAACACAATCATTCTGAAATGCTATTCGGAATTATACAAATAAAGTAGTTACAATGTCCAAATCTTTTGGTACAGACATTACACTGCTAGGCAGATACACAAAGGAGGTTACTGACGAAGAAAAAGGCTCTAAAGTTTTAAAGAAATTTAGAGTGACACTTTCTGTGATATCAAAGTACTAGAAATTAAAATATAAGCCCATCACCTAGAGAAGAGCTAAACAAATGGTGATATGTAAATATCATAGGACATTACTATGCTGTAAGAAGCAATGAATACAGAAAATCATGGGAAGACTTTTTTTTAATTTTATTTTAGTTTGCATCATTCATTTCCACAAGATTTTGAGTTACATATTTTCTCCCCTTCTTTCCTCTACCCACTGCCCCAAAACAGCCATCCCAGTGTGTCCCCCCTCCCCCAGTCTATTCTCTCCT
>CM053581.1:223909539-223945120 GCA_028627135.1 Pseudochirops cupreus
TCATCTCTAGCTTTAAGGCATTCTTCATGTTTATTGGAGGCCCCTGGTGGGGGTGCTCTGGCTGCGCTCTCCTCCTCCCTCTCTCTCCCATGATCTTTCTTTTCCCCAAAGAAGGAATCTAGGGTTTGGGTGCTGTTCTTACTTTGCTTCTTATGCTTATTCTTACTCATGGTTGGTCAGTCCGTGATTTTTTTTTTAATCTCTGTGGGGCTCTGCTTGCAGAAGGGAAAGCTCTGTCCCAAATTGCTGGGGTCCTCCTGGCTGCCGTAGCTCTCAGGAAGGTGCTGGGACCCTTCCTGCTTACTTCTGGCTTACTGGATAATGAAGACTCCAATACCGAGGCCCAAGACAGCGATCCGGATCCAGGCCACTCAACGTGAGGGCACTGGCCTCAGAACAATCGCTTAGTCCCCCGGCTGTCTGCAGGCCGCGGGCGGGAAGCTGCAACGCGGAGGCAGGTACAAAACCTTTGCCTTTCACTTTTCCACTCTGGAGGCCTTTCGGCCGGACTGCTTTCTCTCCCAACTTGGCAAGCTCCACTGATCTAGTTCTCAACACTGCTGGCAGCTGCCACTAATCTGCTCACCGCTCCTCTCGTCTGGCCACCTCCTGGGCTCAGCAGCAGCTTCAGGCTGGTTTTGGTTTGCAGTGCTGATATGGTTCCTCGTAGCCAAGCTGACTTTAGTGGGAAGTATCTCTGTGTGCGTTTTGGAGTTCTAGGACTGGTTTAGAGTCCTATTCCATGGGTATTTTGGGGTGACTATGTGAGAGCTGCGATATGTTGCTGCTGCTACGCCACCATCTTGGCTCCGCCCCCCCATCATGGGAAGACTTAAATGAATTGATGCATGGTCAATTAAGCCAAACCAAGAAAACAACATATTCATTGATTTTAACAATATAAATGGAAAGGATAACAACCTGAAAATACACTCTTTTGCAGAGGTTGAAGAAGAAGGTCACAGGTTGCATATGTCAAATTTTTCAATGTACTGACAACTCATCAGCAATTCACTTATTGATTTTTCTCCTATCCCTCTTTTTTTATTTTTTATCTTTCTTTATTCCTCCCTTCCTTCCT
Source organism: Pseudochirops cupreus (assembly GCA_028627135.1). Classification (NCBI taxonomy): domain Eukaryota; kingdom Metazoa; phylum Chordata; class Mammalia; order Diprotodontia; family Pseudocheiridae; genus Pseudochirops; species Pseudochirops cupreus. The sequence goes on from CM053581.1 coordinate 223,910,621, forward strand.
TCTTTTCTTCTTTTCTTTCTTCCTTCCTTCCTTTCTTTCTTCCTTCCTTCCTTCCTTTCTTTTATCTTTCTTATAAGGGATAACCCTCTGTAAGGGAGGAAGTATAAGAATACAGGGGAAAATCTAAGGACAAATCAAAAGATACCAATAAATCTTTTTTTGTTCTATTTTTAGTTCAGTTTTTATTTTTTCAGTCAACAGAAATTCATCTTCTCTTTCTTTCACCTTTCTCCCATCCTCCCTACTACCAGCCTGGCTCCCAAGAAAGAAAAACAAAAATCTTATTACAAACACATATAGTCAAGTAATGCAAATTCTCTCATTGGTCATGTCCAAAAAATAAAAATAAAAATCTCAATCTGAAACAAGTCCATCAGCTTTCTGTCAGAAGTCAGGATCATATTTCATCATGATTCCTCTGAATTGTGGTTGGTCATTGTGTCCATCAGAGTTCTAAAGTTTTCTGAGTTGTTTGTCTTTACAATAATGGTATTGTATAAAATGTCTCCTGGTTCAGCTTATTTCACTCTTTGTCAATTCATACAAATCCTCCCTTTCTAGAAAGTTCCCTTTCAAAATTTCTTATAGTGGGAGTAGAGTCAAGATGGCAGAGTAAAAGCAGAAACTTGCTTGAGCTCCCACTCCAACCACCTCCAATACCTGTAGAAAAAATGACTCTAAACAAATTTTAGAGCTACAGAACTCACAAAGCAACAGAGAGAAACAAATCTCTCACTGAAGGCATCCTGGCAGGCTGACAGAAAGGATCCATCGCACTGGACTGAGAGACCAGTGCAATCTTGTGTGAGCCACGCCAGCCCAGATTCCAGCCCAAACCAACCAGAGCAGACTTCAGGAGAGTGAATCACCAGGAGCTGTGGCAATTTACAGACTTCTCAACCCATAAACATCAATGAGAAAGTAAAAGGTCAGTAGGGAACTCTGTTGGAACCAGGTGAGAGAAGAGCATGATCCAGCCTCTGCACCCCTGTGGTAGAGGTGGCAATTGTGTGGCTGCTGCATGGCTGCCTCAGGAACCTCTGGCCTACAGATCATAGGAGAACCAAGCAACCATTCAAAGGGTAATTGCTCTTGCTTTAACCTGCTTGGATCTGGGTGGCGGTCCTGGGGTGAGGAACACTAGTGTGCCAGAGCTTATGGCAGCTGTAGAGAGGGCATCCTCCTCATAGCTCTGACAACAGATGGACAAAACCTCAGAAATTTGGGACACGGCTCTCTACACTCTGGAAGCAGAGTTCTACCATGGCAAAGAGCTCAAAAGTCAAGTAATTGGTTGGCAAGATGAGCACACAGAAGAAGTGAAATCATACCATAGAATCTTTTTGGGGGGACAAAGAGGATCAAAACATAGAACAGAATATGAATATGAAGGGATGATTCTAAAAAATAAAATTAAGAGGTGTGAGAGGAATATATTGGGAGACAAAAGGGAGAGAGAAAATAGGATGAATTATCTCATATAAAAAAGGCAAGAGAAAATGGTTACAAGGGAGAGGAAGAGCAGGAAGGTGAAAGAGAATGAGTCAACCTTACTGTCACTGAATTTGGCTTAAGGAGGGAATAAAATACACACTCAATTGGGTATCTTACCCTATAGGAAAGTAGTGGGGAAGAGGGGAAGAGGGGGGATGATAGAAGGGAGGGCAGACTGGAGGAAAGGGTAGTTAGAAGCAAGCACTTTTGAAAAGGGACAGGGTCAAAGGAGAAAACAGAATAAGTGGGGAGTGGGATAGGATGGAGGGAAATATAGTTCGTGTTTCACAATATAACTACTATGGAAATGTTTTCCATAACTGCACATGTACAACCTATACTGAATTGCTTATCTTCTCAGTGGGGGTGGTTGAAGAGGGAAGAAGAGAAAGAATCTGGAACTCAATGTTTTAAAAACAAATGTTAAAAAATTGTTTTTTACATGCAACTGGGAAATAAGATATACAGGCAATGGGGTATAGAAATCCATTTTGCCCTACAAGAAAGTTAGGGGGTAATGGGGGCAGATATAAGAGAGAAGAGGTTGGAGGAGGGGGTATTCAGTAGGCTCACTACCTTGGGGTGGGAGGTAGAGAAGAGATGTGGAGAAAATTTGTGGAAATAAATGTTGAAAACTAAAAATAAATTAAAGAAAAAAGAAAAGAAATGCCTTATAGCACAGTAAGATTGCAGCACATTCATATACCATAGCTTGCTTTGCTCTTCCCCAATTGATGGGTACCCCTTCAGTTTCCAATTCTTGGCCACTGCAAAAAGTGCTGCTCTAAGTTTTCTGTACATAAGGCTCCTTTCCCTCTTTCTTTTATCTTTTTGTGATATTAGATCTAATATTGTTATCACTGGGTCAAAGGGTTTAATAACTTTTTGGACATAGTTTCAAATTGTTTTCTACATGGCTAGACGAGTTCACATTTCCACCAACAGTACATTAATGTGCCTACCCATTTTCCCACAGCCTCTCCTGCATTTGTCATTTGCCTTAACAAAAATCTATTTTGAAAAAGAAATAGTAGAATGTGAGAGGTCAGGGACTGCTTTGTGCTTGTCTTCATATTCCCAATGCCTTTCTAGCACAGTGCCTTGCACGCAGTAGGAGCTTATTAAGTGTACGTTACATCCATTTGTATAGAAACGTTGCCTCCCATAATAATAAAGCCTCACATTTGCATAGCATTTCTACAAAACAAGTTAATTTCGTCCTTATAGAAAGCCTCCAAAATAGGAGGATACCATTATTCCCATTTTGCAGATGAAGAAACTGAGGTAGGGGCAGGGGAAGGGAACAAGCATAATTAAGCACCAGTATGCGCCAGACATTGTGCTAAGCATTTTAGAAATATTATCTCCTTTGAAGGGAGGTCCAGGTAGGTGAGATGACTTCCTTGCAGTGATGGAACTCGGATTCAAATCCAGATCTGACTTCATCTCCCTGACTTCTTTTTTTTTGGAGGGGGGAAGGTAGGGCAATTGGGGTTAAGTGACTTACCCAAGGTCACACGGCTAGTTTTTTGTGTTAAGTGTCTGAGGCTGGATTTGAAGTCAGGTCCTCCTGATTCCAGAGTTGGTGCTGTATTCACTGCACCACCTGGCGGCCCCTCTGACTTCTTTTAAGTCCCAAACAAAATCCCCCCTTCTACAGGAAGCTCCCCCCAAGCCTCTTTACTGTAGTCCCTTTTCTCCATTAATTGTCTTCTACTTAACATATAGAAAGCTTGCTTTGCATGTACTAATTTGCACGTCGTCTTCCCCCATTAGATTTAACCTCCTTGAGGGCAAGGACCGTCTTTTGCCCCAAGCTTAGCACGGTGCCTGGCACATAGTTATAGTTGTTGTTGTTGTTTAGTTGTTTCAGTCACATCCAATTCTTTTTGTGACTCCGTTTGGGGTTTTAGAGAGCCTGGAGTGGTTTGCCATTTCCTTCTCCAACTCATTTTACACATGACGAAATTGAGGCAAATAGGGTTAAGTGACTTGTCCAGGTTACATAGCTAGTAAGTGTCTGAGGTCAAATTTGAACTCAGGTCTTTCTGACTCTAGGCCCTGCTTTACCTACTGCATCACCCAGTTGCCCTCTGGCACATAGTAAGTGCTTAATAAATGCTGACTGATGGAGTGATTTTTGAAAAACTCCACTAGGAAGGGCAAGCAGCATGGACAGAGACAAATGAGGGAATTGGTCAAGCCTGGGAGGAAGAGATAGGAATGGGGAAGAGAGTGTCCTGATTGGAATGGAGTAGGAAGCAGCAGGGAAGAAATTTAAAAAGAAAAGGTAGAGCTACCTGATGGGAATGGGGAGCTAGAAAGGCAGGAGAAGGAGTAGGGACATCAGAAAATGGGCATAAATTTCAAATGTAATATTCTTCTAGTGCTATCACTGAGCTTTGCACACAGTAGGCAATTAAGAAATGTTTGATGAATTGTGAATTAATGAAAGGAAGGTATGTGATATGGTGAGGAAAGCACAGAATCTGAAGTTAGAGGTCACGGGGTTGAAATCCTGACTGCCACCCCTGGTGAAATGTGGTCTTAGAGCTCTAGGGCCTATAAAATGAGGAGGTTAGATTAGCTTTAGTTCCAAATCTGTGATTCTATGAAATGAAAATGTGAATTTCACACTTGAAATATGTTTAGTTAAACACAAGTTCAACAGTTGTTCAAAAAACAATGTTTAAAACCATATTTCATAGTCGGAGAGGGGATGGGGGAGGATATAGGAGAGAGCAGATTGGGGGAGGGAGTATTCAGTGGGATGGCTGTTTTGGGGTGGTGGATAGGGAAAAGACGGGGAAAAAATTTGTAACTCAAAATTTTGTATCAAAGAATGTTGTTGACTAAAAGGAAACAAAATTTAATTGAAAGAAACCACATTACATGTTTAAAACCAGTTGGGTTTTTTTTTACTGGTTTTAAGATGAAATGAGTTAAGTGGCCAAATGATTCCTTTTTTTCTCTAAGCCTCTCTCCAAGCTACACTCTCCTTCCCCACCCCCCCCTCCAGTGCTACTCTCAGGAAAAAGGAAAGAGGTGGAAAAAGGGAAAGAGCCCCACTAGCTTATTTTTATAGTCTAGGAGGATGGGTGGCTAGTCCTCAATTGGCCAATCACAGCTGCCTAAAACAATAGTCCTTGCCTTGTAATCTCATCATCTTGATTAGGGAATTGTACAATTTGATCAGGGACTAACTGTGGCCCAGAGCCCTGCAATCTTGTCAAGGTGACTGGGGACCTCCCAGATTTGATCAGGGACTCCTCTGATCCATCTCTCCTTCCTCTCTGCTCCCCCTCTCTCCCCCCTCCCACTTTATGTTCTCTATTAGAGAAAGACCAAATTCCTCTGCCTGACTTTCAAAGGCCCTACATAATCTATCTCCAGCCAACCAAGCCAACGTTTTATTCCTTTATATTTTCCAGCATGCATTCTCTGCCACCGTCCTCTCTGTCTTCATTACTTCTTGGTCTTTTTTTTTTTTTTAGTTCCTATTGATATTCCCTGTCACGTGATTTCATATCATATCACTGTTGGTTTTTTTTTTTTACTATTTTTATGTAATTGTTTTATCTTAATCTGTGTTCATGTTGTATCTCCTCTACTAGACTGTAAACTCATTGAGGACAGAGACTGTCTTCACTTACTACATCTCCCCTGGAACCCATTGTAGTGTCTTGTACATAGAGACACAGGTAAAGACTGAACTTATGATATTACTGGCATAGGTGATCCTGGGCAGATCACCTAATGTCTTGCTGCTCTGGGCAGCTCTCTAAGATTAGAAGGTGCAGAGAGACTGCCAACTCACATTGATGAGAGGAACTGTTCCATAGGTTAAAATTCAGCCAATCCTTGTCAGAGACAGGACTTGAACACAGGTTGGACAGCTAGAGGGCGCAGTGGATAGAGCACTGGACCTGAAGTCAGGAAGACCTGAGTTCAAATCCATGCCCAGACACTTACTAGCTGTGTTATCCTAGGCAAATCACTTAACTCCATTTGTCTCAGTTTCCTCATCTGTAAAATGAGCTGGAGAAGGAAATGGCATACCATTTCGTTATCTTTACCAAGAAAACCCCAAATAGGATCACGAAGAGTCAGACACGACTGAACAACAATGAATGACTTTCTGAATTGAGGCTGACTCTCTAGCCAATATGCCTTGCTTCGTGTCATAGTATGCACTTAATAAGTGTGGTTTTTTTTTTTAAAGAATGAATGAATTCTGGTTCTTCTTGCCTAGTTCCTTTCTATCTGTCTTCCTCATCTTAACCATCTATTAGATCATAAGCTTCTTGAGAATAGGGGCTATTTAATTTTTGTATCCCCAACACATAGCCCCTCACTCTGCATGTAGTAGCGATTTAATAAACACTGAGGTCTTTTTTACCCCCAAGTCTACCTCCACTATTTTATTTTTTGTAAATAGTAATTTTTTCAATTACATGTAAAAATGGTTTTCAACATTCTTTTTTTTTTCAAGATTTTGAGTTCCAAACTTTTTCTCCTTCCTCTCTCATCCCCCTCCCCGAGATGGCAAGCAATCTGACATAATTTATACATGTGCAATCATATAAACATATTTCCACATTACTCATGTTGTGAAAGAAAGAACAGAACAAAATGGAAAAGCCACCAAAAAAAAGTGGAAGTAGTATGCTTTTATCTGCATTCAGACGCTGTAGTTCTTTCTCTGGATGTGGATAGCATTTTTGGTCATGAGTCTTTTGGAATTGTCTTGGATCATTGTATTGCTGAGAAGAGCTAAGTCATACATTGTTGATCATCCCACAATGTCGCTGTTACTGTGTATAATGTTCTTCTGGTTCTGCTCACTTCACTGAATATCAATTCATGTAAGTCTTTCCGGGTTTTTCTGAACTCCACCTGCTCATCATTTCTTATAGCACAATAATATTTTTACATTCATATTCCACAGCTTGTTCAGCCATTCCCCAGTTGAAGGGCATTCCTTTATGCTGAGGTCATATTACACACACACACACACACACACACACACACACACACACACACACACACACACCCCTACTTTAGCACTTCATCTATCCCTTATCATTCTTTGTGTTATTCTAGTTTGCTCAGTATCCATAAACATCATGAGATCCAGGACTGCATCATATCTGACTTCTTAGAGCTTAGCACATAGGAAGAACCTAATAACTGTTTACTGATTGATTTATTGAATTATCATCTTCCCACAAGCCCAGCACATTGTTAGGCATATAGGCACCCAGTACATATCAACCAATGAAGTAAATGAAAATGAAGTTCTCAGATAGATGCTGATTTTGCTATTCCCCAAAGTTGTGTTTTGAGAAGATTTTCAACCAACAATTATGCCCAACAGAGGCATTGTGAAAGCAATGAAATCAAAATGAACCCCATAGGACCCACAATGTTAAATGATACAGGGAAGCACTTGACTTTTCCCTACTGTCAACTAAATTATACAAACATTGAAAGAAAGAGAAAGGCAAGCCTTAGACAATTCAATTTGGCTGGAAGAATGAGGCAAAGGGTTGGATGCCTCTGATCTGAACTATAGGGTAACATCCCTCTCTGGTTTTAGAGGAACCTAATGGCTAACTACAAAGAATGTTTCTGAGATCATTTGAAAAGAGAAACTATGTCAACAACAACAAATAATTATTAAGAGTCCATGGTTTTAGGACACCTTCTCAAGTATACTTTTCTTGGTTACCACCCATATCCCAGCCTCTAACTTTGAAATAACCCAAGGTTCTGTCCCTTCCTCTCTCTATACTCTCCATGACCCCTCATCAGCTCCCATTGGTTCAACAACCATCTCTTTGTAGATGCCTCCTATATCTTCCTATACAGGTCCAGTCCCCCATGCTTAGAAGGCACTTCTTCTTTATCTATATTTCTTAGAATTCCTAGCCCCTTTCAAAGCTTAATTCAGATGCCACTTCTTACATGAGGCCTTTCCTGATGTCTCCAGCTGCTGATATTTTTTTTCTTGAAGTTATCTTGTACTAATTTACAAAGTAAAATCAACTGTAAAACATTTAACTCTGTAAACAACTAACTGTAAAACATGTAACTCTGATCAACATGATGACCCACCACAATTCCAAAGGATTCATGATGAAAAAATACTGTCCAATGGCCAGATAGAGAACTGATGAACTCAGAGTACAGATTAAGGCCTTTTTTCCCTTTCTTTTCCTTTCTTTTTTGTTTGAGGGAAGAGGACATTGCAAACGTAGAAATTTGTACTGCACTGTTGTTGTTCAGTTATTTTTTTTAATTTTTTTTTTTTTTGCTTTTTTTGGAGTGGGGAGGGCAAGGCAGTTGGGGTTAAGTAACTTGCCCAAGGTCACATGGCTAGTAAGTGTTAAGGTCAGATTTGAACTCAGGTCCTCCTGACTCCAGGGCCAGGGCCAGTGCTCTATTCACTGTGCCACCTAGCCTCCCCTGTTCAGTTGTTTTTCAATCATGTCTAACTCTTTGTGACTTTATTTGGGGTTTTCTTGGCAGAGATATAGGAATGACTTGCCATTTCCTTCTCCAGCTCTTTTTACATATGAAGACACTGAGGCAAACAAAGTTAAATGATTTGCCCAGAGTCACCCAGCTAACAAGTGTCTGAGGCTAGATTTGAACTCAGAAAGATAAGTCTTCCTAGCTCCAGACCCAGCACACTAATTCACTGTCCTATCTAGCTGCCCATCAATATTGTACTGTATTTGTACATAATTTGTACTGTATGACTTCATAATTGTAAAAAGTTTTGTATTTCTTGCCTTCTCAAGAGATTGGTAAGGGGTGGGCATAGGAAGAGAATCTAGGACTAAAAACAAAATTGAATTAAAAAAAGAAAATTTTAAAAAATTTACTTATACTTATTTTGTGTGTACTTCTATCCTTCCATTTGGCCCTCATTGATAAAATCACAGAAATCACAAGAGATAGCTAACAGAGGCAATGAGATATTAAGATTTTAAATCAATTATAAAGATATCCAATAACACTCGATGGAATGAGATGGCAGCTTCGTTACCCCTTTATGGGATGTGAAGAAATTTCTCAGTTAGGCTTGATGCGATTAGAGGGTACTAGCAAAGGTCCTGGCATGTCCTTAGTGGTCCTTTAAAAAGGAAAGACATAGGCAACAACCTTAATGAGTGTGATCCCTAGCAGCAGAGAAGAGAGTCAGCTGTGGATTCCAGAGAGAATTGGACCTGGTAGTTGATAGTCAAGCTGTAGAAAGAAGTAGACCTAGAGAGATCCCCTGTACAACCTGCCCAGGAGCATGAGAATATCACCAGAGGAGAAAGAATATCCAGGGCCCTGTAATACCAGGCAAATGAGTTGTCCTTGCCACACGTGTTCCTTACCTGTGTGTCTCTCTACCATGGCACTCTATGTACGAGCCTGATCTTCTCACTGATGTTGCATACTTTTATGAGAGTATACATGAGGTTTATGTGAGGGAAAGGTTTCTATTGTTCTCTGTTGCTATCTCAGTAAATGTCTTTGTTTTAAGCTAATTGTGTCTATGAGATGGTGTAATGGGAATGGGAATTTGAAGATCTTCCCTGCCCCTTAATAGACCTAGGGAGTGGTTTGAAGACCTTCCCTGGTTTGAAAGTAAACTCTGCCCCCTAATAGGCTGAATGTAATCACAGGGAGCCTGTGATGGAGGGAATTTGCTGAAGGATGCAGCAGAGCTTCCCTGCTGTGAAGATAAACTCTGCCCCCTGATAGGCTAAATATAGTCACATGGGGCCTGTGGTGGGAGAAGTTTGCTGAAGGGAAGCAGAGCCCACAGGAAGCTGGTAGTCAGAGTTAGCAAGACAGGGTAGGGGTGGGGAGGACACTCAAGCAAGGCATCTGATAGGCTCATGAGTAGATATTGATCTTGTATTGGTTTGTGGGAAGGCTGAAGGATGCTGTGGCTCTCAGCATTATTATGGCTTCTTAATATCTTTGGTACTATGATGGACTCAGCTTACTGGTTTTGGGATTCAGTTTTCCGGTGTCTAAATAAATGCTTCAGTTTTGTCCTCTATTTGAAGAATCTGGTATATTTTGTGATGGAAAGTCATGTGATACTTACAGTCATGGTCTTTATAATGATCATGGGTGCTGTAAATATTGCATTGGTGATACAGATGGCTATTAAGGTTAAGCACACTAGTAGGGGCTTGTGATAGTTTTAGGAATGTGGAGGTTATTGGTCCCCTAGAGGATCAGCCTGCAAATACGAATTAGGAAAGTGTAACAGTAACGAAATTTGAAGATCCCTTTGTATTGCCAAGCTGACAGGTACTTAGCACCTAGTTTCAAATTAAGCCTCTGTAAAGAAACAGGAGGTATGAACCCCTGTTGCTGATGTAACAGGAAGGGGCTGAACATAAGGAAGAGCACAAGCTGGACAGACAGAATTTCCTGGGGTAAGCATCATGGAGGCAGAGCAGCTGCTGCATGGGTGGGGAGGGGTTGGGAGAGGGAGAGAGAGAGAGAGAGAAATTTTCTCAGCAAGCATCTGGAGGCTGGGCTGCTACTGCTGGACTGAATAGAGAATTGAGAAGAACTGAGAAGAGAACTGAGAACTGACACAGAACTTGGACTTGCGGTAGCAAGACTTCCAATGGCCAGCTGGAGCTGCTGAAGACTGAGGAAGCATGACTGTGGTGCCAGTACTTTGTACAAATGTTTTTGTGGCTTTGTTAATGTGTAGAAATATTATTGTGGCTTTGTTAAGCCTTGTCTTCCCAGGAACAGAGACTGTGAAGGATTTGGGGTGGACTGGACACTGTGAGCTTCAGTGTGCAGCAGGAACTGCATGGAGAGCTGGACAAGGAACTGAGAGCTATCTGCCTTTGAATTCAGGTGGCAGTTGGTTAGATTTGGGCAGGAGCTGGGACCATGGAAGAAGAACCATGGAAACTGAGAGCCTGCCCTGAGTCAAGATGAAAAGACCTCTCTGTGGGTACTGAGTAGTGACTGATGAAATTGTCTGAGTAGTGACTGATGAAATTGTAATTTACCTGTGATCTAGGGGTGGATGGCTTTTGTACTTTCCACTACCCCTTAAGAGGGTATTGAGTAGTGACTATTGAAGTTGTAACTTAATTGCACCCCATGGATGGAGAACTTTGACTTTTGTACTTTGTGTCCCTTAAGGAGGCAAGGATGATTGAATGATTGAGTTACTAAATGATTGTACTTTGTTTAATACTATGTGACTACTTTGGTGAAAATTATGTGACCATTTTAATGATAAGTTGTTGAGTTGTGATGTGGTGAATTTTGATTTTCTGTAATAAGTTGTAACATTCTGAATGCTGTACCTTGATTTTCTGTGAATGTTTTGCTCTGATTTGTTACTGAATAAATAGAGAGTTCGCTATACTATGTAATCAGAACCTTGAAAGCTGTTCACAGCAGCAGTCATCTGGAAAGCTGCTTGTGTGTGGCTTTACAAAAGGGTACCCAAATAGGGAGTGTTATGCAGATATGTATGCATGTTGACTCCCCCCATAGAATATAAGTTTTCTGAAGGCAGGGGCTATTTAATTATTTTTATCTTTGTATTCTTAGCATCTAGAACAGTACCTGGCACATAGCAGCCACTTAAAAGAGCTTGCCAAGTCACCATGTACAGAGCTTTGTGGTTGGTGCTAGGGAAGATATATAATTTAGATAAAACATGGTTCCTGGCTTCTGAGGAATTAAAATTTAGTGAGAGATAAAGGAACATAGGTAGCTAAATATTCAATATTATTTGACAAATGTATTAGGGAAGTAGAAATAAAGTTCTCCGTGAGGTCTAATGGGAATAGTTGTCGGGGTAAACAGACTAGGAAAGACTTCTTGGACGAGCTGGGATTAAAAGGATTTGTCACACATTTATCCTTATGTTTTACGTGAGGAGCAAGGCAACTCAGTGGATAGTGTCAGGCCTCAAGTCAGGAAGACCTGAGTTCAAACTTAGCATCAGATACTTAACCCCAGACAAGTCATTTAACACCATTTGCCTCAGTTTCCTCATTTGTGAAATGAGCAAGAGAAGAAAACGTCAGACCACTACAGGTATTTTTGCCAAGAAAGCCTCAAAAGTGGTCACAAAGAGTAGAATCTGACTGAACAACAACATCAAAATTTATGTTTGCAGTTTTTTCAGAGATTGTCTCATGAGCCCAGAAGGTTAGAGTTCCAGGGAGGAAAGATTCACTAGTCTTCTTAGAAATACAACTACTTTCGTGACGCTCCAGTTCTCTTCCTTTTGGGTCCTATGTGAAACAAAACTAGAAGAAAAACATGACAGAAAAAGGAAAATGAATTTTTCTTGAGTTATTTTGGAGTCTGTGGTTGGGCCTAGAGCAAATTCTTTTATTGTGTGATATTTAGATCAAACACCAAAGCCCTTTCCTTCTCTTGACCTGCCTACTTCTGATAGCACCATCCTCAAATTACCAAGGCCTCAGGGTAAACTTTGACTCTCCCTCTCTTCACCCTTCTTATCTAGTCAGTTACCAAGTCCTGCTTATTCTACCTTTGAAATCTTCCTCCAATACATCTTCTCCTTTCCATTCCCATTTTTTGCCATGCTAATTCCCTGCTTTACACATAGTAGGAAATTAAAAGTCCTGTGCTGGGTGTTAGGGAGATACCAAGACAAACAACAAAGTCTCTGCCCTCAGGGAACTGATAATATATAATAGGCACCAGATGAATGGTTATAGAAGTTGAGAAGGAAGCAGATACTGTACTTCATAACTAAGAGAGAGAAAGGCTGGGTGTCTTAATTCTGATTTTGAAGCTGCAGATTTCTCACTTGCTTACTGCTCTTCACCAAACATCCCTTTTGAGAGCAAATTCTCTGTATCTAGCAAGAGCTGACGTTAGGAACCTAGGCAATGAATCCCCAGTTTATGACTCAGGGTAGTGATGGGCCAATAAATGTTCAAGATAATTTTGATTTTGGAAAATCAAACATTTGAGAGAGATCACTGTAGATAAGTATATATAAGGCCTCAGTGATACCTTTACAAACATTAGGTATTTGTTACTATGTCACCAAGGGGTCCATTTCATAGGCCCTCAGCTCTAACCATAATGCACCCAATTAAAAGCTAAAAACAAACAAACAACATGCAGGTGAAATTCCATTCTTCAGTCCTCAAGCTCTTCAGAATGACTTTATCAACCAACTCCTAAAAAAAAAAATCACTTTTCTAGCCTGGAACTCTAATAGCTTTTTTTAGGATCCGTACAATTTGGTAAGAGAGAGATCTGTGAGAGGTTCTAATGAAAGATATTTTATACACACACACACAATTATATGATGTATTATATAGATTTTATGCATACAAATGTATATTATATAATATACTATAAATAAATATAATGAATTATATAGATTATATCAGAGATATTTATATAATCTATGTAAATTATATAATTATACAGAATCTATTGTATAGATTATATGTAGTGTATCATATAGATTTTATATAGAAATATAGACTGCATAATGTATTATATATACACATCTATATAACATATGTATGTCTGTATGTATGTATAGCAGATAGGTGATAAAGCAGATTGAGTGCTAGACCTGGAGTCAAGAAGATTCATCTTTATGAGTTCAAATCCAACTTCAGACATTTCACAGCTGTGCGACCTTGGGAAAGTCATTTAACCCTATTTGCCTCAGTTTCTTCATCTGTAAAAAATAAAATGGAGAAGGAAATGGCAAACCACTCCAGTGTCTTTGCCAAGAAAACCCCAATTGGGATCAAGACAAGCCAGACACAACTGAAATGACTGAACAACAAATATGTGTGTGTGTGTGTGTGTGTGTGTGTGTGTGTGTGGATGTGTGTGTGGATGTGTATAGATGTACACATATACACACATATGTATATATTCTATACATGAATTTATTTATCTATAGGCACAGATATGCTTTGTAACCATGAAGACCTCTGTAATCATGGCTCACATTTTTATAGTGCTTTTTGAGGGACATGTTGAAGGAAATGTTCGCTCCTCACAATACTTCTATAACAAGAATCCTAAGGAACAGACTAATGAGGTGGTAGATAGAGCACTACATTTGGATTTGGAGGACCAGGGCAAATTCCCTTATGACCCTTTGCAGCTCAGAGAAGTTAATATTTAAGGTCACACAGAGGCAGAAATGGAACTTGAACCCAGCCCCCTGACCCATAGTCTGGTTCTCTTTTGACATGTCATGTTATTTCTAAAGGTGCTTAGTGTCATAACAAAGGTATTAATTAAGTCACATGAGAGCCCTACATTTCTTTCTCCTCTTAAAAAAAAATGTTTCTAAAGGTCCAGAAACTACATACCTTTGGAGCAGCCCTTGCAGTATCTAATATGTAAAGAGTTTGAATTAAATGTTCTCTAAGGTCCCTTCCAGATCTAAATCCTACAAAGCTATGGTACATCTGAGAGGGGAAGATGGTGTATGGAAACACAGTCATAATTATCAGTTCTGTTGCTTGGGGAAGATTCATTTGAGTAGAGAAAGAAATGTTCAGAGAACAGACTACCCTGACTAGTACAGTACAGTTTGGCCAGGCAAGCTCTGGGGAGAGGTGGATGTGGAATGTAAGTAGGAGGTAGAGGGTGTGACAGTGAGGTAGCAGAGGGAAAGAAGGGCCCTGGGAGAGGGGCAGGACCCTTATGGTGCAAGACTGGTACAGGCCAGTAGAGATTCATTAGGTTCTGGGAAGTGAATCAGAAGTATATACCCCTGGATATTTGGCACTCTCAGACAAACACCAAGTTATCTGGCCCTGCTAACAATTTTTGGTGTAGCACATTTAAGAGCTTAACATTGTTTGGCACCAGTGATTATGGAAAATCACAACAAATGTCATCTACCTTTCCCATGCATGAGGAATTATACATAGCTACCATTTTGAATTCAAATCAATTCAGGACAACAAATATTTTTTAAGTGCTTACATTATGTTAAATACTGGGAATACAAAGAAAGACAAAAACAGTCCTTTTCCTCAAGAAGCTGGTGTTCTATTCAGAGATAACATGTAAGTAATCAGGTTAATGGTTTATATATAATATAAATTTTATAAATAAATTTATATATGTGTATAGATAGATAGATAGATGGATAGATAGGTAGATAGATAGATAGATCGATCGATAAATAGATAGATAGGTGGATGGATAGATATAGCAGAAACAGGTAGATGAGGAACCAGGAAAAACCTCAGACACAAGGAGAGATTTGAATGGGTCTGAGGGAGATAAAAGTTTAGAGAAGTCAGAAACTCATCTAAATAGCCTGGTGAGGGCAAGTGTGATGCATAAACAAAGAATTGTAGAACTCATAAGTGCCAGAGAGAAGTGCGAGGTCTTATTTTCTTAAAAAAATTCTGATTTCTCTAGTTTTTAGGGTCCCCCTTGAAATAACTTTGTATTTATTTTAAATATAGCCATTAATGTTCTCCCACCCATCTACCCAGGGATCCCTAACTTGACCATAAACTTGTTTGTTTGTTTGTTCTTAACATATTTTGATAATTAAAACTTGAAACTCAAGGGACTGTGAAACTGAATGTTGTAAACCAACAGAAAAGAGATAAATTTAGAAAATTAATAAAAAACAAAAAACATTTTGATAATTGTTTTAATATAATTGTTATCCCTTTTAATCCCATATGCATTTTATTTAATGCATTTTAAAACTTTATTTTGAGAAGGGGTCCACAGACATCACCAGATTGCCAAAGGCACAAAAAAGGCTAAGAACTCCTGCATAGAATGTAAGCTCCTTGAGGGCCTTTATATGTCCAGAGGCTAGCACAATGCCTGGCACATAGTAGATACTTGGAGATAACAGCATCATAGATTTAGAACTGGATGGGGCCTTGGAGATCATTTAATCTGCCCTCTTCATTTTACAGATGTGGAAACCAAGGCCCAGAAAAGTGAGATGATATTGAAGGGACAAAGTTAGGATTTGAACCCAGATCCTTGGACTCCCGATTCAGCACTCTTTCTGCAGCTTGTTGAACTGAACATCCTTAGAACCTCCCTTGGTAATACACTCCCAGACTTCACAACCTTTTTAGCCAGGATTTTCTTCCTGTTCCCTACCCAAAGCCTTCTGCTGCAGTGTAAGCAGACATGGCAAAACCTACCAGAATGAAGACCCTGAGGGCCCAGTTGCAGGCCTGCAGGATTCTGCAGTGTCTGCCACTGGCTGGGGAACAGTGTTTACTTTTGCAACCTGTAATGTCACCTCCTTTCCCTGGAGAGCCTCCCTTGGTTCTGAAATAGGAAGTGAGAAGCTGAGAACCCTGTGAGCTAACAAGTAACAAGTCTAACAACCAAGGCTGTACTGGCTCTGGCAGCAGGTTTAACTGTACTCACATTTCCAGCACACGGAACAAGCAGTACTGTGTCACAGAAAACTTGGAGACATCCGTGTTGGGCGGAATACACACTGGTCCATATGCCAGGGGAGCCTCTCCTTCTCCCCATGGTATCCATTTCCACCAGAGAAGTTCTCTCCACTCCCTTCCCTAACGCCCCCCCCCTTCCCCCCATCTCTTTCTCTCTCTTGAATTGGTCCTTTCACCTTGGCCAGCCCGTCCCTCTCAACAAATAACTGGACTATGACAGCAAGACACAGCTTGCAGGGAAGTGACCCCCTGCCCCTGCTAGAGCAGCCACTGTGAGTTACTGCCATTAGCCTCAGAGGAGGAGGCCATCTTGTTGGCCTCTCTGGACCTTGAGCAGATTTCCAGTTCTTTGCTTTCTTTGATGCTCTCCCTTTTGCGATTTAATGAGCTTGAAATCAGGGGGAAAGCAGGATTTGCCAGAGGGACGTTGGACTGTCTCAGGTGTCTTCTGTAACAGTTCCAGATCTCCCAATCAGCCACTTGTCTCCTTAAGGCCCCCTCAGACCCTATTCTGGTTTCCTAAGAAATGAGCACATTTGCCTGATTTTGAATTGTTAGCTTTGCAGAATGACTTTTATATTATATAAGAGGAAAGAGTTCTTCCATCGTGGAATGAAGACCATTTCCTTCTGGGTCCCCCTATTCCTCTCCCTCTGTTTGCCAGGGTTACCCCTCTTATTGGAAGTACAGTCACCTTTCTGGGCTCACCCTTCCCCTCGTGATAGTCTTCAGACTTGTTATCTTTTCCCAGGGGGAAATAGAAAAAAGAAGAGGAAAAGAAATTCTTCCAAGACCCCTTTTTGTTTCCTCATCTGTACAATGAGGAGATTGAACACTGGGAAATTAGATCATCTCTGAGGTTCCTTCAAACTGAACCTTCTTTTAGTCCTACCTTCTAAAATCTAAATGGACTACCTGCCTCTGGCTTCCTCCCTGCCCTAATTACAATGCTCATATTGAGGGCTGACTTGGCATTTATTTATGTAATCTCTTTGGAACATGCCACAAGTCCTAAATGCCAATTTTCAAAGTTATGCTGAAAGGAAGCCTGATCCTGGTGTGGAAGAGATGCCCTCCTCTAGCCACTTGCCTCTATCTAAGCCGCTGCTTTTGTGTTTGACCCCTTAGTACACAACCTTTCCCTCTGCCCTGGCCGCTGATATTGAAAAAGGAAAGCATATCCTTCACTTTAAAAAGGAAACTGTATACTTCACTTTGTCTGTCAAGTAATATTGCCTGGCAGCTGTTGAGACAGCTGCCACCTTCCCCCCATAGAGGTGGCAGCATTTCAGCGGGATTCTCCGGTTGGGGCTAGTCACTTGCTGACTTTGTAAAATTGCTTTGGGATCCTTGGGATTGGGAAACATTCCAGAATTGTAGTGTTATCTTTGTTATTATTGTTTTATCTAATTTGTTCTGGAAAGCAATCATTTTGAAATGGTGCAAAAAATACAGCTAAAGAAATATATTTAAACATATATATTTTTATTTTTATATAATTCAAAAATAAACGCATTGATGTACATTTTCCAAGTGACTGCCTGCTAAATTCATAATGTAATACAACATGACTCAGAGCTAAATTTAAAGAGAGAAGCACATATGTTTAAAGCAGGCACCAACTTTCAATTTGAGGAGAGACAGAGTCAAAAGCATTTTTTTTAGTGTTCGAGTGGACTGAGTGCAAAGTGAATTATCTACAAACCATCTGGTAAGTCTGGTGTTTTTCAGTGCCTTCACAACTCTAATTTTAAGCCGTTATTTGGCCTTTAAATAACAATATATTTTCTTTCCATTCGGATTTGCACCAGATTCCACACTGATTGCACCACCAACTTCCAAAAAAAAAAATAGACTGATCTTTGAGAGCAAAAAGAGCAAAAGTTACTAAGTGTATTACTCTACAGATTGATTCTGGGATAAAACAGCAGTCTCATATTTTGCAAATGAAGTTTGACATATTCTGGGCAGACATATTGCACTCACCAAACATAACAGTGAGTTTTGCCCAGCAGAAAGATGTTTCATTCAAACATGGTGCCCCTTTAAGGATCATAATTCTAAGAATAAGACACAAAGGGTCCAATGAATGACTCTGAAATGATTTCTTTTTATTGCTATGTACTAGTGATATGGATTGTTACCTAGAATAATCTTACAATCATAGAAAAATGATATATGAAAATATAATTAAAATCAATAATCATAGAACCATAGAAGGGATTTTAGAGGTCGTGTAAGTCATTTAAGTCAATTGCTCATCCAGTGTGGGAGCTTCCTCTACGGCAGGTGTTCCCAACCTTTTTTTTTTTGTCCCTTTACCCCTTAACTTTTAGCAAAACTTCCTGTATTTCCTTTTCAATGTGAAAGAAAGTAAATTGTAGAGTTTACCATGCATATGCATACAATAAATAAGATAGTTATTTATCCAAGATTCCTTGCATATCCTTTACAAATTCTCTTACTTCCTAGGGGTATTCAAGTTCCAGACCGGGAACTCCTCCTTCATGGCATCCCTCATAAAGTGGTTGTTCAGTTTCTGCTTGAATTCCTTCACTGACAGCAGGCTCATTCCCCCCAAAATAGTCTGTTCCATTGTTAGACGCTTGCATTAAAAAACAAAAACAGCATGATGCCATGGGTGGAATGTAGGACTTGGAGTCAGGAACACCTGTGTTTGGGTCCAGTCTTCAACATTTACTAGCTGTGTGACCATGGCAAGACATTTATCCTCTGAGCCTCAGTTTCTTCATCTGTAAAAAGGGAATAAATAATATGGGATGGCGTGTGTCAAGTGTTTTACAAACCATAAATTCATTTCTATGTAAATGTCAGCTATTGTCATATACAGCTAAAATCTACCTCCCTATCTCAGCCATCTCTTGGTCCTAGCTTTCTACTCTGGATCAAAGCAAAATACATCTTCCACATTACAACCAGTCAGATATTTTAAGATAGTGATTGTGTCCCTTTTAAGATGACTCTTCAAGGCTCTTTCAAGCACAGAAAATAGGGACTTAATCTTATCATCATACGACCAACTCAAGTCTGGACAGATACCACCTCCTTCAGCTTCCTCTCCCCTCTGATTGGAGGGCTGGTAAGTGGGGCACTAAACTCCTCCCAAAACCTTCTTATATAGAGGCCTTGTTGTTTGTCCTTTCTGGAAGAGGACCGTGACTTCTAGGAGGTGATGCCATGACATGCAAGTGAATTAGATTTAAGTGAGGGAGGGTTGTGCAAGGTCACCAGCCTCACTTTCTCCTCCAGAGCCGTTTGGGCACAGTGGCAAGATATCAATCAGGATGACAGGAGATGGCCCCAGAGGCAGTGGGAGACCTCATAGAAGGCAGAAACTGGATTTCACTCCACTCAGCATCAGCTGCTCTGCCTGATTTCAACTCCAAAGAGTCAGTTATCCCCTGTACCCATATTTCCTCTTTGCTTCCCCCACCTTAACCCCTTTTTGTGTGTTGTCTTCCCCCGTTAGACTGCAAGCTTCTTGAGGGCAGGGACTGTCTTTCTTTTTATTAATTGTATCCCCAGAGCTTAGTGTTGAGGTTTGGGGTTTAAGGGTGCTAGAGACCCCAAAATACCAATATGCTGGGTCCTGCCAAATGAATTTGACTCAAGCCTTCTCTCAGCCAAAGAAAACCAAGTTTATTAAAGATTCATCATAATGGATAGACTGTTAAGGAGCCTAAGTATTCGTATTGGACACTTGTATTGGACAAGCAGGTCAAAACAATCTGACACAAACCAAATCTAAGCTAGATTGAATCTTAGCCCCTTCATGGAGGCAAGATGGAGCTTATATACAGAAAGACTGTGGGAGAGATCTAGGGATGGTCTAGAGGAGGGTTTGGGGAAGGTCTTGAGGAGGAATCTAAGGAGGATCTTGATGGAACTGGGGTCAGACTCCAGGAATGGGATTAAGGGTGGGAAATAGCTGAAGGATACCTAGAGATGACAGACAATGGAGGGCTAGGCTAGTTTAAGGGTAACAGATTTGGGTATAGATATTTTGAGAGGATCAAGGGTGGGAAGTAGCTGGATAATGGAGGGCTAGGCTAGGTTAAGAGTAACAAAAATTTGGGTCTAGCAATAATGAAGGCTTTATGGCCTTAGGCCAATGCCTCATCAAGTGGGAAGATTCAATCAGAGTTCTAGGGGGTTCCCAGAGTCTGTAACCCATAATTAGCACAGTTCCTGACCCATAATAGGTGCTTAATAAATGTTTTTTGCATTAGATTGGATTGGGCTTAGGTTAGACACCTTTGGTACTAAAGATTTTACAACTGCCTTGGGATTCCTTTTATATTCCCCCCAAAACTGACAGAAGTAGACAAAGTACATGAAGGTGAGGAATCCCTAAAGTAAACTGAAAATCAGTGGAGGAGCAGTGAAACTTAACATTATAGACTTGGAGTCTGAAGGACCTGAAGGAAAATGAGGCCCAAAGAGTTTAAGTGGCCTGCCCTACATCACATAGGCAGTCAGTGACAAATCCAGAATTTGTACTTTGATTCCAAATCTAGCATTCTTTCTTTCCACTCTACCATACTGCCTTCCCAAGCTTTTCAAATGTAGATTTAGCTGGGACTTTGCTGACCTCAGCTGATTCTCAATCTCCTGCCTATCCCTACATATCTCTTATAACCCTAGCATGAGAATGTCCTGTACAACTTTTTCCAGGGAGGAGATGCTTTCAGTGCATGAACTAGACCAGGGGTGGAGAACCTGAGGCCTTGAGACCACATGTGGCCTTTTCATATCCTTAAGTGTGGCCTGACTGATTTAGCCAAAAGATTGCACTTAAGGATGTAGAAGGCCACATGTGGCCTCAAGGCCTCAGGTTCCCCACCCCTGAGCTAGACTGATGAAGAACAGTCAAAACACCAGAACAGATTTTTGGTTCTCCTATTTACCCATTTACCATGTGAAGAAATCCCTCAGAGGAGCATAAAGGTGACTGAAGCAGGTACTATGGAGAGTTTAGAGCTTGGTCAGACATTGAAGAGGCCAAGGTCATCCACTGAATCCTGGGCCATTACCAATCATCTTGATTTTTTTGTTTTGCCACTGAACTTCGATCACTCTGGAAGAGAGGTTGATGACTTTGCAGCTCTGTCTCACTTAAACCCAATTCACACTCAAGTCAAGACATCACCCCATGACATTATTGGTCCTCTTGGAAAAACCAAGGATAAACAATGAGAATCAACAGAAACTCTTCAAGGAAGCCTTTCCCAGTGGAAACACCAAAAGTTTCAATGGGAGTCTTGGATCTTGGGGTACACAATCTGTTGAGAGTTAACTGATTGTGTCATGTTACCTGGGAGATGGGAAGCCTGAATTTCCAGGTTGGGTTCTCTATAGCAGAGTACAGAAGCCAGCTTCAGCTGTCTTGTAAAAGCCTGTTGTTTTATTTTCAGCCTGAGCATTTACTTCTCAGAAATCAGTAAACACTATAAATCAGGGCTTGATTTATTGTTTTGTTAATTGTCTAGCCTTAAGAAAGTGAAAGAGAAAATATTAACAATGTAGATTAAACTTAAAAGTATTTATTCTGTGTGCACATTTTTTTTCTTCCTGAGAGCAGGTTTTTAAATATTTAGATTCTCTCCTACTTATATGCTGTGGTGGACTCTAACCTGAGAAGGGTTTTTGTTTTCTGCCTGAAGGATTGGAACTGTGATGGAGTAGGATGGAATATTCTGTGATGCTTTGGCTATGGGATGGGAGTGGGGGAAAGAGGAGGAAAAGGGAGAGAACGTATTAAACTTTAATCTAATTAACCATTTGAGTTGCTGTTGTTGTTTAGTTGTGTTTCAGTGGTGTCCTGACTCTTGGTGACCCCATTGATTAACAAATGGTTAATTCACTTTGATTGGAATTGAATAACTAAAAGGTTTGCTGGGTCTAGAAAGGAAAGGGTGTGGTATAGGTGGAACCATTATGTGAGTGACACATTCATGATTGACACATACTCTTTGATAAAGAGATCCAGAGGTCTCTGGGTGAGCAACAGAGTGCTGGATGATTGACAGTCACCTATCTAGAGACCTTGACTGTTGACAGAACTTAGACAACACTTTCCTACCTGATGTACAAATTCACTAGAATAAAAGAATCACCCATTTGAACAATCAGCCAGTTATTTTGAAGACTGCTCTAAGTGCCAGGAAGATAGAGACCCTTTCTTATCTTCCCCAGCAGCTAGTACAGTAATCACCATATAATAGGTATTTATTCAGTGCTTATTGAATGAATGAACCAATCCACAACAGCTTACTAACCTGTAGGGTTGAACGCAACCATTCCTCTACCTAAATCAAAATCCAAAGCAATTTTGTGTATACCCATGTACAAATTTCCTGTTGAGTAACATAAGGTAAATCAAATAATTTCTCCTCATACTATGTACCCAGTATATTTTATCTTACTTGTTTTGCACCATACTTTGGCTCCTTTTAAAATCATCATTCTGAAATTATAGGATTTAGACCTGGAAAGGAGCTTAGAGATCAAGTACAATGCCTTAATTTTACAGTTGGGGGAACTGAGGCCCAGAGAGGTGGAGTGAGTTGATCAAGGTTATGCAGCTAATAAGTAGAAGAGCCCAGACTCAGCCCCAGGTTTTCTAAGTCTTCTAAAAACTGAGTCCCATGTTCTTTCTACTCTATCAGGCATTCAGAGCACACTGGGGAGAGAAGGAAAAGGAATAAGTATTTATATAGTGCCAAGCACTGCACTAAGCCCTCTTTTTAAAAAAAAATATTTATTTATTTTTAGTTTTCAGCATTCCTTTGATAAGATTTTGAGTTCTAAATATTCTCCCCTTTCTTCCCTCCTCCTTCCCCAAGATGACATGCAATCTAATATAGGCTATACATGTAAGATCATATTAAACATATTTACATATTAGTCATGTTGTGAAAGAAGAATCAGAACAAAAGGAAAAGCCATGAGAAAGAAAAAAAAACAAAGAAAGAAAAGATAGTATGCTTTGATCTGCATTCGGAGTCCGTAGTTCTTTCTCTGGATGTGGACAGCATTTTCCATCATGAGTCTTTTTGTATTGTTTTAGACCACTGCATTGTTCAGAAGAGCTAAGTCTAGCAAAGTTGGTCATCAGAATTGTCTCGGATCATTGTTAAATATTTTTGCTAATCAGGTGCTAAGCTGAGTTGTTTTTAAGCTGCTAGAAAAGTGTACATATTATCAGCACCCTTAAATTTCAGTGCCTTGGGGAAAATCCCAAGTTGTTCCCACCTTAGTTACGGCTTTGGATTGGGCTATATAGCATCCCAATATTCAAAGTGATCAGATCATTCCTCTGTACTGGACATATTGTATTTGTTCTCACTTATAGATCTCTGACAGAATCATTAATGAGAGTTATTTCAGTTCAGTCTGTAGGAAAAAACTGAAACCATAGTGCTGATAGGGTTTTTGGTGTCTTTAAGGGGCCAGCTGGCCAGGCCACAGTCTAGAGGTGAGCTTGGCTTCCAGTTGACTGGTTCAAGTTCCAGAATCAACAGCTTAAAGTGTTAACATCCCATCTTGCATTGTAACTAAAATGCAGAGTCCCGATAACATGGTAATGCAATTATGAGGCAATTCCTCCCTCAAATGGGCTGTGGTTAAGGGTCCACGAACAATTCATGTTTTATTCTAGCTTGATCTGGCCTAATGTGTTAGTAAAAGGATTCGTTTCTTGGGATGTTTCACACTTAATTACGTACTAACTTTGCAGAGAGTGGTTGCTCCTTATGACATGCTAGGTGGTTGATTAAGTGAACATCCAAATGGACAATCAATAATTTACTTGAATACCTAAAAAACCTTCTGAGGTTCCTGTGATGGGAAGAATATGACTCATGAACGATCCTCTACTAGCTCTTGTGAAGGTGAATTTCCTCTCTCCTGCTATCATCTCATAATGTCATGAGATTTTAAGCTAAAAAGGACCTTGAAAAACATAATACTCTAATCCCTACATTTTACCAAAAAGGAAACTGAGGCCTAAAGAGGGGACCCAACTCATCCAAGTTCACTTATCAAAGTGGTCAAGTCAGAACTGGGATTCAAGACTCTCAACCCAATATTCTAGGGACTACTGGGGAAATGGTAGAATGAGGAATTTCAAAGGAGCCCACGTTCTGACAACATCCCCCTCAAAAACAGCAATAGAAACATGTACCCCTCTCTTCTCCCACCAACAAAAAGCAAAACTACCAGCAATTCTCTTTTAAAAGGGAAAAAAAAGCCCACAACAAGGAGAAATAGCATCCATTACTTTAAATAGTTGGGATGAATCACTCCCTTTGATTTCTAGAAATATTCAAAAATGTTATATCACCCTAAGTTAAGTGCAGGAGCACATAATTAATGCCTAGTTAGTCACAGGTGGACCAACTGTGGCCGGTCCCAGACAAATCATTCCCTTCAGATGCCTAAAGTGTCCATTGCAATGTTGGCCACTCAGTACATCCTCAATAAATCTTTATTGATGAAGCTATGTTTCCTATCTGATTGCCTGAATCCCATGTATTCTGAATATGATGATATTCTCAACATATTTTAATTAAATCCTGACAGCTTTAATTCTGATCGCTCATTCTAGTGCTACAGAGCTGACAGCAACAAACTAATGGCTTCTCCATTCTGGGAAACCTTAGCAGCAGGGTGCTGTCTTTTACCAAAATATAAAAATCATAATAATTAAAATTGGATACTGCCTTCAATGAGTACTTTTAAAGTAATTCATAACCAGCAAACATACACAGATGCAAGCAGACATGTGCCAGCCTCTCTAATGTTTACTGCACTAATGCAGAAATGCTATCCTTTCTCTTCCCAATGAAAAATGGTCTGTCTAAGGACTCATTGCTTGATGCTTCAGGAAAAAACATGTAGTTCCAGTGATCCATTTCTGGTTTTTCCCGGCAAAGGTGATCTCAGAAGAGCAAATATGGACATCAAAGATTGAAATGGTTGAACTTGGTTTACCTTTATTGCAAAAATCATAATGTAAACCACTGGTTGGAAGGGTGGTGGGGGGGTATAAGAAACAGGTGAGAGAGGGAGAATCATTGCGAGTAATATCTTGTCTAGTATTACATAAGTTCAACTAAAGAGTAGTGGATCTGGAGTCAGAGAGCTTGGGTTCAAATCCTGCCTTGCCACTTATATGACCTTGAGCAACTTTTCTGGGCCTCCTTTTCTTCAACTGTAAGATGGGAGAGAGTTGGACTTGTTAACTAACTTTAACTAGATAACCTTGAAGGTTCCTTCCAGCTGTGATGGGAAGAATATGACTCATGATGATCAACAAAATAGCCAGCTCAAAAACCCAAGATTTCCTCTCTAAAGGGAGATGGTTGCACTAGATGACATATAAAGCCCCTTTTACCTCCGAGATTATCTGATCCTCCAGTTAGGTGAGAAGTCATATGGAAGGACAGGAGCAGACATAAAGGGGGAAGAGGAAGAAAGCATCCTCTGTTCTCCTCTAGGAAGATACATGAATGCAAGTCCCCGAGGCGCCTCCCCCACATCCTTTTCAGGTAAAAATTAATTTCTTATAAAAAAAAAAGAGGGCAGGGGGAGAATAGGGAAGGAAAGGTGAGGGGCACACCAACAGCTACCAAAAGGTCACCAAAGCTAAAACAATTTATGAAATTTCTGTTTGTTGGCCTGTCATTAAGAACCTGGGTCCTATTGTTAAGAACTTAACCTTATTCTGGGCAAGAATCCTGAAAATGGTGATGAGTTCTGATTTACAGCCCTGTCAGGGAAACTTCTTCAGAGTATTTGTCCTACATACCTGATAGTATTTGTACTTGGGGAGCTCCCAAACCCTCCTGATAAGAGACAAGCCTCCTTCCCCTGGCTACACACACATTTGTTTATTTTTTCCCCAAATAAACAAAAATATTTGTTTATTTACCCTAAAAAAAGCTATTAATGAAGAGGAGTTGTTAAAAAAAACCAACTAAAAAAACCCAACTAAAACAAAAACACTAACATATGCAGGAGGGTGAGTTAGGGGGAGAAAAGCAACTGTGATAAGAAATACTTGATAAGAAAACAAACCCCTATTATGAAGCTTTTAACTCACTTAGCTGTATTTCCCAAACCCTCTTTTCACTAAAACCAATGCTAGGACCCAATGCTTTCTGTTTTCTGTCTCTCAAAGTTGTTTTGGCTATAGTCAGAACTGAAGAGGATTGGATGGAGGGACATTTTCAGAGCTAAATGATCCCACTGCTTTAAAGAATTAAAAAAAACTACTTTAGGGGTACACTTGGCTGTTTTCTTAACATTGTGGGTTCATGGGATTTTGCATTGGAAAGGCCTTCAAAAAAGAGATTGACAGCATGGGAAGAGTCCTTAGAACATTGCAACAACCTCCTTTTTTTTTTTTTAGTCAATCAGCAAGCCCTTTTTTTTTTAGTTTTCAATTTATTTATTTTTAGTTTTCAACATTCACTTCCATAAGTTTTAAATTTTCTCTCCCTCCCAAAATGGCATGCAATCTGATATGGGCTCTACACATATATTCCTATTAAACATTTTCACATTAATCATGTGCAACAACCTCTTAATTGGCTTCCCTGACTCCAGTCTCTCCCCTTTCCAAGTCATCTACCACAATTACTAAATCAATAAGAGCTAGATGGTATAGTGGACGGAGTGCCTGGCCTAGAATCAAGAAGACCTGAGTTCAGATCTAGCCCCAAATACCTACTATCTGTGTATAATTGTTTAATTGTTGTCTGCCTCAGTTTACTCAACTGTAAAGTGGGAATAATAATTGAAACCACCTTCCAAGGTTGTTGGGAAGATCAAGTGAGATAATATTTGTAAAGCACTTTGCAAAGTGCCTGGAATGTAGTAGGTACTTAATAAATGTTTTCTTCCTTCCATTTAAGCATTTATTATGTGCCAGGTACTTGGATACAAATAAAACAAACAGTTGCTATTTGCAAGGGACTTCTATTCTAACAAGGGAGACGAACACATATTAAGATATGTGGAATAATGTGTATGTATATATATATACATGTGTGTACATGTTCATGTGTGTATATAAAACATATATCATGCCAATATAGTAATATATATGATTATAATAATATATCCATAGAGAGTGAGCATAAGGAGAAATAAGCATGAAGTGGATAAACATAAAGTAGTTTGAGAAGGAGGGCACCAATAGTTGAAAAGATCAGTAAAGTTTTCATATAACAAGAGTTCTTACCCTGGGACTCATGAACTTGATGTTTAAAATATCTTGATACCTGTATTTCAATATAGTTGGTTTCCTTCATAATTCTATGCATTTAAAGATATTTTTCTAAGATGTGCTCCACGGGCTGCATCAGACTGACTGCCAAAGAGGTCCGGGTCATATAAAAGGTTAAGAAGCCTTGAGGTAAAAGGTGGTACTTGAGCTGCATTTTGAAGGAAGAAAGGGATTTCTCTTTTGCGGCAAAGGTGAGGTAGAAGTATATTCCAGGCGTGAGGAACTACCCTCAAAAGGCACATATTGGAGCTGTAAATGTTCTACGTGAGAAACAGAGAAAGGGTCAATTTGGTTCTTTGATTGCAAATTTGTGGGAGGATTAATGTCCATTAAGTCTGGAAAGACCAGTTAGGACAAAGCTGTGATGGACTTTAAAAGCTAAGCAGCAGAGTTTATACTTGATTCTAGAGGAAACAGAAACCATTTGAGTTGAATGAACAGGGGAGTGACATGGTCATGTTTGCACTTGGAGACAATCACTGGCTGGAGAATAGAAAACGGATTGAAGTGGGGAGAGACTTGAGGCAGGAAGACCAATTAAGAGGCTGTTGCAATGGGAGATGATGAGGGACTGAACGACAATGTTGGAGTAGAGAGAAGGAGGTTGGATGAGAGAGATGTAGTAGGGGCAGAAGTGACAAGATCTGGCAACTGACATGGGATGATGGAGATTGAGGTGCCCTAAAGAGTACCAAGGTTACAACCCTGAGATACTGCAAGAATGGTAGTGCCTTCTTCAACAGAAATAGAGAAATCTGAAGGAGGAGAGGGTGGGGTTGGGGAAGGATGGGCAGCAGGGAAATATAATGAAATCTATTTTAGACATATTGAGTTTGAGGTGATCCTAGGACATTAAATTTGAAATATCGGATACCAGATTGAAACACAGGAGACAGAGTTGGGGTGGGTATATAGATCTTGGAATCATTAGCCTATAATTTAACCCATGGGAGGTGATGAGGCCACTAAGAGACAGAATATAGTACAAGAAGAGTAGGGGGCCTAGGACAATTCTTACACTTAGATAATAAACCAGAAAAGGAGACTGAGGAGAGATTAAACAGATGTATGAGATGAAAAATAAAGCTCATCCTTAATTTAATAAAAAAAAAACAAACACAGAGATCTCTTAGGTTAAGAACAGGAGTTTATTCTCTTCCCCAGGAAAAGAGGGTGGTCTTCCCCATGACTCATCATGGAGGAGAGGTGTGTTACAAAAGACAGTACAAGAATTTATACCCTCATGCAGTCAAGCCCCCTTCCTGACTGTCTTCTTGTTGGTTCAGAGGGAGACTTAAGTCTTGGCCCCAAAATCTTCCCCAAATGGGAAGTCACAGGGAAGCCTGCAGCTATCTCTCAGTGGCTGAGAAATAGGTTTACAAAGAGCAAGGATGCTGATTGACAGCAAGGGAAAGGGGGGAAGGGTCCCAAGCAAGGGAGGAAGAGTAAGCCTGGGCTGTCCCTGACTCCCACTGGCCAGGAGGAGAGGCCCGCAGAAGCAGGTGAAAAACAGAAAACAGACTGAAAGTGGGGGTCAAAAGATTCTGGAATAGGCTTGCTGCTGATTGACAGCAGCAATGGAGGAGGAAGAGGGAAGTTAACAATCCCAAACTGCCTGAGAAATTTTCACTCTCCGCATATACAGGTAGGAGAAAAATCAGGGAAGAATGTTGTTATGAAATTCCCAAGAAAAGAATATTCAAAGAAAGAAGGCAGTCAATAGTGTCAAATGTAGCAGATAGGTTGAAAAACAGTTTGAAAAAAATCTGTTACATTTGGAAAGATTTGGAAGATGCCTCTGACCCTGCAGCCTTCCCTCCTCTCTTAGCACTTCTAACTCTCCAGATTTCTGTACTATTTCCCCTCTTTATGTATTGTCCTCTCCCATTAGCGTGAGAGCTCTTTGTTTGTGTTTGTATTCGTAGCACTCAGTGTGGTTTCTAGCATATAGTAAGTTCTTAATAAATGCCCTATCAATCTATTTGTCTGTCTGTCTGTCTATCTATCCATCTAATCTGTCTATCTTTCTATCTGTCTGCCTATGATTTCATTGGTTACTTTGGAGAGAGCAGTTTCAGTTGAATGACAAGGTTGGAAATCAACTTGTGAAAAGTAAGTGAAAGGAAGTGGAGGCAGTAGTGTAGACAGCTCTTTCTAAGAGCTTGGCTGATAAAGGGAAGAGGGAGATGAGGATGACAGTGAAGGTTTTTTTTAAGGATGAAGAGACTTGGGCTTGTTTGAAGACAGTAGAAAAGGAACAATAGATAGGGAGAAAGTGAAGACAGGGGAGAGAGAGTGGCGTGAGTGCAACCTTAATCTGGACGACTGAATCAAGGACATATACAGAGTTCTTGGCAAAGACAAAGGCCACCTCAATGGTAGAGACTGGGGAAAAGAAGGAAAGAGTGGAGAATGATGAGATAAAAAGAAGGGGAGAAAAGGGAGTTTATGTTAAATGGCCTCTTTTTTTTTTTCAGTAAAATAGGAGGTGAGGTCCTTGGTTGAGGACAGAGGCTGTTGTTGATGTTGTTGTTTGTTCTGTGTTCTTGAAGAGGATCATGACAACAGGGAGGTGATCCCATGACATGCAGGTAAATTGGATTTAAGTGAGGGAAGGCTGTGCAGGGTCCCAAGTCTGACTTTCTCTTCTAAGTCCAGTGGTGAGATATAGATCAGAATGACTGGAGATGGCCCTGGATGCAGTGGGAAACTTTGGCATTTTTAAGCTAAGGTCTTTAACAGGTTTCTGTTTGACTGAGGCAACACCCATTCAGTGATTAAAGCTTAATAAGAAATGAGGTAGAGAATGGCCTCTTTTACCTAGTTAAAAAAAAAAATATATATATATATATGGGTGTGTGTGTGTGTGTGTGTCTATATGTATATATATGTGTGTGTGTGTGTATATATATATATATATATACACATATATATGAATATATATGATTTTTGAAGGGTAAGACCCACGACTGAGGCAATGCCCATTCAGTGATTAAGACTAGGTAAGAAATAAGGTAGAGAATGGCCTCTTTACCTAGTTTTAAAAAAAATCAATCTGGAAGGGAAAGACCCACAGGGTTTCTGGCTGAAATGGAAACAATTGCTATTTATATTCACGCCGAGCCAATCAGGGCCCAAACAATGACCAAGTGGGACTTGACCTGGGATCTATAGGTACAGATGTGGATTGCTGCTGTTGCTGTTTGTCCTTCATTCTCAAAGAGGACCATCACATCAAGGAAGTGATGCCATAGGTGTGGGAGAATTGATGAGAGAAGGAAATATTTGGAAAAGCTTTGGTGGGGAATAAGATAAAGGGTAGCACTTAGAGAAGAATGAAGAGAATTGTCTTGTTGGAGTGAGGGCAGAGTTGAAGTTGGATAACATATATAACTCCAATCCCAAAGCCCATTGGCATGAAACTCTCTCCTCATTGGTGGAGATGAATGCCCTGTCCTGCATGAGGAGGGGGCAGAGTTGGAGAGAGTAGGACAGAGGAGAGCTCTTTAGTTCTGCATTGTCTGCTATAGATTCTCCTACATATACTTTCTCTGATTTCTCTTTTGCTATTTGGTTTGGATAAATAACTTTTTTCTGGCTAAGTGCCATGTATGTTCATTGTGAAATTGGTATTTGTTGGGAAGGGAGACAAACCTTGGCTATAAAGCTTGAGATTCTCTTTCCTCTCATTACTTTCCACTCATAACTACATAGTGATCAGAAGTTAGACTAAACCTAAAAACCTCTTCCCCTGCCTAGAGCCTAGACTAACAATATTTTAGGGAGCAGATAGGTATAATTCTAGACTCGTACACCTTCTCTCTGAGGAGAGGAGAGTGGTGGCCTCTGACCCCAACTTCTTCCTTCCCCTCCTGGAAGAAATGAAAGTTTTCCTTAGAGAAGGGGTGGGGTGGGGAGAAGAGGCTACAGTTATCTATTCTGTCTCCTTTAGAGCCATACACAATACTCCTCTGCTACAGTGGGGAAGGGGACAGGACCTTGATATACCCATCTGAAGATGGATAAGATGGTTGTGTGATTTCCTTAGTTCAGTAGCACACGAGTAGGAATGGCGGTGAGAGTAACCAGGACTGAGGCTCAGTTGGGATAAGGAAACAAGGTATTTGAGAGGAGAGGAGAGTGTAGAGGTGAAGCTATTGGGTCAAGATGGGAGAGGGAGGGAAGTGAAGTAGGAGTGAGAGTATGAGAATGTATTGAGGATTAGATGGACTAGAAATCTCGATGAGGGGTTTAGGACAGGGGTAGACATACGGGGAGATGGAATGACAGGAGGTTCTAGTAAGATAAAAGTGAGTTAGAGTTATCAATCAACAAAATGGAGATCTAGTTGAGAGATCTAGTACGTGACCATCCCTATGTGTGACTGAGGTAGGGTGAAGGAGTAGGTCCTGGGGCTTAAGGGCACTGACAAACTGGGAGATTAGGAGTTTGGGGTTGTATCAGTATGGATCTTAAAGTCCCCTACTATAAGGCAAGAGTTGGGGAGGAGAGAAGAATGTTGAATCAGGTACTGGGCCCCTTGAGAAAGGAAGGGGAATGACTTAGGGACTGGTATACAATAAATGGTATACACATTTGGAGGGGAACACAGACAGTCACGGCAGCTAAGATTTCTCCATCATAAGGACCTGAGGTCCTGGAGGCTCCTTGTGGGGAGGTACTGTCTCATTAGTGTCTAGCATAGAGAAGGAAGGCACTTAATAAAGGTCTGATTTCCAACCCAATGTATAACAGCTAGAGAGGGCCTTAAAGCATTCCATGTTAGAGCTGGAAATTCCCTTAGAACACAGTGCCAGAACTAGAAGGGGATAACTTAGAACATAAATTATTACAGCTGGTTGTAGAAACCTAAGAGATTGTTTACTTTAAACTTCCCACTCTATCCCCATTCTGATTATATTCTACCTGCTACTAATACTATACTCTAAGCCCTGTTTCCTTTTATTGCTAGTTCTTGTTTACTACTTAGGAACTAGGACTTTGTAACACAGATGTCTTTTTTTCTTTGCTGCTTGTTGGTTTGGTCAGACATGCTGGATCTGGAGTCAACTAGGTTAGAATCCTGACCTTACCATTAACAAACTCAGTGATTAATCCTTTCCCTGCTACTTTCCTCAAACATAAGATGAGAGTTGGATTAAATGTCCTAGAAAAGATGTGGAGTTTTTAGTGGATTGTAAACCCAATGAATCAGGATTGTATTAGGGTGGCCAAAAGAGCTAACACCGTCACAGGATGCATTAAGAGGGGGCATATTTTCTGGAGTATAGTGCTCAGCTCTGGGCACCATGATTTAAGAAAGATACTGATAAGAGCATCCAGAGGAGGGAATCAAGGATAGTGAAGGACATGGAGAAGATGTGAGAGGACATGACAGCAGTGTTCAGGTATTTGAAAGGCTATCACTTGGAGGAGGGATTGTGCTTCTGTTAAGCCTCAAAGGGGCTTAAAGGGCAGAATCAGGAGCAGTGGGTAGAAGTTGCAAACAGCCCAATTTAGGCTTGGTCATTTCCTAACAATTAGAACTGCCCTAAAGTGGAAGAGGTTGCCTGGAGAGGTGGTGAGATCCTCTTCTTTGGAGATCTTCCAGCAGGGATTAGATGACACTGGTTGGTGATTGCTTTTGTTTGTGTTTGGGTTGGAATGAGACCCCTCCCTCCCTCTGGTCAGA
This sequence comes from Pseudochirops cupreus, assembly GCA_028627135.1. Taxonomy (NCBI): domain Eukaryota; kingdom Metazoa; phylum Chordata; class Mammalia; order Diprotodontia; family Pseudocheiridae; genus Pseudochirops; species Pseudochirops cupreus. The sequence goes on from CM053581.1 coordinate 223,943,586, forward strand.
GAGAGTGGGAGGTAGATATCTGGAAGATCCTCCCTGATCCTGCTCCATTTAAGGATGGCACCCAGGGAATTCTCATTATTTTTCACTTGGACTCCTTTCTTGGACTTCATCATCTCCAGAAACACGTTTACAAAAAATTGTTTATTTCTAGTTTTCAACATTCATTTCCACAAGATTTTGAGTGACAAATTTTCTCCCCATCTTTCCCCTACCCCTCACCCCAAAATAGTGATCCTACTGAATACCCCTTCCCCTAATCTGCTCCCTCCTATATCCTCCCCCATTCCCCCCTCTGACTTTCTGGTAGGACAAGGTGGATTTCTATAGCGATTCAATATAGGTTATACATGTGTATTTATGCAAAACATTTCCATAGCAGATATATTGTGAAAGAATGACTATATTTCCCTCTATTTCACCCCCCACTAATTCTATTTTCTTCTTTGACCCTGTCTCTTTTCAAAAGTGTGTGCTTCTAACTACCCTCCCCTGAATCTGCCCTCCGTTCTATAATTCCCCCTCTTATCCCCTTCCCCCCCTACTTTCCTGTATGGTAAGATACCGATTGAGAGTGTATGTTATTCCCTCCTTAAACCATATTCAATGAGAGTAAGGTTCACCTTTTGCCTTCCTGTTCTTCTCCTTCATTGTAACAGTTTTCTCTTGCCTCTTTTATTCAAGGTAATTTACCCTATTCTATCTTTCTCTATCTCCTCTCATTATATTCCTCTCTCACCTCTTAATTTTATATTTTAAATATCAACCCTTCATATTCAACTCATCCTGTGCCCTCTGTCTATGTATGCATGTACACATATAAACACACACTCACATATGCATTTATACACACATATACCCTCCTATATAAACACATATATATGTATACATGTATATACATATGTATTCCCTTCAACTATCCTCATACTGAGAAAAGTCTCATGAGTTACAATGATCATTTTACCATGTAGGAATGTAAATAGTTCAATTTTAACAAGTTCCTTATGATTTCTTTTCCCTGTTCACCTTCTCATGCTTCTTGTATTTGAAAGTAAAATTTTCTATTCAACTCTGGTTTTTTTCATCAAGAACGCTTGAAAGTCCTTTATTTCGTTGAATGACCATATTTTCCCCTGAAACATTATACTCAGTTTTGTTGGGTAGGTGATTCTTGGTTTTAATCCTAGCTCCTTTGATCTCTGGAATACCATATTCCAAGCCCTTCGATCCCTTAATGTAGAAGCTGCTAGATCTTGTGTTATCATGATTGTGTTTCCACAACACTCAAATTGTTTCTTCCTGGCTGCTTGTGATATTTTCTCCTTGACCTGGGAACTCTGGAATTTGGCTATAATATTCCTAGGAGTTTTCTTTTTGGGATCTTTTTCAAGAGGTGATTGCTGAATGCTTTCAATTTCTATTTGGCCCTCTGGTTCTAAAATATCAGGGCAATTTTCCCTGAGAATTTCTTGAAAGATGATTTCTAGGTTCTTTTTTTGATCATGGCTTTCAGGTAGCCCAATAATTTTTAAATTATC
>CM053581.1:223945620-223963912 GCA_028627135.1 Pseudochirops cupreus
TTTCTCCAATCTAATTTTGAAGGAATTATTCTCTTCAGTGAATTTTTGAAATTCCTTTTCTATCTGGCAAATTTGGCTTTTAAAGGCATTCTTCTCCTCATTGGCTTTTTGGGCCTCTTTTGCCATTTGAGTTAGTCTGTTTTTTTAAGGTGTTATTTTCTTCAGTCAGGTTGTTGACTCTCTTTTCATGATTTTCTTGCATCATTCTTATTTCTCTTCCTAATTTTTCCTCTGCTTCTCTTACTTGATTTTCAAAATCCTTCTTGAGCTCCTCTCTGGCCTGTAACCAGTTCATATTTTTCTTAGAAGGCTTTGATGCAGGAGTTCTGACTTTGTTGTCTTCCTCCCTCTCCATGCTTTGATCCTTTTTGTTCCCCCAAAAGGATTCTATGCTTTGTTTGTGCTTTCTCTGCTTGCTCATATTGCTAGTCAATTACTTGACTTTTGAGCTTTTTGCCACAGTAGAACTCTACTTCCAGAATGGAGAGAGCTTTGTCCCAAATCATTGGGGTTTTCACAGACATTGTCAGAGGTCACAGGAGGGTACCCTCTTTACAGACACCACACTGGCAAACTGGCATTTCTTACCCCAGGACCATTGCCCAAGAAAATTATCCAGATCCCAGCAGGTTAAAGCAAGAGTGATTACCCTTTGAATGGTTGCTTGGTCCCCCTACAATCTGCAGGCCAAGAGCTCCTGAGGCAGCCAAGTGGCAGCTGCTGTAGCCACTGTGCCTCTACTGCTTCTCACCCTGGGGGCAGGGCCCAGACTATGCCTTTCCTTTCCAACAGAGTTCCACACTGACCTTTTACTTTCTTTTTGGCATTTACGAGTTGAAAAGTCTGAACACTACCACAGCTGCTGGGTGATTCACTCTCCCAACTTAAATATTTGCTGATAACACTATTTCTGGCTTACACTTGAATTTTACTATAGTTAAGCAAAAGCTACTAACAAAATTTTTGGCTTTTCTCTTCTCCTCACAGCTGAATGTAGAGGTTCATTTGCTTATCTAAACAAGGTGTGGGCTTCAGTGTGCCTCAGGGTTTTTGCCAGTGGGCTCCTTGTTAGAACTTAAATTCCCTATTGTTTCTGCAGCACTCTCTCTCTCTTAATTAGCTAATTTTACCTTGTGTTTCAGTGTTTATGTTTATTCCTGAGAATTTAGAGAGTGAAATGCTTCTCAACCCCCCACTCAAAGGGAGTGGAAAAATTCTCAGAGGCTGCCTTGTTCCACTTCCCTAAACTGGGGAACCTGAAGCTCTCACTTTTTTAGATGTTTCTTTAGCAAAACTCCAGTTTGCCTAAATGTCAATTAGTATAGTATTCTGATTTATCTTAGCACAAGGTTATGAATGGTATTAATTCACTTTTTCACATTTCCCTTAAAATGACCAAAATAAGTTCAAATTGAAACTCAAAATTTTTTTTCTAATAGGTGAGTCAGGGAATGGTTAATTACTTTTTTCTTTTCAATCCAAGGGAAAATTCCCATATTATTTCTCATCATCTTTTCTTCACTCCACTTGGGCAGAGTGGAATGAAGGGAAGGAGATTTTTAAACCTTTGAAAGTCTCAGAATTCCTGTGCACACTTTTTTGACAAAATGACAAATGACTCTCACACACTTGCTCACATAAAGACATAGAGACAAAACAGAGAGACACAAATAAACAAAATGGATCCAAAAGCTTCACATGGAATTTATTGTAGATCTCCTGAAAAAATTTTTAGAGTTGTTATCTTTCCAGATAGTAATGGAAGCCAGATGAAACTTACTTGATAACATTAGAAACAGCTGTATCACACCAACGCATTCAAGCCACCTCTGGCACTTTTCAGTTCTGATGCTAAACATATCATTAATGTACTCCACAGAAAAATAGCAGAAATTGGGAAATGCTGGAGTCCCTCCTTCTCCCATTTCCACTGAAATTGTGAAATATATGCCCAGGTGACTCCCCCCCATCCTAACCACCAGGGTCTCAGCCAGCAGAGACTCCCATTCAGGAGACCACACCTCCTCATTGGTGATGGGTACTTTAGCCTGTAGCCACTTGCATAATTTATTGCGGGACCCACAAGAGGGGTACCCCAGGGGTTTCCTGAGCCTCCATTGTGGAGCAAAGTGACCTGCCACAATCAAAGCAAGCCCGATCCTCAAACACCCACAAGCCTTTATGCAAAGCGGCAGCCATGGAGAGACCCACACAATATCTTCAACAAATTTTTGTGCCCTTTTGGGTGGGATGCTCAAGCCTTGCTTTTTAACAAGTGTTTCAACCTGTTTAGCATACACCTCTAAATCCTGAGCCTCCATCACTATATCCCCCATCCTGGGCTCCTGGGCCAAGTTCTGCTGCAACTATTCCCAGGCTCTTCTGTCCTCTCATAATCCTCTTTGAGAGTCCTCTCCATTGGCCTTCCTATCTTCCCTGCTCCTATTCCCCATCCCTGTTCAGGGCACCACTTGTCAGGGTTCTCTTTCAGAGTACCATAACTTGCCAGCAGGGGCAACTGATTATTCACCCTACTAATTGATGCTAGCATACTTTTAGAACAGAAGAGTCACAGCTCTGAGGTCCAAACAGAAAAAGTTTATTAAGGTCTCTCCATGGGGAAGCCTTACAGCCAGATCTTAAGGCAGGCTTCAAAGATACCTCCAATGCTTAGGTCTTATAAATACCCCAGGTCCACATACCACATGTGACAGAGCCCAGCTGAACAGAATTGTGAGAGGGGGAGTGCAATTACAAGGGTATGAAGGCCCCAGGGTGTGGAGACGCCAATCAGGAACATCAGGTATTCCCACGCAAGAGAGTTTTGAGGAATGCAGTATCCCCTGGCCAGGGACAGTGCAGTATGCTCTGACTTCCACGTGACCCAACTGATTCCTGAGCCTTAAACACTTCCCTGTGCCTCGACACAACTGCTTGTAATCTTGCACATATTTTTAATCCTCACAGGGCTCCAGAATGCTAAACCTCCCCCTCAGGGTTCTAGGAATACATCTGAGGAGTCAAGGGGATAATCCTTTAATGCTATTGACTTGAGGTCCCACTTGAGTTCCCCCTTCCCCAATTTTTGGTTGAGAATCCATTTAATCTGTCATCCTTAAGTAACTTTTGGAAGAAGGAATCTACTAAGGTGATACAGTGAGAATAGTTCATACTAAGAATTCCTTCCCAAAGTTTGTGATACATTTTCTTTTAAGGATATACAGAATCAAGTAGAAAATGACTCAGGCTTAAATTGCACACACAACAAAAGGTTCACTCACTGGTCTTTTTGCTGGGACACCTTTTATATCACTAGTGGGAGTGTTCAAGAAGCTCTCTTTAAGCATGGTTCATCTGTGCTTGGCTCCTGATGTAAACACTGCCATCAATTGACACAGAAATTTAGGTATTGAAGTCTAAGATGGGAGATCCAACTTCCTTTGGACCCTTTAAATCTAGAAAAAGTCTTGTCCAGATGGTAAGGAAGGAGGCCTGAGTCTCTCCTCCTCTCTTCCCAGCCCAGGTGATTCCTAGCTGGAACACCACATTTACACCCAGCTAATTCCATGCTTTTATTAAATTTTTTTTTGGAGGGCAATTGGGGTCAAGTGACTTGCCCAAAGTCACACGGCTAGTAAGTGTTAAGTGTCTGAGGCCAGATTTGAACTCAGGTCCTCCTGACTCCAGAGTCGATGCTATATTCACTGTGCCACCTAGCTGCCCCCATTCTGTGATTTTGTATAGGACTCAGAAAGCATGCCCAAATACTCTAGTCAGTTTGAGTAGTCTTCCTCTCAGCTCATTTCACTTCATCAAATGGCTTTCAAAGACTTTTCAAACTTAGTCTAAAGTCTCTGTTTGAAATTGATAGAGTATGTTATCATTTACTTCAAGTGACTTCAAGTGAGACAACCCCTCACACCAGAATACAAACACAGATTGCAGCCTAACTTCTCAGGGTAAATAAATTTTGCTGATTGCCAGCTCTAATCTTTCTTCCTGGACCACTGTCTATTATCCAAGCCTAGATGGGCAGCTAGATGGTGCAGTGGATGGAGTACCTGGCCTGGAGTCAGGAAGATCTGAATTCAAATAGGGCCTCAGATGTTTACTAGCTGAGTGATGCTGGGCAAATCACTTAACCCCTAACTGCCTCAGTTCACCGTCTGAAAAATGGGGACATACTGGAGAAGGATATGGCAAGTTGCTCCAGAATCTTTGCCAAGAAAACCCCATGGATTGTCCATGGGGTCATGCAGAGTCAGACAGGACTGAATGACAAAGTGGAAGAAACTGAATTTTGAGTCAAAGGACCAGGTTTCAAAACCCATCTGTGTGATCTTGGGTGAATTACTTCCCACTTCCTGGGCCTCAATTTTTCCATCTGTAGAACGAGAGGGTTGAATTAGATGGTCTGGAAGGTCCTCTAGAGTTATAGTCTTATTAATGAGTAGTGTTCCACCTGGATTTGCTTGCTAGAGTCTGACAGCCCTGTTCTGACTACGGCCTGAGAACTACATTTCCCAGCGGCCCGCGGGAGCGTAGAGGGACGCGCCCAGTGAGTGAGGCCATCAGAGTGCGCGGCGGGCTGTGTATCGCCCCGGCAGCCGGCTGGGCGAGCGGAGGCCGGGGCTCCTAGCGTTCGCCATGGCAGATGTGTTGAACGTCGGGGTGAATTTGGAGGCCTTCGCTCAGGCCATTAGCGCCATCCAGGCGCTGCGCTCTAGCGTGAGCCGGGTGTTCGACTGCCTGAAGGATGGCATGCGGAACAAGGAGACGCTGGAGGGCCGGGAGAAGGCCTTTATCGCCCACTTCCAGGACCACCTGCACTCCGTCAATCGGGACCTCAAGTAGGTGCCCTCTCATCGGGCCCGGCCGGACCCTGCGTCGCCCCCGTGGGGCCCCCGGGACCCATCCCCCAGCCCCGGCCGAGCCTTGGTCCGCCCTGTCTTCCCTGGTCAATGAGGTCTTTCCAGGATCTCAACCCTCTCTCCCACTTCCCCAACTCTGTCCCCACCCGTCGAGGACGGGCAGAGCCCCCCAGCTGCTCCTCGCTCTCTACCCCTTCCCACTGCCTCCTCGTCTGCTCTCCCCACTGACATTCTCCCCCAGCCCCCACGTGGATCTCCTTCTTTCCCATCTCCCAAGACTGGGCTCCATCCTCCTTTTTTTCATCTCTTTCATTCATTTACCTTTCAAAGCTCATCCCCCCCAAAGTGGCCTAGCTTGGTTGAGTTGTTGTTGTTTTTTTTCTCCAGCTGTCCTCTCCCAGCCCTTTTCACAGGTTCTGATCTGTTTCTCATAGGAATTGGTCAGCGCCAATTATAGGATATAGAACCCTTGAATATGAGCAAAGTGAGGGCCAGAAATATTAAGTGACTTCCCCAAAGGTCGCACAGATAATGACAGAGGCAGGATTCAAATCCAGATTCTCTGACTCCAGCACCTGGGCCTGACACAAAATAGAACCTTCATAAATGCTTGTTGATTGATTTATTGCCCTTTCTACTACAACCATACTGTCACTTTCTCTCTTCCTTGCTCCCTCTTCCCCTTTCAGGAATGGTTCTCACTTCCTTCTCCAGGAATATAGTGCTCTTTCATCTCTGAAGGCCTGACTGTCTCTATATATGTATTTAGAAAGGCTAGCTTCTAGGTTTTGGGGCTTATTTCTATAACAGTTCTCCTGATATTACCTTACATGCATTTAATGCTTTACTGGTTTCAGTTACATATTTCATATTCATAGCAGTTGTGTGAGGTAGGCAGAACAGCTCCTCTTATGATTTGAAGGCTAGGTTGGTTTTTTTTTTTTTTTGGTTGTTGCAACTTTGTTTCCTTAGCAACCAGATGGAAGGAGGAGGTGGGATAGAGGAGGAGGCCAAATGATGGGTACATCAGTTTTTCACTAAGTGGCTGGCATTCTTTTTTTGGGGGAAAGCCAGACAAACACACTCCCCTCCCACAGAAATTCACTGGTTTTATTTTTTGGCACCGTGCCAGTTAATGCTTTACTAGTGTGAGAGAATGCTTTTATTGTTTTCTTTCTTCTTTCATCTTCCATCTACCTTCCCTAAGGTTGATTCAGTTTGTAAAGTTCAGGATGCTGTGATATGCACCATGGAATGAAGTTTGAGATATTTGTTTTGATCCTTTCTGCAACCTTTATTCACAAATCGTTATGCAGTGGTGCTGAGGATAATATTTGAGACTCTCTAGTGAAAATGGCATTGGTGCCTGTACCTAGAGAGCCTTTTCTTTGCTGTGTGGGACTATCCCTTCAGAACACTTACTTTTGGAAGCTGCTTATGCTGTTGGATCACTTGGTATGGTGTGGTTAGTTGCAGAGGACATTAAATTGCCTTCATTTTACACCACTTTGTTAGTGTTTTTTCATTCTATTTGTTTATCTTAACTGTTCTATGTTTTGTTAAGATTTACCATCTGTGAAAAACATCCTATGCATATCTGGCACTGTATGAGCAATAAATAAATCATCATCATTCGTTCAGGTATTTGCTACTCTGGCAAATTTAATGATTTATACTGTGGGAATCTAAACTGTTAGTGCAGAGATTGTTGTGCCACATTTACAAATTCAAGCCAGCTGAAGTGAACAAGCGACTGTGAAGCACCTACTATGTATCTTGCACTTTGCCGTGTGCTGGAAATGTAAAGAAAAGCTTGCAGCATGCAGACAGCTCTGTACAAAGGATAAATTAGAGATGATTTCTAGGAAGGCACTAGCATTAAGGAGTATTTGGGAAAGTCTTCTTGCATAAGGGGTGGGATTTTAGCTGATACTTGAAGTCAGGGAAGCCAGGAGGTATAGAGAGTGACAGTGAGAGAATTTCAGATGTGGGGGACTGCCAGTGAAAATGGCCAGAACTGGGAGGTGTGGAGTGTTTGAAGAACAGCAACCCAGTGTTATAGCTTCATAGAGTTTGTGTAAGGTGCTGGTGTGTGTGTGGGACAGAAATAAGCATTGATATAATTTACTGATATCGTGTGTACTATATAACAAGCATCATACTAAGTGCTTTACAAACATTGTTTCATTTGATCCCTATATCAACCCAGTGAGCTAGGTGCTATTATTATCTCTGTTTTACAGTAGAGGAAAATGAGGCAAACAAGGATTGACCCAGGGTCATACAGCCAGCAAGGGCTGGATTTGAATCTATGTCTTCCTGACTCCAGGCCTAGCACTCTGAGTGGGGGGGCAGGGCAGATTATGATGGACTTTAAAAGCCATACAGAGAATTTTATATTTGATTCTGGAGGTTATAGGGAGTTACTGGAGTTCATTGAATTGGAGGTGAGGGTGACATGGTCAGACCTGAGCTTTAGGAAGATCAATTTGACAGTTGAGTGGAACTCAATAGGGAGAGTCTTGAGGTGGGGAGACCAGTCAGCGGGTTGTTGCAAAAGGCCAGGTGTGAAATGATGAGGACCTATACCAAGATTGTGGCAGTGTCATAGGAAAGAAGGAGTTGTATATAAGAGATGTTGTAAAGGTAGAATCAATAGAACTTGGAAAGGGATTTGAGGGGGAGAGGAAAGGGTAGAGGATTACACCTCATTTATCAGTCTGGAGATTGATGATGCCCTCAAAAGTAATAAGAAAGTTAGGGAGAAGGGAGGGTTTTGGGGGAAAAATTAGGAGTTCAGTTTTGGACATGTTGAAACGAGGTGCTCTTGGGACATCCAGGTCATGAGATGCAAGCCCGAAGGTTAGAAGAGAGATTTGACGATTATTGAATCCAAGAAGTTCATTTTTCCTTCACATGGAAATTTAGAAAAGTTTTAAATTCTTCATTTGTGTAGCCACATTACTGATTGAAGTGCTTTTAAATTTTCTTTTTTTTAGGAAAAACATACCTGAATCCAAAAACCTTTTTGTAAACTCCGTCTGTATAGGGTATCCTGCCCTTACATGCTGGTGCTCTGTCCAAAGGAATGTAAATTTTGATCCTTGAAACTTTTTTTTTCCTTAAGGACTGAGCCTTAAAGCCATATCACTCTGGTTCTCATTGATTGGCCAACAATGCTAGGTCAAGCCCCACTTCGTCTTTGTTTGGACCCTGATTGGCACAGAGTGAATGTAAATAGCAGTTGTTTCTGTTTTGGTCAGAAACCCTGAAGGCCTTTCCCTTTCCGGATTGATTTTTTAAAAAACTAGGTGAAGAGGCCATTCTCTACCTTATTTCTTACCTAGTCTTAATCACTGAATGGACATTGCCTCAGTCAGTACTGAGACCTATTAAAAAATCTTAGTTTAAAAAGGCCAAGGTCTCTCATTGCTTCCAGAGCCATCTCCAGTCTGTCTGATCTGTATCTTGCCACTGGACCCAGGTGGCTCTGGAGGAGAAAGTGAGGCTTGTGACTTTGCAGAGCCCTCCCTCCCTCACTTATATCCAAGTCCCTTACATGACATGGCATCACCTCCCTCATGTCATGGTCCTCTTGGAGAAAAAAGGACAAATAACAACCTCTGTGTAAACTAAACTGTCCACTTATATGTTATTTTGATTGTCTTAAACCTTTATAACCTTTCCAAATCTATTTATTTCTAAGAAATCATGAGGTAACACATCAGTATTTATTCTAGACTATAGTGGATCCATTCTGGAATTTAAATATAATCTGGCGTAAATGATTACCTTTGGTTTTTAAAACTTTAATTAAAAATTCTTTTTATTAATGCTTTTTAAAAAAAACATTGGTCTTATTTTCTAATTCCATGTTCTTCACCTTCCTCTTTCAGACTTTCTTTTAGCAAAGAAGTATAGTTAGGCAAAACATCCATCTATTGGTATATGACATTGTCATTCATTTAGTCAACAAGCATTTCTTAAGTGTTGACCATGAGCCAAACACCTGCCTCATGCTGTAGGCCCCCAAGTCTCTATCAAGAGTGGAAGGAGGCACATTTCATCATTAGGTCCCTGGAGTTAAAGATTAGTTCTTGCATTGATGGCATTGTGGTACAGTGAAAGAGTGCTGGAATTGTCGTCAGAGGGATCTGGGTTCAAATCCTGACTATACTGTTATATAACTTTGGGCAAATTATTTAACTTTGGTAAGCATAAGTTTTCTTATCTGTAAAATGAGAAGGTTGGAAAAGTTAACTTCTAAGACCTCTTCCACCTTTAAATCTATTATTCTCTGACACATTTATGTATTGTTTTTCTTTACATTTTTTGAATGTGAAGTGAAATGTCAGGATTTCTCTAATGATTTGGAGCATTTTTTTTCTATGATGGTAGATCACACATATTTCACTTCTTAGGAAACTCTTGGCTTATATCCTTTATTCATACATTGGGGAATGGCTTTTATAATTAATTTTTTTCTCTTTCATTTTCTAGTGAACTGGAGCGTCTGAGTAACTTGGTAGGCAAGCCATCTGAGAACCACCCTCTCCATAATAGTGGATTGTTAAGCCTAGATCCTGTTCAGGACAAGACTCCTCTCTATAGCCAGCTTCTTCAAGCATATAAGTGGTCAAACAAGGTAAAAGAAAAACTTTCTATATATATCATACTAGTCAATGTTCCCAGTATTATCTTTTGATGGAGAAAGTGAAAACATGCTATATCAATTTTTTGATTTAACATAAAACCATGGAATTATATAGTATGTCAATTAACTTTGACAAACATTTATTTAGCACCCACTGTGTGCAGTGTATGATGGGGAATAGGGCTGCAGAGTAGAAAACAACAAAGTCCTTTCCGTTGAAGGTTTGGGGTTGGCTATGACATTTATACAAATAAATATGATACAAAACCAGAATGAGATAGGAGCAAAAAAGAAAATCTAGACAAAAGCTGTAAGAAAATAAAAGCCTTTATTTACTGATAATGTCTAAATTTTGTTTTTAAAGCCCTCTGTATTTGCAAGTTTCAGAACATCCCTAAAAGTAATATTGTGTTACATTGAGATTGAGAAGTATCTTGATCATTCTTTAATGAAAAAGCATCTTTTTAGTCTATGTTATGTGGTTCACATGTTTGTTTATTTTGAGTTTTCTTCTAGTAATAGAAGTTCTTCTCTAGAATATCACCGAAGTGCACGTATAGCACAATTCTCTCTATGGCAGGTCAGTCTTTTTAAAAAAAATTCAATATTTATTTTTAGCATTCATTTTTAAGGATTTTGAGTTCCATATTCTCTTCTCTTCCACCCCTTCTCCACCCACTAAGAAGGCAAGCAATATGATATCAGTTATACATGTGAAATCATGCAAAACCTAAGGAGGGGGAAGTCATGTTGCAAAACGAAAAAAAAACAAAAGACAAAATTTTAAAAAGCAGGAAAGATAAAGAAAGTGAAAAAAGTATGCTTTGGTCTGCACTCAGAGTTCATCAGATCTTTCTCTGAAGTTGGGTAGCATAATTCATCATGAGTCCTTTGGGATTGTCTTGGATCATTGTCTTGAACAGAGTGGCTAATTAAGCATTGTCATAATATTGCTGTTACTGTGTACAGTTCTGGTTCTGCTCATTTCACTTTGCATTAGTTCATATATGTTTTCCTAGGTGTTTCTGAAACCATCCTTCTTGTAATTTCTTATAACATAGTATATTCCCTCACAATCATATACCATAACTTATTTACCCATTTCCCAATTGATGGACATCCTTTACATTTCCAGTTTTTTTTTTTGACTATATGACAGGTCAGTCTTGGACCAGTATGAGAGAGATAATAGTTCTTGATCTACTGAGAAGACTTTGTGTCAATAGTCAGTAAATTTTTGTTAAGCCTCTGCTATGTAGCAAGCCCTGAAAAATTCTAATCACATCCACATCCAGTATGTGTGCGCAAGGAGTTTATAGTCTAATGGAGGAAGACAGCATGCAAAAAGAAGCTGAAAAGGGGCTTACTAGATATTGTCCTTGGAGGAATTGTGGAGCAGTGTAGCCAGGTGAGAAATGAGATGTCTGAACTGAACTCTCTCCTTGAAATGGAGGTTTGGAAGTCATGGCCCCATCTTCCAATTAGAGAGGCTGAAGGTAGTGATGGGGTGGAGTCTCAAGACTGATGAAATCTTGCAGGGTGATGAAGTTATTCCAATAATGAGTGGGGGAGGAGAGAAGCTCCAGAGGAGAGCAGACAGGTGAGAAATGTGTGCTTAGGAGTTAGTCTTATGGCATAGGTCATAGTAAAACAACGGAAAGGGACTCTGAAAGTAGTTTTAAAATAACAAAAACATCTAAAGAAAGAAATACCATACTAACAACCCTTTTTTAGACAGGAGAAGATGTTTTACTTTTCTCCAGAATCATGTTTATTGCATAGAACTTAAATTTAAGGCGCATGTAGGATGATTTAGGTAGTCTTAGAAAAAAAGCACTGCCTCTAGGAGAGTTTGTACCTTGGACAATCTTGGAGGTGGCTGGAGCCAGAGGAATTCCTTTTGACCTTAACTTGGTGGTGAGCTCTTTTTTCCCCTTCTCTTTCTCTTTCCTACAGCTCCCCATTTGTGTGGGTGGCTAGTTCTATCTTGGCTTCTTCTGGTTGCAGTGTTTCTTCTTGGAATCTCTCTGTCTGATACTAGTTCATAGGATCATAGGAATTTAGAGCTAGAAGATAATTTAGAAATCATCTAGTCTAATTCCATGTGAGATATCATTATGGATGAGGAAACTAAGGCCCATAAAAGTTAAGGTACTTCGTCTAGATTATACAGGTAGTAAATATTAGAGCTGAGATTCAAACCTGGATTTTAAATCCATTGTTTTTATCTCAGAGCTAGATAGGACCTTAGAGATTGTCTGGTATGGCTCCCTCATTTGACTTTTTTTTTTTATGCTTTTTGGAGGGCAGCTGGGGTTAAGTGACTTGCCCAAAGTAACGTGGCTAATAAGTGTGTCAAGTGTCTGAGGTCGGATTTGAACTCAGATCCTCCCAACTCCAGGGTGGGTGCTCTATTCACTGTGCCACCTAGCTGCCCCCCTTATTTGACTTTTGAGAAAATTGAGGCCTAAGCTAAGTGATTTACCCAAGTGTAATGTTAATGGGATTTAAGATCTTCCCCATCTGTTAATAGGCTTCAGGTGGAGCCCATTAAGGGAAACTTGCTTATGGAAGGCTTATTCGTAGGAAGGCTTTCATACCTTTTGCTAATTTCTAATTAGACACTCAGTCATGAGGGTTGTGATACCTTCTGGCTCTGAAAAGTATATATATATTGAGTTAATATTTTGCTTTGGGGGCTTGCTTATGAGAAGGATCTTGTGATTCTCTGATTGAGATTCTGGTGGCCTTATGTTCAGAGCTCCCCAACCATTCAGATGTAAAGGCTCTCTCAAAAGTGTATAGTTGATTCAGGCAGTCAGAGCACTGTCTGTTGGTCTTTTATTTCTGTACTTGTATTTTCTCTGAAGTTCAGGATGTTTACTTTTCCCCTGAACTAGTGAATATAATTTAAAAAGATTATTGACCCCTTAAATAGCTATCTTTCCTAGTAAAGCAGATCTAAGAACCTGTGCTAGCAGCCATCCTGGGTATGCCAGTGTGGTTGCTGCTACATCAAGTTCACAGAGGTAAGAGAGAGGACCTCCGAAGTCAACCTTCTTTCTCTGTACTAGTCCCTTGTTCTTTGCTAGCTGTGTGACTTTAGGCAAGTGACTTAACTTTTCTGGGCATAGTTTATAAAATCTCTGCACTCTGTAAATGAGAGAGTTGAACGAGATGATTTACAAGGCCCTTTCAAGTTCTAAATTTTGTGACTTTTGGGGTCAGTAAGTCAAAAAGCACTTACTATGTGCTAGGTATTGGGCTAAGCACTTTCTTTATATCAAAAAAAGGCAAAAACAGGTCCTTGCTCTCAAGGAGCTCGCATTCTAATGGGGGAAACAACAAACTAACAACTTTGTACATAAAGAATATGCTGTGTAAATGGGAGGTAATCTCATTAAAGAGAATTACAACTCTTCTCAACAATACAATGATTCAAGACAAGACAAGACAGAGAGAAGGTAAAAGGGTGAGGTGGAAAGGGAAGGAGGGTGGATTTTGGGAAAGGCCTCTTTCAGAAGGTTTCACTGACTCTTGAAAGAAGCTGGAAGGTAGAGGTGAGGTGGGAGAACATTCTAGACATTGGAGTGTGAAGCCATGAGCTAATATAAAGCCAGCACAAGCAGCTTTCCAGAGGACTGCTGCTGTGAACAGCTTTCAAGGTTCTGATTACATAGTATAGTGAGCTCTCTATTCAATAACAGATCAGCACAGAAAATCAAGGTACAGCATTCACAGTGTTACAACTTATCACAGAAAATCAAAATACAGCATTCACCATGTCACAACTCAACAACTTATCACTAAAATGGCCATATAGTTTTCCCCAAAGTAGTCACATAGTTTTAAACAAAGTACATTCATTTAGTCAATCACAAAATCCTTAATTCAGTCACAAAGTACAAAAGTCAAAGTTCTCCACCCCTAGGTCACAGTAAATCATAATCTTAGTCAGTACACAGTATCTAAATAAATTTTTCTTTCAGCTTGACTCGAGGCTGGCTCTCAGCTTCCATGGTTCTTTTTCCATGATTCCAGCTCCAACTGTCACCTGGGTTCAAAGGCAGGCAGCTCCTAGTTCCTTTTCCAGCTCTTTGTGCAGTTCTTTATCCAGTTCTCGTTCTGTATTGAAGTTCACAGTGTCCAGTTCACCTCATGTCCTTCACAATTCCTGTTTCTGAGAAGACAAAGCTTGACAGAACCACAGTAATATTCATAAACGTTGCTGGCACCATCATCAATTCACTCTCTGCCTGTGAAATCAATTCAGATCCACCAACAAGGTCTGAGAACTCAACACAAATCATCAACATAGAAATCAACACAGACCCACAAACAAGGTCCAAGAGGTCAGCACAAATCATCAGTAAAGTCCCAGGACCTCCAAAATCCTCCTCCAGGATTTCTGTAAACATACAACCAGAAAATCCTCTTTCAGGGCTTCCAGGAAGGTCCCAGGGCTTCTGTACAAAGTATCACAAGCAAACATCGACACAGGCAGAGCAGACAAACGGAGTGCTGGGATATCGCAAATTTTCTCCTTCTTGACTTTGCAACCACAAGAGTCCCCTTTTCAGTTCTTCTCAATTCAGTCTTCAGTCCAGCAGCAGCTGCCCTGCCTCCATGGTGCTTATCCCAAGAAGTTCTCACTGTCCACCTTGTGCTCTTCCTTATATATGGTATAGCTCCTCCCTGTTGCAGGAGTTCATGAGTTCTAGGGTTCACAAGTTGGGGGGTTCACATGTTCTATTTCTTAACAGACTTGATACAAGGCTCAAAAGAAACTTGAACTGAAACAAGGTGTTAATTCAATAGCTGAAACAAGGTATGAACTACCTCTGTGCTTACCATTACAAGGGGACAGCCAGTGCAAAGGCATGGAGGTAGGAGATGGATGTTGAGTTCAAGAACTGCAGGAAGGCCAGTGCTGCTCCTTGACCATAAAGGTATTCTTTTAGAACAGAGGTGAGAAACCTGCAGCCTTGAGGCCACATGTGGCCATCTAGATCCTTGAATGTGGCCTTTCAACTGAGTCCAATTTTATTGAACAAAATCCTTTTATTAAGGGGATTTATTCTGTGAAGTTTGGATTCAGTCAGAGGGCCACTTGAAGACCTGGAGGGCCACATGTGGCCTCAAGGCTGCAGGTTCCCTACTCCTATTTTAGAATGTGCTGTATACAGGAGAACATTGTACATAGCAACAGCAACATTGTTCAGTGATTGACTATGATGGACTTAGCTCTTCTCAATGGTGCAGTGATTCAAGAAAATTCTAACTCTTCTTAACAGTACAGTGATTCAAGACAATTCTGAAAGACTCATGGTGGAAAATGCTTTCCACATCTAGAGAGAGAACTATGGAGTCTGAATGCAGATCAAAGCAGACTACTTTCACTTTCTTCCTTGTGTTTTTCCCCCCTTTTGTTCTGATTCTTCTTTTGCAACACAACTAATGTGGAAATATGTTTAATGTGTATTGTATATGTATAACCTGTATCAGATTGCTTGCTGACTTGGGAAGGAGGGAGGGAAGGAAAGGAAGGAGGGAGAAAAATTTGGAACTCAGTTTTACAAAAATAAATGTTGAAGACTATCTTTGCATGTAATTGGAAAAAAATACTATTAAGGAAAAAAAAGAACATACTGGTATATAAAATGCACGTAATGGTTGGTGTACAAATTGTTCCCACCAGAGCTAGGTTCATGAATACTGACTGGTCAGGAGGAAAGTGACTTACCTACTGGTGCTAAAAAAGGGCTGAGACTCACAGTCCTGCAGTTGACCTAACCCAAAACAAGGACAACAAAAAGCCTCCTGGAAAGCAAAGCAGTAGGGACAAAGATCCCGCCTTAGACAGACAGCCTTCTGAATACCTTTTTGATTTCCATTTCTCTTTCAAGATTGTCCTTGATGTTTTCCTTAATCCAGTTTTGCAGGTTTTAAAGTGAGCACATTTGGGGCAGTAGGCATGCAGGTGGTTTGTCCCAGGCCGCATATTCTGTTGGTAGGGCTCTGTCTTAAGTTGTTCAGAATTTTTAGACCCTACTGATTGTGGGACCTCAGACTCTGCTTATAAAAGTCACCTTCATTGATGGTTGTGACAGAAGGGGAAGAGTTTCTGGGATGATTGGCACCAAATGGAGGGACTATTACTATCAAAGCAAAGAACTCTGCCATCACATTGAAACTGTTACATTTGAGTCTTTTCTTGGGATTTGAGAACAAGCTAAAAATGGAATGGTTTACAAAACTGAAGAACAATTAGGGATGCTTCTTTAGAGTGTGAGAAGGTATTTTAAAAAATTGTTGTTTATACATTTTGTTGTCTCTCCCATTAGAATTTAAGGCACATGTATGCTGTTTTTGCTTTTCTTTTTATCCTTGATGCTTAGCACAGTACTAAGGCATTTAGTAAATGCTTGATTGCTTGATTTTCACACAGCATGAAGATCTTCTAGTATAGTCCCAGTTAAATCACCTCAGCCATCTAAAAGAATTAGGAGATAGCAAACTTATATTTTAATAACTTATTTTTTTAAAGAAAGGAAGGGTGTATACTTTATAAGTTAGTACCAATGTCTTAGCATGTTTTTCATCTGAATTCTGTTATTTAAAGTTGTTTTCCTCTACAAAATTGTAGGAAGGAAGGAAACAAACTTTTATTAAGTGAGTTTATCTCAATAACCTGGGGAGGTGGGTGCTGTTGCTATCCCCATTTTACAGTTGAGGAAACTGAGGGGACCAGAGTTTAAGTGACTTGCCCAGGGTCACACAGCTAGTTAGTATCTGAGGCTGGATTTGAACTCAGGTATTCCTGCCTCAGTTATTATAATTATATGTTGCTCTTTTTGTTTTGCTTTCCTTACCGTGAAGGAGAAATATATAGTGAGTAAATCTTGGACTGAGAATTTGGAAACTCTGAGCTCCATTTGGACTCTTCCACTGAATCACTGTGTGATCTACTGCAAGCAATCTTCATAAAATGAGGGACCTGGCTTCAGTGACCCCTGTGATCCTTTTTAGGTGAATCTATGATCATATGAAGTACCATGTGAATAGAAGTTACTAACTTTTCATTACTCATACAAACTTTCCTATATTTCTTTAGATTCTTTTTATTCTGTCTTGTATGGTACAGTACTATTCCATTCATATGCCACCATTTGCTCAGCCATTCTCTAGTCACTGATTTTTTTTTTCACCTTTTTTTTCAATTACAAATAGTGCTGAGAGTCAGCTATAGTGGTTGGAATGTTAGGCTAATAGAAAGACTTGGATTCATGTCCCACCTCTGACACATACAGCTATGTGACTCTAGGCAGATCTCTATATATCAATTGCAGAACTTTTGCTAATCTACTTGGGTGGGGGCAGTTTGCATGTTCCCTATACCAGTGAAATCCAAGGTCCAGACCAATCAGCTGAACAGTTAGCACTGCTCTGGGTTCTGTGATACAAAAAGATCTTTTCCTGTTGTCAAGTTTGTAGCTCTACCTAGCAGTGGTATATTAGTGTTCCTGTTTCTCTACCATTCCTGCTATCTCTTTGGAAAAGTTTCATTTTTTTTTTCGTTTTTGATGATTTTGAGAGGTGTGAAGTAATACTTCAACACTTTTAATTTTCATTAAGATTGTAGATGATTGGGGGGCAGAGCCAAGATGGCAGCATAGGAACAGCAACATATCGCAGCTCTCACATAGCCACCCCAAAATACCCATAAAATATGACTCTAAACTAATCCTAAAACTCCAAAACGCACACAAATATACTTTCCACTAAAGTCAGCTTGGCTATGAGGAACCATATCAGCACTGCGAACCGAAACCAGTCTGGCCTGAAGCCCTGGCTGAGCCCCGGGGGCGGCTGGATGGGAGGAGCTTCGGATTAGTGGCAGCTGCAAGCAACGTTCAGAACTAAATCATTGGGGCTTGTGAAATCAGGGGGAGAAAAGCGTCCGGCGGAAAGGCCTCCAGGGCTGGAAATTGAAAGGCAGAGGTTTTGCACCCGCCTCAGCGTTGCAGCTTCCGTGCCCACGGCCTGCAGACAGCAGGGGGACTAAGTGATTGTTCAGAGGCCAAGTGCTCTCTCGTTGAGCTGCCTGGATCCAGATTGCAGTCTCGGGCCTCAGTCCTGGAGTCTTCATTATCCAGTGAGCTGGAAGTAAGTAGGAAAGGGACCCAGCACCTTTCTGAGAGCTACGGCAGCCGGGGAGAACAACAGCGATTTGGGACAGAGCTTTTCCTTCTGGAAGCAGAGCCCCACAGAGATTTAAAAAAAAAATCACGGACTGAACAACCATGAGTAAGAATAAGCATAAGAAGCAAAGTAAGAACAGCAACCAAACCCTAGATTCCTTCTTTGGGGAAAAGAAAGATCATGGCAAAGAGAGGGAGGAGGAAAGTTCAGCCAGAGCTCCTCCACCAGGGGCCTCCAATAAACATGAAGAATGCCTTAAAGCTAGAGATTAGCTGAAGAAGGACTTTGAAAACCAAATAAGAGAAGTGGAAGAAGAACTGGGAAGAGAAATAAGAATGTTGCAAGAAAATCATGAAAAGAGAGTCAGCAATATGACTGAAGAAATCAACACCCTAAAAAACAGATTAACTCAAATGACAAAAGAGGCCCAAAAAGCCAATGAGGAGAAGAATGCCTTAAAAAGTCGACTTTGCCAGATGGAGAAAGAATCTCAAAAGCACTCTGAAGAGAATAATTCCATCAAAATTAGAGTGGAGCAAATGGAAGCAAATGACTTCATGAGAAA
>CM053581.1:223964412-224039133 GCA_028627135.1 Pseudochirops cupreus
AAAAAAAAAAGATAAAATTTGAGATCTGGTCATGTCAAACCCTATTAATTCCTACTTTTTTCTCATTATTTTTCCATATATTCTTGACCTTTTGTTCTGTCATATGACTAATTCTCTAAACTATTATTTCTTTGATAATTTGATTAGTGTAAAATTAGTTACATATTAATTTCAATAGTATAATTTTCACTATGTTGGCACAGCCTACATAGGAACATTGAGTATTTCTCTTTATGTAGATAATCCTTTGTTTAATGAAAATTGTTTTATAGGTGCATGTGTACAAATCCTTTCTGTCATAGTGGGTTGATTCTTTAGCATTTAATATTTTTTGTTGTCTTTTAAAAAAAATTATACCTTAACATTCATTTAAAAATTTTTTTGAGTTCCAAATTCTGTCCCTTCTGTACTTCCCTCACCTATTGAAAAGGCAAGCAATTTGATATAAATTATAAATGTGAAATCATGTAAAATTTTGTTATCTTAAATGACATTTCAGAAGATAAAGTAATCCTAGAGATGATACAGGTTGAAAATACAAATAGACTAAAGAAGGGCTTAGATCAATTGATATATGACAAATTTGTAACAAATTATTGAAGAAGCTAGATATGTTTGGAGATGGTTTTAACTTTCTGAGGCAGTCATTTTTTTTTTAGAAATTTTTTAAAAATTGTTTTTATTGATGTTGTTTGTTTTTTAATATAGTTTCCCCCAATATCCCTCCTCCTGTTCTTTCCAGACAACCATTCCATATAACAAATAGTATTTTAAAGGCAAAAAAAGAAGGGGAAAAAAACCAATGTAATTGATTAGTACATTGAAAAAGTCTAAAAATATGTTTACTGTGCAATATTTGTGAACTTCTTAATTTGAGCCATGTTTGTTTTTTTTTTTTTATAATTTTGCACCATTCACTTTATATGTATTTTCCTTCTGTTTATATCATTGTAGTCATTGTGTGTATTGTTTTTCACACTTGGCTTATTTCATTCTACATAGATTCATGTAGATCTTTTCATGTTTCTCTGTATCACATTCTTTATTTCTTATAGCACAGTAATATTCCATTGTGTTCATTATAAATATTTTGGTGTATCTGGGAATTTTCTTATCAAAGGCCTTGGAGTATAGCCCAGTACAAAGCCCAGAAATAGAATCTCTGGTTCAAAGGCTATGGACATTTTAGTCAATTTATTTGCACAATTTGAAATTGCTTTCCATAATAATTGTACCAAATCACAATAGTACCAATGATTTATTAGTGTACTTATTTTCCCACAACCCCTCTAACCTTGCCTGTTTCCATCTTTTGTCAGCTTTGCCAATTTGCAGGGTATGAATTGAAACCTCAGGGTTGTTGTGAGTTGCATTTCTCTTATAATTAGTGATTTGGAGAGTTTTTTCCTGTGGTTGTTAATAGTTTGCATTTCTTTTGAGAATTATTTATTCATATTTTTGGGCCACTTATTAATTGGGGAATAGCTTTTGGTCTTGTATATATTTGTAGTTGTTTATATATCTTGGAAATCAAACCCTTATGAGGAAAATTGAATACAAAATATTTTTCCCTATTCAATTCTTTTCATATCTTAGGTGCATTAATTTTGTTTATGCAGAAGCTTTTCAGTTTCATTTGATGAAAACTGACTATTTTTTATAATTTTATAATTGTCTTTATCCCTTGTTTGGTTAAGAATATATTTCCTATCCATAGCTGTGAGAAACATGATCTGCTTCTTTTCTAATTATTTTTCATATGATCTTTAATATTAAGGCCGTATATCCATTTAGAATGTATTGTGGACCATGACAAGAGTGAGGAACCTGTGGCCTTGAGACCACATGTGACCCTCTTAGTCCTCAAGTGCTGCCCTTCGCGCTACAGTTTCCCCAGCCCTGGGTTATGGTATTAGGGCTTGACTTAAGCCCAGTTCCTGCCTGATGACTCTCTGCTTTTCTTAGTTTTGTTCAAATTGGGAGTTCCTTTCTAAGTAATTTCTGCTTTCCATTTTGTCAAACCAGTGTTTAATGAGTTCCATTGCTTCTTATGTCCCCTTATCTAGCCTGTTCCGTTCACCTGCCTCTCAATTTTTTAAACCTCTACCAGAATTCAATTTTAAGATCTGAAATGCGATTTCCCCTTTGTCATTTCTTTATTTACCTTAATATTTTTGATCTTTTATTTTCCTATATTTTGTTATCATTTTATTAGGTTCTATAAAGTATCCTTTTGATAATTTGATATATCATTAAAAGTTTAAATTAACTTTTATAGTATTGTCATTTTTATTGTATTGGAACAGCTTAGCCATGAGCCCTGACTGACTAGTCCTCCAGCTGTGTTAGTTCTACTTTAATTTCTTTAAAGAGTGCTTTGTAATTCAATCCATGCAAGTTTTTTGTGTGCTTTAGTAGAATGATCCTCAGATACTTTAAAACATTTTTTAGTTATTTGGAATGGGATTTCCTATTCTATTAATGCCTCTTTGATTTTGTTATGATATAAATGTACTGTTGATTTTTGAGGATTTATTTTGTAGCTGGTCACTTTGTTGAAGCTATTAATTACATCGGTATCTTTGCTGATTCCCTAGGATTTTGCCAGTAAACCATAACATCAACAAATTAGGATAGTTGGATCTCTTCTTTATTTATTTATCCTTAATTTCTTTCTCTTGTCTTATTGTTGTTGGTAGCATCTCCAAATAATTCTATCAAATAATAAAGAAGAGAGTGAGCATCCCTGCTTAACGCTTGTCTTTATTGGAAAAGGTTCTAGTCTATCTCCAGTGCATATTATGCTTGCTTTTGGTTTTAGATGTAGCTATCTAAAGTATCTTTTAAAAAGAGAAAAAGTATCCTTTTTATGATGTTAAATAAACTCTCTATGCCTTTGCTTTGTAGGACTTTTAGCATAAACTAGTATAGTTAGTGTCATACTTTGTCAAAAGCTCTTTGCATATCTGTTGAGATAATCATGCAGTTTTGAATATTTTTGTTTTTAATATAATTAATTATGTTGATGATTTTCCTAATATTTAACCATCTTTGCATCTGTAATGGTAATGGAATTTGGAGATACCCCTGAATTGGCTTGGTTTTTGGGTTAAGCGTTAAAACTCAGAGATTGTGAATCCTACTTGTAGGATGGATTTGTTGATGTGAAGAAAGCGGGCTGAACTGGGAGGAGCCATGAATTGGGAGAGAGGCCCAAGCCTAGAGAAGGCCAGAAGGACTTTTGGGAGAGCAATATCTAGTATCGTGGAGCCCGAGTTGCTGAGAGAAAGACTAGAGAGCCAGTTGGAGCTGCCCAGGACTTTTGAGAACTGCCACCTGGAGCTGCCAAGAACTGAGGAGGCATGGCTTTGATGCCAGTATTTTGTCTGTCTGTTTTGATGTTGTTTTGCCAGATTCACCTGATGAAGGACAGTGCTGCTGTTGTAGAGGTTCTGGAACCTTGCTGTTGGTTCAGAAGCCCTGAAGGAGGATTTTCCTGTTGTATGTTTACAGAAATCCTGGAAGAGGGCCTTGCTGATGTTTTCAGGGGTTCTGGGATTGTTCTACAGGCAGAGAGTGACTTGATGAGGACTCTGGCTATGGCTTTGTTGAGCCTTGTCTCCCCAGGAACTGAGATTGCTGAGGGCTTGCCTCCAATGAAGATGAAAGAAGGGCCTTTCCTTGGGTATTCAATGATGAGATGATATCTTAACCTTGTTGTAACTTAAGAGCCTTTTGTGCTCTCCTGTCCCTTTGGAGATTCAGGAGTGGGAAGCCTTTGAGTTTTTTGTGCTCTGTGATTGACCAAATGAATGTACTTTGTTTATGATTGAGACTAATCTCCATTTGAGAGGAGAGACTTTGTCGAGTGACTAAATGTACTGCCCAGGATTGGGCTACTTTGACTAATGTGCTGGCCAGGTGTGGGATACTTGGACCTTGATACTTTGCAATTGAATTGAGAACTTATTTCCTAAATGAACAAGTTACACTGTATTTTGACTTTCTCTGTTGTGTGAATGTTTGCTGAATAAATGGGGTTTACTATGCTGGTAATCCGAACCTTGGAAGTTGCCTTTGCTTGGCATTATGGCATCCCTGGTATAAATCTCACTTGGTTGTTATGAATGATTTTGTGGATAAATTGCTGTAGTATATGACAGTATTAAAAAAAATTATTTTTGAATCTGTATTCGTTAATGATATGACTCCATGGCTTTTCTGTGTTTTATCCTTCTCTGGTATAGGTATTAGGATTCTATTTGTTTCATAAAGGGATTCTGGATGCTTGATTTCTTTCTTGATTTTTGAAAATAATTTGTATAGCATAGGTACTAATTGTTAAAAGTTTGGTAGAATTCTGTGACTCCAGAAAGAACAGGAGGTTTTTTTCCCCTTTGGTAATTCTTTTACAGTTAGTTTTATTTAATCTTTTCTGAGATTGGGTTATTTAAGATTTCTATTTGCTCTTTGATTAATTTGAGTATTTTTATAATTAATTTGATATTTTTGAAGCTACTCCTTTGTTTCTTTTGTGTTCTGGTTTTTTTTTTTAGCTAAAACCTTTGTAGCTAACAAAAATGTTCTTTTCATTAAAATTTTATGGATTTTTTGTTTTTATAACACTTATTTTTTAAACTTTAAAGTTTTTCAATTAAAATCTGTTGTTTCTCCCCCCCATTATTAAAAAGGCAAAAACTTCTTGTGACAAATATGCATAGTCAAACAAAACAAATTCTCTCATTTGCCTTAGCCAAAAACTGTGTCTCATTATGTATACTGAGTCTGTCACCTCTTTGTCAGGATGTGGGTAGCATGCTTCATTACTGATTTTTTTGGAATTGTTGTTGGTCACTGTGTTGATCAGAGTTCTCAGGTCTTTCAGAGTTGTTGTCTTTATAATATGTTGTTATTATTGTATAAATTGTTCTTCTCTGCTCTGTACCAGTTCATACAGGCCTTCCCAGGTTTCTCTAAAACCCATTTCTTTGAAACTGATCAGTTCATCATTTTTTATAGCATAGTAATATTTCATATGCATCCATATACCATAATATGTCCAGCTGTTCCCTGATTCACATAACATAATTTGTTTAACCCTTTATGTATATACATGTACATATACACACATTAGCTATTTTTGTGGATGGCAAAGAACTGGAAACTAAAAGGGTGACCATCAATTGGAGAATGGCCAAACAAATTATGTTATGATTATTATACATGTATATATATATGTGCACATGTCACACACACATACACACATTTATAGATATGTATATATGTATGTATGTATTTTTTTTCTTTTCTTTAATCTCACTGGGGTATAGGCCTAGTAATGATATTTTAGTAACTTTTTGGGTATAGTTTCACATTACTTTCCAATATAACTGAACCAATTCACAGTTCCACTAACGGTGCATTAATAAAGGCAATTATGCTTCACCATTAGCTATCCTAGATGTCATATCAGACACAGAGCACTCCTGGGATGGCTGCTATCTTAGATGATCTGGTCCAATCCCCTCATTTAATAATTGAAGAAATTTAGGCCTAGAAAAGTGAGACTACTTAACCAAAGTCATACAACTAACTAGTTAAGGGCAAACAGACTGAAATATAATTCCCTGACTTCTAACCCAGTGCTTTTTCCACCAAAGGACGCTGGTGTGAGTGAACATATCTCTTACAATTTAATGTTAGCAACTTGAGAACACTTGTCTTTGCCTTAGAAATAGTCATCTAGACTTGGATAGCATGTTATGAATATATCTGGATAGTTGTGCCCTGCCTTTAGATTTTTCATATGACTTATAGTTACAACTTTCAAAGTAAATATAAGCTGTTTTGATTAATATAATTAAAATATTTTAGTGACTCTGTGAAGTAAGTATTCCATTGCTGCAAATTGTAGCCTGTTCTTGACTTCTAATCCTCTGTGGTTTTTGTTTAGGCCTTTCCTTATTAATACTTCAGAGGATCTGTCCAACGTGCTGAAAGCCTCCTGAGGTTCTTTTTTTTCCTCTTCGGATTAATAGTATTTTATTTTTTCCAATTAAATGTAAATATAGTTTTCATCATTCACTTTTATAAGATTTTGAATTCCAGATTTTTTTCTCCCTCTCTTCCCTCACTCCTCCCCGAGATGGGCAAGCAGTCTCAGATAGATTATACATGTACAATTATATTAAACGTATTTCCACATTAGTCATGTTGTGAAAGAAGAACCTGAGGTTCTTTTAAATACAGTTAGTAAATCTATGAAAAAGCTCAGAGTTAAGTAAATGTTTTTGAAGGAACTAATTCCTTAGAGGGGTTCACCTTGTTCTACCCTGCAAATGAGAGATCTCTCTATTGGTCTGAAGCTTTCATTATTAATCTTTTTCAAATAATTTAAATCCACAGTTAGGAAATGTGTTAATATATTAAGTAAAATGTAATCCTTAATGTGTTTTCCATGGCAGCATATGCACAGGAAACTCTCATTCATGACTAATGACTAATATAATTTCTTTAGGGAATTTTGTAATTTTGTAAAGTCAGTTGAAAAATTAATTACATGGTGGTTGGCATAATTGTTATAGCAGCACATTTAAAATTAATCTAATCTAATAAAAGATGTCAAAGAGCTGTGAGAAGCACTTGTTCTATACTAATTTGAAGAAAGGATTTGGTTTTTAAGTATTCCATGCATTCATAGACTTGTTCTGGAGAAAACTGAGCAGCTTTTTCAACTGTGGCAAAAAAAAATAATTGGTATTTATTCTGTCCTTGGTGTAAATTTGGACTTTGCAATATGTCTGAATGTAATAAACCAGTGTAAAATTAGATTTAACTGACTCCCAGGGTGCCTTTCTGAATATCTCCAGCATCCTTTCACTGATTGTCTCCTGCTTTGATTTTTTGATATGTCTGTGATATGAAGGTTACTTGTTGATTTGGCCAAAAAAAGCAGACTGACCAAAGCAAGGGCTTCAGCTATTCTCTGGCTCTGCTTTTTGTAGCAAAGATTCTAGTCTGATATTTGTTGAGGATGAGAGGGAAGTGGGGAAGGACTTTGTTTCCTTTTTTATCTCAGCTTAAAATTTTTTTTTTTTTTTTTTTTTAGTGAAGGGCACTGGAATTGTTTTAAGCCGTCCTGGACAGCTCCTCCTTTAAAGCCGCCATTTAGGTACCTTGAGTTCTGAGATGGAAGGAGGAAGCAGTTACAGCGATGTGTAAAATATTTCTGATGGTCCAATTTTGAGTTTATGAACATTTCGTTATTTATTTGCTTGTATTTTCGATGAGCTGATAAGGACATTTCCTTTAGTTTGTCCTTCCTTGTTTTCCCTCTATCCCCTTCAAACCCTGCCTCCCCATCAGTCCCCATGGTGTTCGTATAATATTGAGAAAGCAAATCCATGGCAGTCAGAAGATGGGGGACCAGTATCAGGGCTCTAGAAAGACATGGCAAGGTTAAATGATGAAATGTTTACAAATTTGTCTACTTAATTCCCAGTCTATGGTGCTCAGTGGGCTTTTAATGGATAACTTTTGTTCTCTGCATTTTCAAGAGGGCATACAGTAGGCACTTAATAAATCCTCAGTGATTATAACTGTATCAATTGCTAAGTGGGGTCAACTTAAGCATCTTAATGTGGGGGTATTCTCTGACCTCTTTTGTATCTGAAAAAATTGAACAGTCACAAAATTTAAGACCCCAAAGTAATCTTTAGAAACCATCTAGTTCAACTCAGCTTGTTTTGAAGATGCAGAAACTGAGAGGAAGAGATGGAGTGAGTATAATCAAAGTTTCAAACAATGTAACCAAATTTCAGTTTTTTACTCATGTATTTATCTTTTATGAATGGCCTCCTAATAATTTTCTGATCTCAGGCATCAGTTTCTCTTCCCTCTACCAGGCACATTACTGACTCTCATCCTCCTCTCTGTCCAGTTAGTATGTATGCTTGGGGAATACGGACTCAGCAAATTTAGAAAAGTAAATCTCTACCAAGAATATCATTAAATATATCAATGGGAATGACTTTAGGGTTATCATTTTGTATTTATTGCTGCTTTGCTTTTTATTTAGAGTATATACTTGAGAGTTATTTGTTCTTAGATAATCCAAACTTCATCTCAGGCAATAATAGACAAATCAAAAATTAAAGTTGAATAATTTGTTCTTAGATAATCCAAACTTCATCTCAGGCAATAATAGACAAATCAAAAATTAAAGTTGAATAAGCCAAACAAGTACAGTGCTTAACCTTGTGAGTGTAGAGAAGGGTGCCAGTCCAGCTTGCTTTTCACAACCTACTGTATCCTTCCTATGGAACAGCTTTTAGAGAGCCTGAGGGTTCAGAAGTGGAGGAAGGGAAGAAACTTTGACAAAAAGGAACTGTATAGGGGATATGAGTGGAGAAATAGATTCCCACTTTAGGCAGGACTGGCTCCTTTTGAAACAGTATAATCCCTCACATTGCTTGAATGTTTTCACTGTTGCATGTGTCACATTGCCTGAGATTCTACTACTTTCAATTCCCTTTGGGTTAACCAGTAACCTTTCCTAAAATGCTTAGTATGTATAGGAGAGGAAAGGACCTACTTTTGAGTATAAGAGACTTTGAGACAAACCTGCAGAGAGGTGTATTTAGAGCCTTGCTGGGTAGTTCCTGGACCTTATTTCTGTCCTGGAAGAAGCTCAGCATCTCTCAAAGGAATGGTGTTTGGACATGGTGGGGGTTTCTGAACTTAGCACCAGTGGTGAGGTTGGAGGAGAGGAGGGCAATGGGGAGGAAAAGCCACTGGCTGACTGAGAGAGGCATTGTCATTGATGGAATGCAACTGTGCAGGGAATTTGAAC
This sequence comes from Pseudochirops cupreus, assembly GCA_028627135.1. Taxonomy (NCBI): domain Eukaryota; kingdom Metazoa; phylum Chordata; class Mammalia; order Diprotodontia; family Pseudocheiridae; genus Pseudochirops; species Pseudochirops cupreus. The sequence continues at coordinate 223,973,264 of CM053581.1, forward strand.
TGACAATTAAAGAGGCTCAATAGTTTGAAGTAAGGAAGTTTTCCTTGGTGTGGGTAAGAGGGAATTTGTAGCTTGAAGGCATTTCAGAGACCGTCTAATCTAACTCAGTCCTTTTATAGATGAGGAAACTGAGATTTTTCTAAAGAGTTGTCCAGATGGGTGGGGAGGATTGGGAGGTGGGGTGGTGAGTGGCAGAGCTGGTCTTGTGGAGCTTGGAGCACATTATCTGAGACAGGAACACATTTGTGGAGCCCTATCTGCTATGGTTGTGTTGTGCCTCACTGAGAGGTAACATGGTATAGTGTAAAGAACGTTGGCTCGGGAGTCTGGATACCTGGATTCTAGTCCCATTTCTGGTGTGAGACAAGTCAGTGAGACATTTAATTTCATGAGGGCTTGTGCCCTTATCAATAAAATGAATAACTTGGAGTAGAAGATGCCCTCTTGCTGTACATTTTTTCATTGAAAGTTGTTTATGTGTTTTTGGGTTATAGTAATGCAGATTGAAAAGGCAGTTGGTGCATAGCAGATAGAGGACTTGCCTTGGAAATGATAACTTTATTGAAGTCCTGCCTTTGATGTGCACAAGGTCTGTGACAGTTCAAGTCATATAACTTCTCATTTGGCTAGACAACTCTCTAAGCCAGTCTGGGTCAGAGGAGGGAGTTTCCCCACACAAATGAAACCACAGATCTAGGACCCCATCTCCCTTAACTCCTTCAAAAAGAAGTCATAATCTGGAAAGGGAATATTATCACCATCTTCATCCAGGAGCATTTTTTTGGGGAGGGGGGGCTTTTTTTTTTTGGAGGGGATTAAGGCAGGGCAGTTGGGGTTAAGTGACTTGCCCAAGGTCACACAGCTAGTTGTGTCAAGTATGTGAGGCTGGATTTGAACCAGGTCCTCTTGACTTCAAGGCCGGTGCTCTATTCACTGTACCACCTGGCTGCCTGTCCAGGAGCATTTTTAAGCACAAGTAGAACATTGTGTACAGAATATACTGAAATATGGTCCCTGCCCTTGAAGAGTCTTGTGGAAAATTACTTTTTTACAAAGGTTCTCTAGACAGCATTAGCTTCTTGTAATAATACACCAAGTATAAATGTTAATGAAATCAAGTGATGTCCCTCTAATTTCAAATGGCAACTTTGTGTCCTGAGGCTTTGATCCAATTCCACAATTTTATGTTTTACTTATTAGTTGTGATTTCTGAAAACTGGGTCCTCAAGAACTCTCGTTACTGTTGCCTCCGATCAGATTCCTCAGTGTCTTTTTCTTCTCTTGACTGTTTCCTCTTTGCCTCCCTGCTTGCTTCCCCCACACCGGTTAAGAACACAACTCAGAACTGTTTTAAAGCTTTGCTCAGCCTGTTTGGAGGATGCTGCACAGGCTATTGGAAGTAGCCCAGACCTTTCCCTGGGGAGTGCCTGTGCTGTACAGGGTACCCTTTGCCTCTGTTATTTTTGTTTGTTTTTTGTTTTTCTCTATAGTAGCGTTTTCGAACTGATTACTTTTGTACACCTTGTCCTGGGGATTGTGACAACCTAAAAGCAACAGTGTTTCAGGAGTATGAAATATGGAAGAACAGCTTAAACAATCATTTTTTCCTTAGTGTGGTATACACTGGCTATCTCAGGTGCAGGATGTTTTTGTTGCTTTGTAAAGGAAATGCATCATTTATAGCCTGAAAGTCAGCAATTCAAATCTCCCCACTTTCCCTTTCTTAGTCCTGGGTTTCTTGGGTAGAGTTTGACCCTAAGGCAAGGATTCCAGATCTTGGGTGTCAGGTTGCAGCAGTACCTTAATATTTTCAGTGCCCCAGCCATATTGGAAACTACATTAATTAATGAAACCTTCATTTTTCTCTGTTGTCTTGGAAAGCAAAAGTCTGAGGCACTGACTGGGGCCACTGGGGCCTGGTAGCCATGGCAACCCACTGGGGGCTTCTTGGACTTCTCAGCTGTAAATTTTCTCTGCCTTGGGGTTGGGATTTCAGTGTCCAAGGAAAAAGAAGAGAACAGACCGGGGCTTATAGCTCCTGGGGCTTCTATTCATTTAGCCCATATGTGGTTCTGAAATTACCCTTGGTCACATGTGCTCAGTTCCTTTCCAGAGGATCTTTTCAGACCATTTTGTATTCATATAGGCTCCTTAAGGTCACCGCCACTAGAGTCTGAGAACTTGTATCCCATATGGCAACATGCTATTTCTCTTGTTATCCAGGTAAATTCAGCCAGGTCCTAAATATTTATTCCAAATCAATTTGTTTAGTCCTGGGTTGAAGGTAATCCTGGAGCATAGTGTTCTAGGGAAGCAGTGGTCCTAAAAAATTGAGAACTTAGGAAAACACTGTTCCCTGCCTCGCCTTTCCTCCCTCCCCCCCTGCTTTTTTGAGGCTTATTTTCCCTTTCCCAGATGCCCTTGATATTCCTTCTAATCTAATTTTGTTTGTATAAACATTTTGGGGAAAGTGAGAACACTGTGTGATTTCCCCCTCCCCCCACTCCTTCCATAATTCTGGCCCAAGCTCTGGTTCTGGAGGATTGTTGAAGGAGGTTGCTGCAGCTGCCACTACTTTTTCTCCTGCTTGCTGCACTGTCCTTTGGCGCAGGAAACATATTTGCCTGCATTCCCCTTTGGTTTGGAAATGCCTTGCTGCATTCCCTTATTTGGTTTGGGAAGTACTACTCCTTCACTCTAGTTACTTTTGTTTGGCAAAGGATCTAAAGAGGTCTCTAGGCCAAAGTTCAGGGTTAGCTCCCAATTAACTCAGAGTCCTGATGACTTGAGAGTTAATTCAGCCCCCAATGTCCTTAACTTTCCCGTGGGAGGAACTTTCTTCTGTAGTAATTTCCTAACTAGCTTTTCCCATTGGAAAAATGTATCCCATCAGACTGATTTCAGTTTTATTAATTTTTTTTAATTAAAGAGATGTCTTTAAGCAGAAATCATATTTTATATACTCAGAGGATGTCACATTATCAGAGATCATAGAAACTATCTAGTACCTCCTTTTTATTTTATAGATAGGAAACAGACCCAGAGTAATTTGCCAAAGGTCCTACAAGGAGGTTCTTAAATAGAACTTGGGACACTTTGCCTGGTAATGTCAGGAAAACAGTGAAGCTACTTCCTCCATGGAAATATTAACTCATCAAGTTTATAGATGATGCCAAGGATAACTAATACAATGGGGAGCAGAGTAAGGTTCCAAGAGGATCATGACTGGCTCAGGCATATTGGGCAGAGTCTAATAAGATGAATTTCAATAGAGATAAATGTAAAGTCTGGCACTTGGGTACCAAAACATAAACTTTGTACGTTTTAGATGAGGGAGAAATAAGAAATAAGGTATCTGAAAAAGATCTGGGGTTTTAAGTGTGCTGCAATCTCACTGTGAGTCAGTAGTCTTTTGTAGCAGCCAGAAAAGCTGAACTGATCTTGGGCTTTATTAAGGGAGGGGGCATAGAGAGGAAGTAGACCCACTTGTTAGACTTCATTTGGAGGGCTGTGGTCAGTTCTGGGGGTGATAGTTTAAGAAGCACATTGATAAGGTGGAGAGAGTCCAAATGACAGCAGTTAGATTGACCAAGGCCTTGGAGTCCATGGCATATGAAGATCATTTGGAGCAACTAGAAATGTTTTGCTTGGGAAAGACTCAGGGAGACTTTATCTTCTGAGTATTTGAAGAGCTTTCATGTGGAGGAGAAGTTAGAGTTGTTCTTTTTGGTCCCAGAGGGAAGAACCAGAAGCAAATAATAGTTAGAAGTTACTGACAAGCCAATTTAAACTTGATGTCAGGAAAAACTTCCTAGTTATCAGAGCTGTCCTCAGAATGGGCTGCTTGGAGAGGTGGTTGCTTCCTCCTCCTCAGACGTCTTAGAGTAGAGACAGGATGACCACTTGTCCGGGGTGTAGTCATGGGGATTCCTTTGTTGTATGGCTCGGAACTAGATCTCTTGGGAGGACTCTTCTAGCTCAAATTCTATAATTCTGATTGTACGAAGCATTGCTAAGATTTACTGATAGACTATCCTGATGAAGTGAATGGGCATTTATTATAGAGTATTATTTTTTTTTCTTTTTGAAGAGTTAGCATAGATCTGGAGAGCCTTAAACTTAATAGTCAGAAAATGTGGGCCTGAGCCCTAGGTTTATGAGCTATATGATTGCAAGCAAGTTATCTCACTACTTGAAGCCTCAGTTTTCTCATCTATAAAATGAGACTAAATAATACTTTTTTATTCCTATTTTTAATAGCATTTATGTAGTCATTTTAGGTTTGCAAAATGCTTAACATATATGGAATTAGGAAGGCCTGAGTTAAAATTCTTTCTCAGACACTTACTGGATGTGTGACTCTGGGCAAGTCACTTAATATCTCTGAGTTTCCTCCTCGTAAAATGGGTGGGTTGTACTTGATGTCCGGGAAGGTCCCTTCCAGCTCTAAATTTATGATAGACAGCTACACAGATGATAGTAACACACGATGCATTGCTTTAGAACGTTTACAAAACAAAGTGCTTTGTGAGGTCGGAGAAGGGTAGTTAGCAAGAGGGTCATTGTTTATTGATCACTTATCAGTGTTTACCACCTCAGCATTTCTGGCTTGACGTGACCATTTATGTGAAGTTTGAAGGATGCAAGTGTGCAAATCTTGGGTATGTGCTTGCCTTCACCTAGGAGAATAAAGTATAGTTGAGCAGATTACACTTGGCTGAGTGCTGACTGTCAATTTTCCAAATTGTATTTTGGTCAGTTTTATTTTTGCCTGGGAATTTTAGGAGGAAGAGTTAAATTGCTAGAGAATTCTTATTCTAGCTGTGCCACCATGTTAATTACTGGCCCTTTGTATGCCTCTACTCACAAATCTCTGAAACCAGGAGAATAATGCCTACCTCACTGGGGTACTGCATGAATTAATTAGTGCTTTCTAGTTCTCTGAGAGGAGGCTGTGTGCTGTTGCTAAGTGTTAGTGTTAATACCTTCATTATGGTTTTTAATAGCAGCTGTAGCTGTGTGTGAGCATGGGGTCAGCAGGGGTAGTGGAGGTAAAAACAGAATCTTGCCTTGTTCTATAGATGCCATAAGTTTTATCCTGTTCTTATAACTGGATACATTTTTGTTCTATCATATGTTTAATGCAAATGCAAATTTATTTCTCATAATATACATTTGTCTGGTTTCTTTGCCCTTGGCATGCTGCTGGTTTGCCCTTACCCTGTTCATGCCCGAGGCTGTGCCTGTTTTCATTTATTCCAAGAGAATAGTAGGCATATAGCATACATTTTTTTGCCCACAAGAGAAAGAAAATACTTGGTGACTTCAGAGTACCTTTTTCCTTAAGAAAGTACTTGAAGACCTTAAACCTGACCTAGTTACAACGTTTCTGTCATAAGAAACTGATTTTCCTTATGATTGATCTTTCTTTATAAAATTAATGATGTCAAATTGATCAGGCTATATAGCAGTAGTAAAATTGCTACACATACGATAATATATAGTTAAAATATACATAGGTATTTGATACTGGCCCTTTGACATTTAAATTGGATTTATGAAAACTTTGGGAATACTGGCACATGTGCATGAACTGAAATGCTCTTTGAACAGACACTTCATTGTGGTGTAGAGGTGATGCTGAAATTGTGTTAGCTGATTGTACGTTGTGGCAAATTTTACTGGCTTGGAAAGACCTTGAGTATGGGTCCAAGTGTGTGTATAGCCAAGCACACGCAGCTCTCCAGAGAACTGCTGCTGTGAATAGCTCTAAGGTTCTGATCCCATAGTATAGTGAACTCTATTTTTTTCAGCAGTAAACTAAAGCAAAACATTCACAGAAACCAAAGTACAGCATTCACAGTGATATAACATAACAACTATCACTAAAGTGACCCGAGTAGTTTTAAACAAAAGATATTCAGTAGGTCCTTAGCTGACTCATCCTTAAGGAGCAATCCTGAAGGAACACAAAGTACAAAGGTCAAAGTTTTCCCACTCCTCGGTCACATTGTCTTAATCTCTCAGTCAAAAAGTCTTCCTCCTTCTTGATTGGAGATTAGTTTCCAGTCATCCTTAACTCAATCATCCTTGAGGGGTACAAGGTACAAAATACAAAATTCCCTCACCCCTAGGTCACAGTAAATCATGATCTTCTCAGTCAGCACTGAGTACCCAAGGAGAAGTCTTTTCATCTTGGCTTGAGGCTGGCTCCCAAATTCCATGGTTCCTCTTCCATGGGTCCAGCTCTTGCCTGAATCTACCCAACTGTCACCTGGATGCACAGGCAGGCAGCTCTCAGCTCTTCATCCAGCTCCTTGTCCAGCTCCCATTCCATATTGAAGCTTACAGTGTCCAGTCCACCTCAAGTCCTTCCTCAGTTTCTGTTTCTGGGAAGACAAAGCTTAACAGAGCCAAAACAACATTCACACATATTGCCAACACCATCATCAATTCACTATCTACCTGTGAAAGCAACACAGACCCACAAACAAGATCTGAGAACTCAACATAGACCCATGAACAAGGTCTGAGAACTCAACACAAATTGTCAGTATAGTCCCAGGACCTCTGACACCCTCCTCCAGGACTTCTGTAAACAGATAACAAGAAAGTCTTCTTTCAGGGCTTCCAGTAAGGTCCCAGGGTTTCTGTACAAAGTATTATAAGCACAAATCAACACAAACAGAACAGACAAACAAAGTGCTGGCCACCATGAGTGTTCCCTTCTCAGTTCTGCTCTCTTCCAGCTTGTGCTTCTTCTGCTTTTATATGGTCATTAGCTCCTCCCTGTTCTACCCACCCATACATCCTTCCTGTTCCTGTTTTTGGCAAGTCCCTCCCATCGTGGGTTTCACAAGTTCTGTTTCTTAACAAAGAATTGATATAATCACAGGCAAGGCTCAACTGAAACAATGTGCTGAGTACTTGTTTGCTTGCCATTACAGTGTGCAAGTGGAAAGAGGTTCATCTCTCAAGGATTTGCATCAATTTGTTGTTGTTGTTTTGCCATAGGAGCTCCTGAAATATAAAAGGGGAACTGCATTGATGGAGAGAATGTCTCTATCAGTGAAATCACTGATGTTTAAGTCATAAACATACACATACACATATACCTGGTACATTGGGAAGAATATTGATTTTAGCATCAGAGTCCTCAGGTCGTAATCCTGTCTCTACTGCTTACTACTTGGTGTAACCTTGGACAAGTCATTTAACTTCCTTGGGCCTTCTTTTCCTTAGCTTTCTGACTAGATGGCATCAAAGGCCCTTTCCTTTCCACCTTAAGACCCATAAACCTCTGATCCTGTGAGCATTTGAGTTCATGCCATCTTGCCAAATTATAACAGATACCACTTTCCTTATTTTTGTGTCTTTCTCCATGTTTTCTCTGTTTTCTTTCTGATTCTCTCTCTCTCTCTCTCTCTCTCTCTTTCTCTCACTCTCTCTCTCTTCCTGTCTTCTCCCCTCTCCTTCCTCCTCCTTCTCTCTCCCCTTTTATATTCTTTTCTCCATACAATAGCAGCAAACTCCCTCTAGAACTTTATGAATGGGTTGTACCATTCATACACAGTAAGCAATCATGTGTTCCCTTAGGATGGAATGAATTGTTTTAGAATATTGGACATTTTATGATGTTTGTAATAAAGTATGCTGTACCTTTAATATTCAAGTGTGTATCTGTGTCCCTTCACCCCCAAGAATGGATGAATTTGTGGTTTCCTGATTTGGGGAAACCAAATATATAGAACCATAGCTGTATTAAGCACCTTCTATATGCCAGGCACTGTGCTAAGCCCTGGGCACACAGTGAAAAGCAGAGACAATCCCTGCCCTCAAGGAACTCATAATCTAATGGGAAAGATAGCAAATAAATATGTACAAACAGGCAATGTACAGAATAGATAGGGACTAGAATTAAGGATTGGAAAAGGCTTCCTGCAGAAAATGAGCTTTTAGTTTGGACTTGAAGGAAGCTAGGGAAGTGAGGAGGCAGAGAAGAGGAAGGAGAGCATACTTGGTGTGGAGGACAGTCAGAGAAAATACCTGGAGTAGAGAGATGGAGTATTTTGTCTGAGAAACAAGAAACCCAGTGTCACAGGACCAAAGAGTATGGGATGGGAAGTAAGATGTAAGAAGACTGGAAAGGTGGGAAGGGGTAAGGTTATGAAGGACTTTCAACACCAAACAGAGGATTTTATATTTGATCCTAGAGGTGACTGAGAACTACTGGAGTTGATTGCTTTTGGGAAACTCACTTTAAGTGGCTGAATGAAGGATGGATTGGAATGGGGAGAGACTTGAGGCAGGCAACTCACCAGTAGGCTCTTGCAATAATCCAGACTTGAAGTGACAAGGGCCTTCACTAGAGTGGTGGCAGTGTCAGAGGAGAGAACAGGGGCATAATTGAGGTTGTTGTAAAGGTGAAATTGCCGGGTCTTGGCAACAGATTGGATATGAAGGGCAAGAAGGTAGCGAGAAGTTGAGGATGACTCATAGGTAGTGAGCCTGAGGGACTGGGAGGATGGTGTTGATCTTTACAGTAATGGGAAAGGTAATAGGAGGAAGAGTTTATGGGGAAAGACAATGAGTTCTGTTTTGGACTTACTGAGTTTAAGATGTTACTGGACACTCAGTTTGAGATGTAAAAGACAGGTGGAGATGTGAAATTGGATTAGCTTCTTCACACCTAGAAGCATTTCATATAAGAATATTAATATTAGCATAGTTGTTTGCATGTTGTCCATCTCTACCCCTTCCTGCCCTCCCCCCCAATGTGTTTTTTGAGAGCTAGAACTGTTTTTATTTGTCTTTCTTCATTTCCCATATGCTTAGAACAATGCTTCTCACATAGTGATCACTTATTAAATGCTTGACAGTTGATTGAATAAGATGGTATATAGTTTCTTTTCTTAAGGACAGAATTTGTTTATTATAGAATTGGAAGAGACAAATACTTTTCATCTAGATTGTTGTATTAAACCTAGTTTATTGAAGATTGGGATTTATTGGGATTTATCTTAGTTTATTGAAGATTGAAGAAATTGGGAAGCAATTTAGGTGATTTGTTCAAAGTCACACAGCTAGTAAATAGTATCTACCATTCATGTTGATTCTGTAAGTTGTTTTTTTTTTCTAGTTTCTCCTTGTCCCATCCCACTCTGCCCCCTTACACAAAATATATTAACTAGAAGTGTGAAAAAAATTCTCTGGATTACTAGATAGCCCTCCATAACTTGGTTTAGTAGGGATACAAATGTTGGATTTAATGGCCTTAAAATGCCTTTTAAATGTTAAACAAAATAGCAGAGGCCTATTGAGGTAATTTTTTCCTCCATCTAAAATGCAAAATGGAACAGTCATTCTTGGGAACATTAATTTTAATTGCTGGATGTGCTCAAACATTTTGAATTTAATGCAGTTTCACAGTAGCTCAGACAATATAACCAAATTATTCTGCTGGCACTTTTTAGGAAACCTCAGCCAAGATTTTGTACTTAGGGACCTTAGTCTACAAAAATGGAACGTTGAAATATCCCAACAGAATGTGATGTGGGATGTCACTTTTCCTATTGAGACTTTATCTAAAGAATCAAGTGTTGTCTTTCCAAATAATATTGTAGTGTCTGCTATGTGACAGGAATGCATGCATCACACTAGTATAAGGTGTTCAAAGCCCTTGGATAGTGGAGGAAGTCCTTGACAAGTACTATTCTTCTTGGAGGAAATGGCACGTAGTGAACATATGACTTGTTTTTGGTTCTGTAAGCAAGGTGTAGCAATAATTTACAGAGTTAGAATCCTACATGGCCACATGTGCTTTTTCTAGGAACCAGAAACGTCTTTTTTAAATTTAATTTTAATTATTCTCAAGTACATGTAAACAAATTTCTTTTAACATTCTTTTTTAAAAATTTTGAGTTTCAATTTCTCTCCCTTCCTTTCTCCTCTGTCTCCTCCTTGAGATGGCAAGCAATTTGGTATAGATTATACATGCGCAGTCATGCAAAACATTTCCATTTTACCTATATTGCAAAAGAAAATGCAGACCAAAACCCCCAAGAATAATGAAGAAAGTAAAAAAAAAATATGCTTCACTCTACACCCAGACTCCATCAATTCATTCTCTGGAGGTGGAGAGCATTTTTCTTTTTTTTTCTTTCTGGAGGAGCAGTTGGGGTTAAGTGACTTGCCCAAGGTCACACGGCTAGTAAGTGTTAAGTGTCTTGAGAGCACTTTTCATCACAAGTTTTTTAGAATTGTCTTAGATCTTTGTATTGCGGAGAATAACTAAGTCATTCACTATTGATGGATTTTTCAGTATTGCTGTTACTGTGTACAGTGTTCTCCTGGTTCTGCACATTTCACTTTGCATCAGTTCATATAAGTCTTTCTAGGTTTTTCTGAGAGCATCCTGCTCATCATTTCTTATAGCACAATAGTATTCTATCACAATTATATGATTGTGACATAACTTGTTCAGTCATTTCCCAGTGTCTAATTCTTTGCCAGCACAAAAAGAACTGCTATAAATATTTTATACACATAGATAGTTTTCCTTTTTTCTTTGATTTCCTTGGGATACAGACCTAGTAGTGGTATTGCTGGATCAAGGAGTACACACAGTTTGATGATAGCCCTTTGGGCATAGTTCCAAATTGCTTTCTAGAATGATTGGATCAGCTTACAACTCCAGCAAGAGGGCAGTAGTGTTCCTAATTTTCCATATCCCTTCTAGTATTTGTCATTTTCCTTTGCTATCATATTAACTAATTTGATAGGTGTGAGGTGATACCTCAGAGTTATTTTAATTTGAATTTCTCTAGTCAGTGGTGATTTAGAGCATTTTTTCACAAGAGTATAGAAAACTTTGATTTCTTTTTCTGAAAACTGCCCGTTCATATCCTTTGACCATTTATTAATTGGGGAATGACTTGTATTCTTATAAATTTGACTCAGTTCCCTATATATTTGGGAAATGAGGCCTTTATCAGAGAAACTTGCTATAAAATTCCATCCCTTCCTCAGTTTCCTGCTTTCCTTCTAGTCTTGACTACACTGGTTTTGTTTGTGCAAAGTCTTTTTTCATTTAATATTTATTTTATTCTTTCTCAATTCCATGTAAAAAATTTTAACAATTGTCTTTAAAATTGTGAGTTTGACATTATTTTCCTCCTTCCTTTCTCCTCTCCTTGGGAAGATAAGCAATTTGACATAGACTGTATATATGTAGACATGCAAAACATTTCCATCTCAACTATATTGCAAAAGAAAATGCAGACCAAAACCCAGGAATAATAAAGGAAGTGTAAAAAAAAATGCTTCAGTCTGTAATCCATTAGTTCTTTCTCAGGAGGTGTATAACATTTTTTATCGTTAGTCCTTTGGAAGCAAAGAATTTTTAATTTGATGTAATCACAAAATTATCCATTTACATCCCATAATGCTCTCTACCTCTTGTTTGATCATAAACTCTTCTCTTATCCATAAATCTGACAGTAAAATAGTTCATGCTCCCCTAATTTGCTTATAATACCACCCTTTAAGTTTCACTCATGAACCCATTTTGACTTTATTTCGGTATACTGTGTGAGATATTGGTCCATACCTACTTTCTACCAAACTGCTTTCCAGTTTTCCCAGCAATTTTTGTCAGCTAGTGATTTCTTGTTCCAAAATCTTGGACCTTTGGGTTTGTCAAATACTAGATTATTATGGTCATTTACTACTTGTGTATTGTATACCTAATCTATTTCACTGATCCACCACTATTTTCTTACACAATACCAGATGGTTTTGATGATTATCACTTTGTAATACAGTCAGATCTGTTACTGCTAAGCCTCACATTTTAAAAATTGATTCCCTTGATATTCTTGACCTTTTGTTTTTTTCTGAATGAATTTAGTTATTTTTTCTAGTTCTATAAGATATTTTTTTGGTAATTTGTTTGGTATGACACTGAATAAGCAAATTAATTTAGGTAGAATTATAATTTTTGCAATATTGGCTCTGTCTACCCATGAGCAATTAATATTTCTCCAGTTGTTTAGATCCAACTATATTTGTGTGAAAATCATTTTGTAATTGTTTTCATATGATTCCTGGGTTTGTCTGTGGCAGGTAGACTCTCAAATATTTTATATTGTCTGCAGTTATTTTCAGTGGAATTTCTCTTTCTATCTCTTTCTCCTGGACTTTGGTAATATATAGAAATGCTAATGATTTATGTAGGGTTGTTTTATATTCTGCAACTTTGCAGAAATTAATTCTTTCAATTAGTTTTTAGTTGTTTTCTAGGATTCTCTAAGTATATCATCGTATCTGTAGAGAGTGATAGTATTTCCTCATTGCCTACTCTGATTCCTTCAGTTTTGTTTTCTTGTTTTATTGCTATAGCTAACAATGAGATATTTTACATTTTCTTCTGTTTTTTTCATTCTTTTGATTTTGTTTGATTGTTTCTTGGTATCTCATGGTCATTAGCTTCCATTTGTCCACTTCTAATTTTTAAGAAATTATTTTCTTCAGTGAGCTTTTGTATCTCTTTCCATTTGGCCAATGCTGCTTCTTGAAGAGTCGTTTTCTTCAGTGAATTTTTGTACATTTTTCCATTTAACCAATTCTTTTTTTCTTCAGTGGATTTTTGTGCCTCTTTTACCAGCCTGTTTACTCTGTTTTCATAATTTTCCTGCATCACTCTCATTTCTCTAAAAAAAAAATTTTTTTTGAGGTCTTCATGAATTTTGTTTGGTTTGTATCCACTTCACATTTTTATTTGAGACTTTGCTTGTAGCACCTTTAACTTCCTGTCTTCTGGGTCTGTGTCTTCATTTCCCATGGCCATCGTAACTTGTTACGGTCAGATTCTTTTTTTGTTGTTTGATCATTTTCCCAGACTATTTCTTGACTTGTAACTTTATGTTAGAGATGGGCTCAGCTCTTGGGGTAGAAGGGACATTGTCTCAAACTTCAGGCCTTTTGTGCTTCCATTTCCAGAGTTAGCCCTCGTCTCTTTTGGTTTTTGTTTTTTCCATGGTGGTATAATCTAAGAAGAGGTGTGGTCACTGCTCTTCTGGCCTCTGTTCTGCTCTTTATTCAGGAATTCGCGTGGGATTGTGACCAGTCTCCTGCTCTCCTGTAGCTGCAGTTGCTAGTGTTCCCCCTGATATTGGAATTGAGACCAGGCTCCCTAATTCCTTGAGAGCATCCTTAAGCACTCCTCTTTGCACTGAAACCATCACCAGGACCCCTACTCCCATGCTGTCTAATCACTGCATCCTTCTTTCCCTTTTTCTTATCAGTCTCAAAAGAATACAGTCGTGTTCCCAAATATTTATAAAACATCTCTATTTAGAAGTCTTGCTTTCATCTCAAGACACATCAGTTGTCTGTCTGCTCCTCCCACATGAATTGCTTTCCTCAAAGCTGTCAGCAGTAAACACCTCCAGAGCAATAACGATGGAGAGATTATCATAGTTTTGACCCAAGGCCTCCAAAACTTAGAGGACAAAGAACAGCACTTATGGTTCCTTCAGTAATGCATGTAAACAATTGAGTTTAGCACCTAGTTAGAAAGAATAAGTGCCCCTTTGCCTCTGTCTTCACCCCAAGGGGCAATGGTCCAGAGTCTCTTCCCCATAGGATTTTATCTCTCATAATCCTTTTTCTCTCCTCCCCAAGTGACTTTGTCTTAAAAATGTGCTAGTGCTCTTTTTGGCCATAGAACTGTGACCTAGAACTGTGTATGGGCAATACAACAAGATCCTGAACCCAGTATCAGCAAAGGGTCCCCAGCAATCTCCTTCTCACCACTTGTCTGACCTATCTTCATCCACCCCCACCCCCCAGCTTTGAAAACTGCCACCACCAATGCAGCTGCTTCCAAGGCTGGCACTGTAGCTGGCATGTGCTGTGCTCTAGAATCCTGACTACTACCTCAGTGAGACAGACCTTTCCTACTGATCTCCTAAGCTGTATTGGGCTGGAAAATTGTTTCATCTGAACTTTTGTTGGTTCTGCCTCACCAGAATCTGATTTAAGGCTTTATTTTAGAGTTGTTTGGAGGGAAATTTGGGAGAATTTGACTGAGTACTTCTTTAAGCATTCATCTTGGTTCCCCCAAGGGTCCCTAGGGATAAGTTTCTTGAGGACAGGGACTACATGGAACCAGAACTTTTTAATCAGTGATTCTTACCACTAGAAATAGCCGCCTTCAGGCATCTTAGATGAGTATCTGTTATGGTTCATATTCATAAATTTACCTAATTTCAAGGACTTTGATTAAAGTGAAATATGAGTACTAAAGAGTATTGGGAAATAAAATGGTTGTGTTGAATGGGGCCAGATTATTAAGAATATTAAAGACTAGGCAGGAGTTTAGGCTTCATTTGCGAGAATCAGGGAATCATTCTAAGTATGTAAGGTGGAATGGTTTTGAGGAGAAACTGGAGACTAGGGAGATCACAGCATAGAATGGGGACTAGAGTGGTTCCAGTAGGATTGAAGATAAAAGGGTAAATATGTGAGTCATTTTAAAGGACAAAACAACAGGATTTAATAAAAACTTGGATACAGAGGTGAGCAAAAAGGAAATATCAGAGACGATCCTACAAGAGCCATAACTAGCAATTTTGGTGCCTGGGGCAAACTTTACAAACAAATATGTGCTCTCAGATCACATTTTTAAGATAAAGTCATTTGGGGAGGAGAGAAAAAGGATCATGAGAGACAAGATCCTATGGGGAAGCAACGCTGGACCCTTGCCCCTTGGTGTGAACTCAGTTGTTTACATGCACTACTGAAGGAACCATAAGTGCTGTTCTTTGTCCTCTAAGTTTTGGGGGCCCTGGGTCAAAACTATGATAATCTCTCCATCGTTATTGCTCTGGAGGTGTTTACTGCTGACAGCTTTGAGGAAAGGAATTCATCTGGGGGAGCATATAGACAATTGATGTGTTTTGAGATGAAAGCAAGACATCTAAATAGAGATGTTTTATAGATACTTGGGAACACTGGACTGCATTCTTTTGAGACTGATAAGAAAACGGGAAAGAAGGATGCAGTGATTAAAATAATGTTTTAGACTGTTAAATGTAAACAAATTCTTTCCTGTTTACCTTTTGAAAAATGGAGCACTCTATTTGTTATGCTAACACTGTTTGACAGTGGTTTTGCTTTATGTAAGACCTTTAACTAGAAACTGTTGGTTCCAAAAGAAAATGCAATTCTTCCTAATTTTGTTCAGTAACAGTGCTTCTGAAAGTTCATGTAAATCAAAGGTGCGTTCTAAATAATTCCTATTTTTAAATACCTTAATAGCACTTTTGAAGAAAATCTAGTGTGGAAAGTGAGTAAATAATTTTTCAGTGTGAATAGTTGCCTTGTAATTAACCTGCTTTGCACAGTAAGATTTTTATTTCAGATTTTCTTGAAGTGATTGGTACATATCTAAAAGGGAAAAAAAAATTGAGTGAATCTAGCATAGCCTTATACATGGGTCTTTCAAGACTTCAGGGCTACAAAAATGATTACTCTTCTATAAGATCATAGCTCTCTTACCAGATAGCCCCAACCCCCTTAAATACCACTTGAATTGGGATTGGATGTTATTTTTCTTTCTGATTGAAGTTAGGAACCAGGGTGGATGACCATATGAAACCTTATGTCCAGCTCTGGTTGATGTGATGCTTATTGCCAAAAATCTATGTACTTCTTTATGAAGAAAGAAGCATGATAATAGTAATCCTACCCTCTGATATCCTTCTGCTTCAACTATAGTACCAAGCTAAAGTAAAATGTGCCAGAGCAAATCACAGAGACTTGGCTAGTAGATAAAATAATTACTTCTGTAGTTCAGGCTGGATTTTAACAAGCAGAAGGTGCTGTTCACTTTGCTTACTGATGACACACTTTCTTTTTTGAGAACTGGGTTAGAGAGGTCTTTCTTTCCTCCTCCCTTGGCCCCAAGTTAAAATATAGTTAAGGATGAGAGTATTGTCGAATTTATCTTCCTGGAGGGGGCAGGGCAGTCTTACTTGGAAGTGTTTCAGTTGTAGTTGGAGAGTGAAGCAGAAAAAAAGGCAAAAAAAAAATAATAATAACCTTGTCTTGGCTCTGGTTTTTCTGCTAAGGAAAAAATGAAAAAAATTTGGAATCATTTGTTTTAAAAGTCGTTTTGAAGTTGTGTGATCTATTTTATATATATGCTTCTATGTAGTATATGTGTATCTATATGTGCATGCATGCATATGTATACATAGTGCATATATATGGGATTGAAGGGAGAGTGTGAAGAGATTTCTTGTACTGTCTATTAACAATGAAATTAATCCAAGTGTTTCCAGCAGAAGCTTCACCATATAAAGAAGATAATGCAGAATTCTTCTTTGGGGGAAAGAAAAAGAAGTTTTTACTGTGATCAGTTTTTTGGGCTGTCTAAAGAGAACTAAGCATATGAAACTGAATTGCTAGCAGAAGTGAATTAAAAGTTCTCTTTGCAACTGAGTTTTCAACTCTACTCATTTATATATTTGAATGAAGTTCTGTCCGTAGCATTTAAAATATTAGTGTTTGATAGCAAATAAGAATATATTTGATTTTGTACAATGATATGTCACAGATTTTTCTTTTCCTAGTGGAAATTCATGTATTAATCCTAATAATCAAGTTATAGCTTATCTTTTCTGAAACACAGAACTTGAATTTCCTAATTTTTTTATACTATTCAAATATACACACTATGATTAAAAACTTAATATCTCAGTACTGAGAAAAACTGAGCAAATTCAGGAATTCAAATTTTGTTTCTTTATATATACCTTTGTGTATAAAGGAATTATTATAAATCTGTTCTACCAGAATTGAATAATTGTGTCATAACATGGCAAAAAACGTTTAGTGTGTGTACATTGCATTACTTAGGGCATTGAACTGAGGGCATTTGATGGGCAAGGGTAAATTAATAAATACCTTTAACTTATGGAATGTAGACTTCTGTCTTTAGTGTTTAAATGGTCTAAGTTGATGGAGCTGTAATTTATCTTATGTTTAAGGAATCTATTGTTATAACCCAGCAGATGCCTCAGTGTCCAACAGATCACTGGCTTTTAGCTTTGTGAGCGTGACCATGCATTACCTTTGCCCCCATCACCTGCCAGCTTTGATTTTGTTTTATATGAGGCCCTGTCTTAGAAGGCTGCCAGGATGGCCTTAGGATAACCTAGTCTATGGAGCTTGTCAGTGCAGTTTATACTTTGATTGAATTATTTAATCTAACTATATTGTGTCACCCTAAGAGAACAGCGATGCACAAATTTCATTTAAACTTAAAGCTTTCTTGGTCAAGGCCTTCGCTGGTCTGATAGCTAATCACTGCAATCACGGCATAAGTTATTCTCTTTTGTTCCTTCTGAAATGCTTTGGATTTTGATACTCTTCTTTTTTTTCAGGTTTTTTTTGTTGTTTTGTTGTTGTTTTTTTTGACACCACTCTCTCCTGGTTCTCTTCCTACATATCTGACCTTTCCTTTTCAGTGTCCTTTGCTGGATCTTCATCCAGCTCATGCTTACTAACTGTAGGTATACCACAGGGTTATCCTGGCCCTTCTCTGCTGCCTTTTTACTATTTTTCTTTGTGATCTCATTAGCTCCCTTGGATTTATCATCTCTATGCTGATAATTCTCCGATTTACTTATTCAGCCCCAACCTCTCTGCTGTACTCCAGTCTCACATCTCCAACTACGAATTAGATATCTTGATTTGGATGTCTTGTGGACATCTTATAGCTCAACAGGCCCCAAACTTTCTCCTTAAATCCTTTCCCCTTCTAAACTTCCCTGTTGCTTTTGAGGACACCACAGTCTTCTTAGTCCAACAGGCTCACAACCCAAGTATCATCTTCAGTTCCTCATTCTCACTTCCACATATCCAATCTGTTGCCAAGGCCTGTCAATTTTGTCTTCCTAACATCTCTCACTTATATCCTCTTCTCCCTTTTGATTCTGCCACCACCCTGGTACAGGCCCTTGTCACCTCATACCTCAACTGTTGCAGTAGCCTGCTGGTGGGTCTCCCTGCATTAAGTCTCTCTACATTCTAGTCCATCTTCCATTGAACTGTCAAAGTGATCTTTCTAAAGTGCTGGTTTGACCATGTCACCCTCAAGCACCGTCTCCCATTCAATAAACTCCAGTGACTCCCTATCACTTCCAGGATTAAATATGAAACCTTCCATTTGGCATTCAAAGCTCTTTATAACCTAGTGCCCTCCTTCCCCTTCCAGTTCTCTTTTACCTTCTCGCCCCCCCGCCCCAGCTCCTCACACATATTCTGCAATTTAGTAATAGCCTACTTACTATTCTTTTAACAAAACACTGCATCTCTTCACTCTGTATTTTCTCTGGCTGTCCGCCATGCTTGGGATCTTCTCCCTCCTCCCCATCTGACTCCTAAGTCTAGCTTCTCTGACTTCTTCACATCTGAACTAAGATTCCACCTTCTACAGTTCTGCATTTCCCAGTCTTTTTCAATTCTAGTGCCTTCACTTGGTTGATTATTTCCAGTTTATCCAATATATAGCTTTTTTTTGGACATAGTCATTAGGTTGTGAGCTCCTTGAGGGCGTGGACTGTCTTTTGTCTTTCTTTGTATCCCATGTGCACAGTGTCTGGCACATAGTAAGTACTTAATAAATGTTTCTTAACTGACTGGATTAAAAGGAAAAGGAAAAAACTGGAGTAAACATTTTATTTCATTCTGGTCCAGTGAATTCTTTTATGTGAGGAACCTACTTGTTCAACTTTTGCATTTTTTGAATTTTAGTCATTTTTATATTTTTATTTCAAATGAGGAGAGCAGCTAATTTCTTTTTACTTTGTTTTTAATGGAAAAGGGCAATTTCAGAAAATATGATGTAGGGGGATAGGTTCTTTTTTTTTTTAACCAGATACTGTCTTAAAGTTTATTTTTGGAGGATTTGAATTACTACATTTTGTTTGGTTACAGCATACAAATCCCAAAGACTCACAACTGAATCCTCTGTTCAGGTGTGATCCTTGAAAAACATTTAAGCAACAAGGTATGAAAAAGTAATTGTGACTAACTGTATGTACAGTTTTATACTGTAGTATTTTTCTTAGGGGTCAGTTATGTGGTGAAATGGATCGAGCATTCGGCATGGAGTCAGGAAGTCCTGAGTCCAAATCTGACATCAGACACTTACTGACTGTGTGACCCTAATGAAGTCACATAATACTGTTTGCTTCAGTTTCCTCATTTGTAAAATGAACTGGAGAAGGCAAACCACTCCACTATCTTTGCTGAGAAAAGCCCATATTGGGTTATGAAGAGTCAGACTTGATTAAAATGACTGAAGAGCAACAAAAATAACAGTTTTTACTTAGTTAAAAAGAATGTTTTGACTTTATTTTTTATTTTAATTTTTGCTCTTTGGAGGGGGGAAGCCAAGGCAACTGGGGTTAAGTGACTTGCCCAAGGTCATACTCCTAATAAGTGTTAAGTGTCTGAGGCCGGATTTGAACTCAGGTCCTCCTGACTCCAGGGCTCTATTCACTGCACCACCTAGCTACCCCATGGATTTTAATTTTTTTTTTTTTTTTTGCTTTTTGGAGGGCAGTTAGCGTTGTGACTTTCCCAAAGTCACACGGCTAGTAAGTGCATCAAGTGTCTGAGGCCGGATTTGAACTCAGGTCCTCCTGACTCCAGGGCTGGTGCTCTACTCACTGGGCCACCCAGCCGCTCCCACGGATTTTATTCTAAAAAACATTTTCATTGATATTTCTTGTTTTCATACCACTTAAATTTCCTGATAAATCACTTCTCCCTCCCTTTCTCAGAGAACCATCTCAAAGCAAAGAATAATTGAGGAAAAAAAGAGATAGGAAAAATTAAACACATTAAAAAAGTCTAACATACGCAGCATTCCATTTTTATAGCACACCTCACACTGTAAAGAAAGGAGGAAAGTCGTCTCGCCTCTCTCTTGAAGCCAAGCTTGGTCTTTATGATTTCACAACTTTCAGTTTCGATTGTTTTGTTACCTGTTCTGTTTTTTCCCATTTACATTGTTGTGCTCATGACCTATTGTTCTCCTGTTTCTTCACTCTGTATCAGATCAGATTTTCCCATGCTTCTCTGCATCTGTCATGGTCCTTGTAACAGCTTAGTAATATTCCACTATATTCATGTACTGTCGTTTGTTTAACTGTTCCTTAGTTGATAGGTACCAACTTTTTTCCAGTTCTCTGCTGCTACAAAAAATGCTACTATTGGGATTTTGGTGTGTGGGACCTTTCTTTTTGTCATTAACCTCTTTGGAGTATATGCCTAATGATGGAATTTCAGGGTCAAAGAGAATGAACATTTTAGTCACTTTTAAAAAGAATAGTTCCAAATTATTTGCAAACAGTGGTACAATTACACAATTCTGTTAACCACATATTGTTCTTTAACAAATTGGTACCACAGTGTTCCTCATGTTTGGTCTGAATTTTTTTGCCTTTTAAAATTACTGTCAGTTGGTAGATTTATATTCATTGTATATATGTTATTATTTTTATGTTTTTCTTCTCCGCATTACTTCTTACAAATCTTCCCACATTTCTTTGAGTTCTTCATATTCATTGTTTCTTGTGATGCAGTAATATTCTGTTACTACAATAGAATTTGGCAGCGTACTACATACAGTTCAGGTTTTCCATAATCGTTGGGTACCGAGTTCACTTCCAACACAAGTCACTCAACTAATTGTTTCACATGATCACATTCCACATGTTTTACTTAATTTTATATATACTGTTTATGTAGCATATTTCTCACTTATTCACAAACTCTTAAAAGTACCTGCTAATCACATTTCTTAGAATTTCACATTCTGTTGTTTTAATTAAGTTGGAAGTTGCCATCATGATTAATTACTAATATTTATAAGACCATAGGATTTAGAACTGAAAGAGAGCATCTAGTCAAACTACCTCATTTTACAGTTGACAAAACAGAAGACTAGTGGATTGAAATAATTTGCTGAGGGTCATGCAGATAATAATTAGCGGAGTGGGGCTTTGAACTTAGGTCTTCTAGTTCCAAATCTAATGTTTCTTCCACAATATCATTCTGCCTCTTATTGAGTGCCCACTATATTTGCAAGACTGTGTGTTCATTCTAGTTGCCAGAGATGAGGAAAGCTAACTGGAAGAGTTTATTGTGGTATAGTAGATATCCAGAAAAAACTCAGTTATGGACAGAATTTTGTGGTCACCTACCAGACTGGTGACAGAGTTTGAGGTCCTGTGCTTCATCTACTAGAGAACAGACAAGCGTTTACTACCAACACACCTGCTTGTATACCTGCTTACCACAGGTGCTTGGGAACATACCATACCATAAGAGGGCATCCTAGGTCAGAGGAGTTGTCTGCTCTTCTTATTACATACCATAACTCTGACAGGGATATGAATCATTAGTGATGTACCGAGTGTGCTGTTAATGATAGCTGACAGTTTTGAGAGCTTAAGAAATAAAAGTATGAAATAGGGTCAGTTTTTGCTTTAGCTCAAATGCCATGTCTTTAAAATGACATCAGTTGCTTGAATTTCCTCCTCCTGTAAACCACTTTCACTTTAGAGAAGGCAGGCATATTATGTTTACATTCTTACTCTTCTGCTTAAACTTACCCTTCCAACTCCCCCCACCCCCCATCTCACTTTCTGAAGGTTGAACTGACAGAAATGCTTACAACACCCACAGCTGAAGTCAGTGTTAAATATTCCCACTCACTTGTTCCATTTATATGTCCATGAGAGAGAATCTTTTCTTTATATTGTTCAGGACATGAATATTGTGAATTTCAGGTTGTATTTTTTTTTTTTCTGGAATGACTGTCTCAGCAGGACAGCCATTCAGTTGTAGGAGATGTGTTTTTCTCTTATTCCCTTGATCAGTGTATGTATGCTGTGGGAGGAATAAAAAGAAATAACAGGAGTGCACATTGTATATGTTATCTAGTGGTTAACCTTCCTGAAGGAGCACAACAAATAATATGATAACTGTCTGAACAAATGTTATCTCAGTTATAACTATATAATATTTCAGATGAACAGTTCATTGCAGATAGGGTACGGCCTTATGAGTTACAGGTGCTAGGGCTCTGTGCTCTTTCTCTCCATAATAATATGATCAACCACTGTTCCTTCTCTAGTGATGCGCTCTTACGAAAATAAAGTTTATGAATTGAAAATCCAACAGATAATGAAACAAGCTGGACAGAATATTGTATATTTTTAAAATGTGGTCATTTTATCAATTGTTTTTAATTGCTTTTTTGGTCATAAGGGTGAATTCATTCTGAAGGGGGTGGTTTAAAATGACATATTGAAAGACGAAAGATATTAATAAAACATTTTTTTTAAATGACAGATTTAACTTTTTACGGAGTAATTGTAGTCGGTATATGCCAGCAAAATATTCTTCTAGTAAGCTTGTTTCTCAGGGATGGATAGTCTGATGGCTAGAAGTTTGAACTCATAGAAATACATAGTAAGAAATAAAAAATCTACTAGTTAAGTGAGTTTTCTCAAAGTTTGCACATTGCTTTCTGCTAATACTTATTAATCATAGTTATCATATACCCACTTGCAATTTTTATGAATTGATTATTTAGGTTGTTAATTGTCAGTCAACTCAGGTTTATTACATTTACCCACTCTGCAAGGCATTTTATTAGGTCCGTTGAGAGAATACAAACAAATGTAAAACAGTCACTTCCATCATTCTATAGCTTACTTGAGGAGAAAGGACACGTAAGTGGAAAGTTCACTAATGGTATCAGAAAGTATATGATGAGTGTCAGATGTAACAAGTAATAGGTTCTATGTAATATTTTATAAAATCATTCACTTATTTTTATAAGCATTTATTTTCTCTCTCTCTTACTGTCCCTCCCATGAATTAAACATAAAGAAAGAAAGGAAAAGCTATCATAACAAATATGTGTAGCCAGCAAAACAAATTTCTGTATTAGCTATGACCAAAAATGTATGTCTCATTCCTCATTTTAAGCCCATCACCTCTCTGGCAGGTGGGTGCTGTATTTCATTTTCATTACTCTCTCTAGACTCATGACTCATGGTTTATCATTGCATTCTGTTGGTTTTAAAACAGAGTACTCCACTGTGTCTTCTTTTCCTTTCTATCTACTTTGCTTATTTTGAGCATTTCATGGGTTTATTTCAGTTCCAGAATGGAACAAAAGCCATTCCATGATTGTAGAAATTAGAACTGGAAATAGCTTAGAGATAATAAAGTCAAAACCCTATTTTACAGATGGGAAAGCTGAAATGCAAGGGGGAGAGAGAATGAAATGACTTGTTCAGAGTAACATGGTTTGCTAGTTGGGAGCTTTGAAGGTTCTCATGATGCCAAGTTTACACTCCCCCTCTCATTTAATGCTAATATTAATTACTGGCCTTGAAAAAACTGAGCTCCTTTCTTGGGGAGAAGCAAGATGGACTAATATGAGTTCTTTTAATTATTTGTAGATTTCAGTTGTTTATTTTACCTTTATTTTCAAGCAGTTTGGATACTTGGGAGTTTCTTGCATACAGACTTTGCTCTAAATTTTTTATTCAAATCATCTTAATGAAATGTGTTAGAAGCAGTTTAGCAGTACTGTTAATTAATTTAAAATATATAATAGATGCTACTTTGGAGCATAAATTGATGTACATGGGAATTATTATTTTTTATTTCAGGCTCTTCCACTTAATAGTCTTGACTGTTACAAAGAGGGTGGGACCTTAGGCAAGTCATTTAATTGCTCTATGCCTCAGTTTTCTTAGCTATAAAAATGAGATAATAATAATAATACTACCTCACATGGTTATTATAGTTCTTAGTAAATCTTGGAGTGCTTTGTAGAAATGTGAGTCATTTTGTCATCTAAGTGTCCTGTTATATAGCCTGTAAATCATTTAGTTTGGTTAGACATATAGTTTTGTTTTGGTCCCATGGTTAATTACCATTATTTCAAAAAGTATTTTAAAAGTATATATGTTGGGTGTTGATGAAAGTTATATAAAACATTTAACTCCAGTCTGTGCCTATAATCTTTCCAAAAAATGTCAGAGAGGTAATGAAGTCCCACATTAAGGTAGCGCTAAACTAGGGGTGGGGAACCTGCGGCCTTGAGACCATATGTTGCCTTTTTGGCCCAGTCCAAGTTTTACAGAACAGATCCTTTTATTAAGGTGATTTGTTCTATGAAGTTTGGATTCAGTCAGAGGGTCGCACTTGAGGACCTAGAGGGCCACATATGGCCTTGAGGTTGAAGGTTCCCCACCTCTGTACTAGACAGATGTTAGAGATATTGTAGAGGTAATTTAGAGTAATAGAGATACTGTAAAGTATTTTAATAGTGCTGGGACCTGATTTTTGAATTTGGAGAGCAAAGAAGAGAGAGTATGTAGAGATGACTCTTGAGGTTTCAGTTCTAGGTGATGGGGAGGATAATGGTATCATCAGATTTTGGACAGGCAGGGAGAAGCAGCTAGTTTTTGTCTAAGCTGACAGCCAATCATTTGGACATGTTGAATTTGAGGTACTAGAAAAATATCTAAACCAGGTGAAGATGTCTGGCATTCAATTGGAAATGAGTATTTGGAATTTAGGATAGATTGGCAGGGCTAGAGAAAAAACTTTGGAAATGATCTGAATAGTTATTTGAAGTTATTAGTCAGAAGCACTGTTAGAGTATGAAGATAGCTGTGTGAGGAGTGTAGCTTTGCTTTGTCAGAGTAAAGTACTGTAATGTTAATGGGATATAAGATCATGGTACCCATTAATAGGCCTCAGCTGGAGCCCATTAAAGGAAGCTTGATTAGGGGGAGGCTTGTTTTTCAGGAAGGCCCACACCTTTTGTTACTTTGTAATTAGGCAGTGGGTCCCGAGGGTTGTCATGCCCTCTGACTCTGAAGAAGGGTTTTATATATGTATTGAAAAACACAGATATAGGTGCTTCTCTCTCTCTGGTAACTATGTATGTATTGCCTTGGTTAGATTGTTGGATAGGTCTGTTAATCTGTGCTAATTTCTGAGACGAAGTCCTGTCTGTTAGTCTTTATTTCTCTGTTTGTATTTTCTCTTATTTTCTCTGTTTGAAGTCCAGGGTGCTCACATCTTTCCCCCTAAACCAATGAATGTAATTGAAAAGATTGTTGACCCTTTGAACAGGTATCTTCCTAGTAAAGCAGATCTAAGAACCTGTGCTAGCAGCCACCCTGGGTATGCTAGTGTGGTTGCTGCTACAAGTACTAAATTCATTTCATTTCCATTCAACAGGCATTTTTTAGTCCTCTTCTATTTAGGAAGCACTAGGAATATAGCAGAGGTTCCCAAACTTACTTGCCTTACTGCCTCCTCTAAAAAAAAAAAATTACTCAGCAGTCCCTTGGAAATCTACTTTCTGTAACCTGTTAGCATGTTTAAAAAAAATTGTATCATTTCAAAAAATATAAAATGATGTGTCTTAAATTTAATAATTTATTGAAATTTGTGTTTTATCCTGCATTGAAATTTTGATGATGCAATACTGTGTCATGTAATTGTATAGTATCTTATTGTAAACAAGTCATTCAATACATTCACATATTCCTGCTGATGCATGCTGGACTTTCCAACAATGGGGTGTTGCATTTTGTGTATTTATTTGGTAAATAATATAATCACTATGACTTTAACTCTGTTATACAACAGACAAAGAACATTCCAGTGCCCCTCTGGGGGGCAATATTACCCACTTTGGGAACCTATGGAATGTAGAGACAAAAAATAAAATAGTCTCTGCCCTCAAGGAGCTTACACTGAACTGGGAATATACAAGATATATGAGAAAAGGAAAAAAAGACACAAGTATAGACAAAATAATACCAAGTAGTTTCAGGAGGGAGTGATCATTAATACCTTGGGAGTGGGGTCAGGGAAGAGATCGGGAAAGGTATCCTTTGGGAGGTGGCCTCTTAGATATGCTTTGCAGAAAGTAAGGGATTCTATGAAGTGGAGGTGAAAAAGGAATGCATTCCAAGTAAAAAGGATCCCATGCGCAAAGCGGGGAATAGCTAGCAAGCCCGTTTGGCTGGAACAGAGAATAAATACATAAAAGAATGTAATATGAAGTAAGACTGGAAGGGGAGGTGTGAGCCAGATTGTGAAGGGTGTCAGTATTCAGCTGGAGATTTTGTATTTTAACCTTGAGTCAGTTGGGAACTACTGAAGATTTTTGAGTGAGGAACTAACATAGTCAGATCTGTGTTTTGGAATATTGATTTGGCAGCTATGTTGGTGATAGAATGGAGATTGTAGAGACTGGAAACAGGGAGATCAATTAGGAAACTATTGAAGTAGTCTAACAGTAGCAGAGTCAGATGTGCCAAATTTAATGGAATTTTAAAAAATAACTTAATTTCTTATTTTTGCAAATCAACTTTAAATCCAAATAATTACACAGAGATATTTTAATTTTGCTTTGTTAATTTCCATCTTGCAATCTCTTATTTACTTTGCCTTATTGGAAAAAAAATGCACTGAATCAAATGATACCGTTTTCAGTGCTTTTTTTAAACCCTAAATTTTATTCTTAAATTCTAGTCCTTCCGGTGCCATTTAAAAAGTGATGAAGGCCTTAACTAGGGTAGAGGTGGTATGAGTGCAGAGAAGGTTTATCTGGGATGTTATGGAGGGAGAATCAGTAAGATCTGGCAACTGATTGGGTGAGTCTAGGGTTTTGAACCTGAGTGACTAGGATTTCAGTGCCTTTAATAAAAAATAAGGACATTTGGAGAAGGGATTTTTTCTTTCTCCTTTTTTTTGTGGGGGATGGACTATAATGAGCTCTGGCTTAGACATACTGAGTTTGAAATGCTTACAAGACTTCATTTGGAGATATGTAGAAGGCAATATGGGACTGAGGTTTAGGATTGAGATTGGAGCTTGTTTTATGGATTTGGAAATCATCTGTATAAAGATAATTAAACCAATGGCAGCTGAGAGGAGAATGTAGAAGGGTCCCCAGAACAGAGAGTTAGAGAAAATCAATCCTTAATGGGTGGGCGAGACTTAAAAGGAGCAGTCAGACAAGTACAAGGAAAACCAAGAAATAACAGGATCATAGTAGCCATATAATGGACATGTGTCCAGGAGTAGGGGATTATTGATAATAGCAAAGGCACCGAAACAGTCAAATAGAATTAGTATTAAGAAAAAGCCTTTGGGTTTAACGGTAAAAAGTTCATTGGTAATACTGGAATGTATGGTGTTGGAAATCAGAATTGTAGAGAATCGAGAAGGGGGGTAAGGAAATGAAGGTAACTATTTTAAGATTTTGGCTGTATAAGGGAGAAGAGCAAAAGAGAAATATAAGATGATAACTGAGGAGATGACAAGATCAAGTACTGAAGGTTTTATGAACATCAGATTAAAAAAATGTATTTCCCCAAAGTTTCAGCCTATTTTTCTATAATTCATTTTGACAACTAGACAAACACTTATGACTGTGTGTAAAGCCCTGTGCTAGGCTTTGGGACTGCAAAAATAAAACAGTCCTTGCCCTCAAGGAATTTTATGTTCTGAGGAGGTATAACATGTGTACTCATATGCACAAATACATATTTTGGTCCAGATCTCTGATTTCATATGTATGGGGAACTTCTGGGGGGGGGTCTCCCTCTGGTGCAGATTAGCGAGTAGATTGTAGTTTATATTTTTAAATAGTTGCCTGGGGCACTAAGAAATTGAATGGCATCCCCAAGGTCACTTAGCTCAAATGTATTAGCTTCAGGACTTGAACCCAGGTTTTCTTGACTCCAAGGCCAGCATTCTATATGCTATGCTACCCTGCCTCTTATACACAAATACAATAAGAGGAAAATCAAGGAGGAAGAGAACATGATCATGGAAAGTCATGGAAATCTTTCCAGAAGTGGAATCTGATTTCAGCCTTGAACAGCCCAAGGATTTTCAGGGGTCAAGGATGGGATAGGGGAAAGAAGTCATTCCTGCCATGGATATGATTTGTGCAGCTAATTACACAGTGGTAGGAGATGAAATCTGAGTCCAGTCATTCAACTTGTTTTGAAACCATCTAAATTTACTAACTCACATCTCTTTTATCTTTTCTGTAAGAATAGCAAGAAATATTTTATCAGATGCTTTGCAGAAATCTAGGTAAACTCAGTCTTCAGTATTGCAGCTTACCGTGCGGATCCAACATGTATACAAGTATAGTACGAGGAATAATTAAGAAGGAGGAGCTCTAACGCCTGGAGCATGGGGAGAGGGAAGGCTTCATGAAGGAGATGACTCTTATTTGACTGGGTATATAGAGAGGAGGATGCAAGGGTCTCCTTGAATGGGTGATAATCTATCAAAAAATTTTTGAGAACAATTAGACAGGTAAGAGAGGAACCAGTATAGAGCAGTGTTGGCTGAAGCCAAGCAAAGAGAGAACATAGAGAGAATGTCCAGTAGCGCATTTTGATCAGTAACGTCTAAAGTTATATAGAGATGTCAAGGAGACTGAGCAGAGACTCTTTGGTACTTCTCTATACTTCCTCAATGAGTTGTCAGTATCAAATTAAATAACATATTTTGTACAGTACTTGGCAAATCTTAAAGCATTATGCAAACATTAGCTGCTACTGGTAGTGGTGGTGGTGGTAATCATACTGGAAAGAATAATTTCAGTTGAGTGAATATCAATTTGGAAGCTAGATTACTTGAGACTGAGAAATGGGTACTGAGGAAGTGGAAGCAGTGAATGTAGAAGGTAGTCGTTAGGAGGTTGGCAAAAGGAGGAGAAATATAGAACAGTAGCTTGAGGGAATGTCAGGATTTTAAATGACATTGTAGACCTAAGCATACTCTTAAATGAGAGAAAGGCCTAGTAAACATAGATTGAAGATAGGTCCAAGAAGGTCCGATTCTTCCTTCAGAGATAGGAATCAAGAAGGAGAGAGAATGAATGAAGATGTAGAGGGCTTTGTACTGTAGAGTTGGGGGGAAAAGGATCTCCTGGTTGATGGACTTTATGTTATCAGTGTAGTAATAGGTGAGGACATCTACTTGGGAGGACAGATGAATAATTTGGGGCCTGAGGAGAGAAGCGAGTATTAGGAACAGCCACTGAGGAAAATGGAATAGTCAGTCAGTGAATAAGTTTTACCCTGTAGCAGTGAAGGACTAGTTAAGATTAGGTAGCAGATATCTGTAGAATACTTTGTGTCAGAAAAGGCTTTCTTAAAGTTATCTCTTTTAGAAAGTGAAGGGAAAAAATCCCTGCTAATTTATCAGCAGTTTTATTCGTCCTTTATCAGAAGTCATTCTTCTCTTGTGACACCATCCTCCAAATAGTTTGCTTTGAGCTAATATGGCAGGAAACCTCACTTAAAAACAGTCTTTTTTAAAGGAGTACTCTAGGGTTCCTGAATTTAGTATAATTGTCCAGATGTCATCTTTTTCCAAATTGCAAATATAGTGACCTTATTTGATGTTTTTGATGATTTAAAATGTTAGAAACTAAGTACTATGAATATATTCACCAGGACAGAAGTTGAGAGAGAAAAAGTTCTGTTATTTCAAATTGGGGATGATTAATCTTTCCTGTTAACACCTTATAGTTTGGTCCTTTATTAGTTCAGTCATAGAACTGTTCCTGTGTAGGTGCAAATTTCTTCTGTTAACATCTTACTGTGTTTAGTTTTTTAAAATGAAGGCTTTTCTCTACCTCCTGTGGATGGACTACTATTCTGGTAGTTCACTGTTTTTGCCTTTTTTAGTAGGGGGGGGGGAGTGGTTGAGGATAGAGTCTTTAAAATGAGTTCCAATAAATGGGAAGAGCCTCTTCTACAGAATAAAAAGATTATATGTGTGCTATTGCAGGCAAAACTTAGGTAGAAAATTTTGCATTTTGACTTTTTATTAAATTGTTAATATAATCATAATTGCATATATATTCCTTGATTCTCAGACTCTTCTTGCTGCTGTTTTGGGATAATTAAGCTGGAATGATTTTTCTTTTTCATTTAGGATGTCTGTGTGTTTAATCTGTGTAGGATATGATGCTTCCACAAAGGATTGTTAGATTTTATCCAGATTGTTGTTATCTCCCCTACAAAAAAAAAGTGCACATTTGAATATTTGACAGGATGGCTGGGTGATATGTATTGGGTGGAATTAATCTTTATTATTAAATCTGAAAACTAGAGTAAGGACTCTTTGCTGATTAAATGTCACTTTTTTCCACACGTTTTGTTTTTGCTTTTAAAGCAGAGAAGTTAGCTGACAATTGACCCTTTAAAAAGAAATACAAAAGAATTAAATTGCCTTAAGATGATTCTGCTCTCAGTCAGAATCAAGAGCATGCCAAGTAGTACCTTTTCTTAATTTATGCTCTCTCATTTTGTGTGACTGTGTCCATCACTGAACGTAACTTCATCATCATCTGTCTGTAGGTCTTACTGCAATACTTCGGAGACCTCAGTTTTTGTTAATGTATCCTATCCCCTTTCTGCCTTAGTGCTCAGTCTCCCTGAGTTGTTGTGGCCAGCCAAATGCACTTAGTCCATCTTGTACTGGGTTAGCAGACACACTCTGTTGATGGATCCTTTCTCAAATTCTTAACAGTTTAACAGGACCTGCCAAATCATCTTCCTCTGTTGTTGGCATTGCCATCAGTCATCTTGATGTTACAATGAAGCTTGAGAGTAGGAATGGTCATAGGAATGAAGACTATGCTTGTGATTTCATTGGCACAGGGAGTGCCTGCTAAGTTACTTCTACTAGTGCAAGTTGGTTCTTTCTCTGCAACTCCTAGACTTTGAGAGTCGCCTAGAGCACTGAGTGATCAAGTCATTTGCTCAGGGTCACACAGCCAGTTTGGGACTTGTATCTAGGTGGTCTTGGTTCAGAGACTGGCTTTCTGTGGGCTGTGCTACACTGCCTCTCACTAGGACTATATCATATAAAGGATAGTTCTTCTGAATGATGGAAGTTAGATTTGAGTGGCAGCTAGAGCTTGTTTCTCCTTGCTTTAAATATTTTTTCACTTCTTTTCTCATTTTTAATTGCCTGGATTTTTTACATATTGAACATAAGCTACTCATCCTCATGGTGATTAAAATCTAGCCAGGTTTGATATTGAGGGTGGTGTGTTCCTTTTTCAGGATCCAAAGCCTGGATGGAAGGAATCTTACCATATATTTCAGTGCTTCCGCACACTTTTCTACTTCGCTTTTCACTTTCTAATTTCATGGCAAACCTAATAGTATGTGGTGGAGAGGATAATTTAGACCCTTGAAAAACAGTGACTAAAGTGTGACCACCCGTGAAATATGCCTTCCCCCTCTAAGTCAGAGATGGGGCACTGTCACTGTAGATTGAGGCACTCGATTAATGTTTTGATTTGTCTTCTGATATTATTCTTGTGTTACAAGCGAAGGTTCTATTAGAAGAATAGGAAGGTGGGGAAAGGAATCACTGGGAGGCATCAATAAAACATTTAAAAATAATAGCTGCCATCTATATAGTGTTTTTCCAAGCACTTTAAATATATTACTTCATTTGATCCTCACAACAGCCTATGAAGTTGTAATTTTATTGTCCTGATTTTACAGAGAAGGAAGCTCAGGTTTAGAGAAGACTTGCCACAAGTCCTCTGGCTTCTTGAGTGTGGCCTTTTGACAGAGTCCAAGTTTTATAGAACAAATTCTTTTTATTAAGGGGGATTTGTTCTGTGAAGTTTGGAATCAAAGGACTGTACTTGAGGACTTAGAGGGCCACATGTGGGCCACAGGTTCCCCACTCCTGGTCTAGCTCCTTTTCCTCTGCTCCACAAGTAATAGGTGACAATATGAAGGGAAAAGGACAAAAGAATTCAAATTTGGAAGTTTAAGAAAAAATACAACTTTGCTTTTAGTTTTTTAATGAAATTCTAACGAGTGATTCTGCCTTAAAAAAAGACTCAGAATCACAGAATCTAAAAGTTGGAAGGACTTTAGTGACCATCCCAACCCAAACCCAAGAGAATCTCCACTACAACACACTCAACAAGTTATTTTTGCATCAGTGAGGAGAGGGGGCCCCATTACCTCTGTGGCCATTCTATTTTTGAGTACCTCTAATTATCTAGCCCGGTGAAGCTCAGAGTAAATACTATTGTGCTCAAGACAAGGCCCAGATTTGGGTGGTCTGTGGAGGATTTACATGAGACAGCGCACAAGTTGCTTCTTAGGAGTTCATGTAAGAGAGAACATCCACTTCTTCATCACTGGCTGTGTGTGTGTTTCTTGATATTGATTGGAAAAACACTGATAAAGTTCAGATTCTGTTTATTCTAGGGACATACCTCTAGTAATTCCTACCCTGGTTGGGGGGTGCCCTCCTTCCCCCCCAGTTTTAGTCTAAGTCTCAACTATAATTTAAATTGATTCATTCTTGATCTGTTTTCCTTGGAGGTAGTAGTTAGCTGGATATTTTTCTTATATGATGAATTATTATTTAAAGTTACTTGTCATACAGTTCACCCACTCCTTCCTGAGCCTCCGAATCCCCGTATTATCATCTTCAAGTTCAAACTCCTTAGTTTATGTAATCTGATTCCAGTTTACATTTTCAGCTGTGTTGTTGCCTGAGAGTCAGAGGATGTTTCCTTACAGAAACTCTACTCCTCCCCAATGGGTCTATTCCCTGCTCATCAAACACACTGTAAATTCTCATGTTTATAACTTGAAGAAAGAGCAGTGATACACTGGAAACTACTCCCAGGCCTACCTCTGTCTATACTTTGGCTTATGCCTTCTGTTCACCTGGAATAACCTTTCCTTTTCTTTCCACATAACCAAACTTTAGGCATCCTTTAAATCTTAATTTAAATTCCATCTTTTCTGTAATATCTTCTTGGCTACTCAGTCCATAATGACAGTTCAACAGTTACTGATTAAGCACATTTTTCTTTCCGAATTTCAGATTTGGAAGAAGATCTCTAACATTATCTGGTCTATGTCCTTTTCTTTAAAGGTGAGGAAATTTAGACTGGAGAAGTAGTGACTTGCCTAAGGCCATATGGTTAGTTGAAGTGTTGGAGCTGGGATCAGAATTCTGTCCCCTGACTCTCAGGCAAGCACTTTTTCTACTTGACCACAAATAGTTTTTGTTGCTTATGTTGATAATAAGTATAATTTATCTTCTTAGTATATCTAATTCTTTCCTTAAGTTCTGGGACTTCTGGTGATGTTGATGAGGTTATGCTAGACTAACCTCATTTCCTTTTTTACAGAACCACTATAGTAGTAGATCAGTGGAATGCTGCAGATAAAGTATACCTAGGTTTTAGCAAAGCATGAAATCACAGGCTAAGTCCCTATAGCTCTTTATGATCAGAAATCTAGAGCTAAAAGAGACCTTAAAGGCTATCTTGTTCAAACCCCTCATCCTATAGATGAATGAACTGGGGTCCAGGGAAATTAAGTGACTTCTGGCCCAGGGTCATGCAGCTAGTGAGTAGCAGAGCCAGGATTTCAATTCAGGTTCTCTGACTTAAAAATCTGGCTTTTTACCTGCTATTTTGTACCACCTCCCATACTTTTTTTTTTTTAAGTTGAATCAAATCAAGAGAGGTAGGCAAGATGATGGTACAGTTACAGGGGGATTTCGAACAGATTGAATGGTTGCACCTAAAAAGGTCAGCTAGAAGTAGTAGCTAATATGTTAGATGATAGGATCTCAAAGAACCTAGAAAGACTAGAATATTGGCTTGAATTTAATACTCTGAAATTTAATGTAAATAAATTTAATATTCTTCACTTTAAGAAATTAATTTCACAAGTATGAGCTGATAAAGGTATTAGACAATAGTTCCCTTTTTCAAATGATCCAGAGATTTTATTGGAATGCAGGTATTATATGAGTGAAACATGGCAGGCAAAGAAGCTAATGTGATCTTAGATTGCAATTACATGAGGTATTCTGTACAAGATTAGTGAGATGGTAGTGCAACTACTCTGCCCTCTTCAAATCATATTGGGAATAGTGTGTTCAGTTCTGGCTATCTCCTTTTAGAAAGCACATTGATAAACTGGAGGCCAAAGGTTATTGTAGGTCCTCAAGATCATGCCACGAGAGAGAATTGTTGAAGGAACTGAGGTTGTTTTGCTTAGGGAAGAGAAAACTTGGGGAGAAGGACTGGGCTGGAAATGCTTAACTGTCTTGAAGTATTTGAATGGTTGTCATGTAAGAAAAGGGATTAGACTTGTTTTGCTTGCCCTAGAAGACAGAACTAGGAGTAAACAATGGGTAGAAGTTGCAAAGAGGCCAGGTTTGGCTGGAAAAAATTCCTAATATTTAGAGATATTAAAAAGTGGAATGGCTCATAGAGGTGTATGGGATAAAGACCCCAAAGACCCTTACCCAAATAAACTCAAAGGTTTCTGCAGGTAGAAACAGAAGCTCTTTATTCTAAAGACAAGTCTTGCGAGAGTTGGGCATTACCCATTCCAGATAGGTCTGGTATAGGGAGGCATCCAACAAGAGGCAAGCAAGCAGTTATATACCCTTGTACAAACAATTCTATGAAAAGCCCCAAAATTTCCAGACAAACCCCAAACCCCCTCCCACCAAAAATCCCCTAATGCTGGATCATTACCCCATTGGTGGGGTGACATGACCTCACAGTCTATGCAGGGCCCTAGAAAGCCCCTCTTACCCAATACAAAGACATATAGCTATGATTATCCATATGTAGCAAAAGGGGGAGGTTACAAAAAGCCCCTTACAGGAAAAAGGGCGGGGGAGTAGGGGCACACCATCTGATTTCTCCGAAATCGGGTGACTTACAGGAACGTGATACTTAGGCCTAAAGAGATCTAGGATCTAGCTCAAGTTTGGTGACTGTCTCTTTGATTTTATGAGAATGCTTTCACCTATCCCACTTAGAGGTAATGGTGCTCCCTCTCCTTATTCATGTACCAACAACTTGTTAGGTGTGTTGTAGTGGGGATTCTCTTTTGGGTTTGGGCCACTAAAGTCCTTCCAACTTTTAGATTCTGTGTCCTTTTATTTTTTTTAAAGGCAGACTAACTTGTTAGAATTTCATTTAAAAAAACCTAAAAACAAAGTTGCATTTTTTTCTTAAACTCCCAATTTGGAATTCTTTTGAAGAAGCTTGACTGTTTTCTTTCTCTCTGGATTTTGGCCATTATTTTTTTGGCAAAGTGTCTGCTTTCATTGGGATATTATTATGTCATCTTGGGTGCTGTCTGTGGGGCTTAGGGATCCTCGTTTCATGTCAACAGTTGGTGGATGTTTGGAATTATGGTTTAACTGTGCAACTGCAGAGGGAAAAACAGTTTTGCTTCTTTCTCAGGCCTTCCTAATTATTGCTTATACTTCCCTCTCTGCCCAACCAAATACCCCAGTATCTCTGTAGTATCCTCACATTGATTTATTTGCTTGTCGTGTTGAGAAGTGAGAGGAGGAATTGAAGCTTTGGCTTAGGAATCACTACAGATCTGTCATAGTCATAAAATATTAGAACTGGAAGACACCTGAGGAACCATTTAGCCTAATGTCTTCATTTTACAGATCAGGAAACTGAGCCAAGAAGAGTGGGAGTGTCTTGCCTAAGATCACATAATGAATTACTGGCAAAGCCTGGGATAGAACCTCTTTTTCTCTATTTTCAGTCCAGGTTCTTTCTGCTGTATTGTTGTTTTTATCCTAGTTGTAAATATGATCATTTTCCCTCCAGATTCTTGCTTAGCAATAGCTTAGGAATATTGAAGATTTTCCTTGATTTTTCCCACAGTCTGAAGAGTCTGGCTTTTGGCCGCTTCAGGATTAAGTAAGATTACTTGCATCTTCTCTCCATCTCTCTTGTGTGCCTTGTATGAATGTGTCCTAATGACTATTGATATCAAGTTCATCCTGCAAGAAACTAAGACCTTTAGTGTCTGCTGATGTTGCAGTTTTCACATTGTGTTTTTCTTACCAGTAAAATCAATTGAGATAAATCTCAGTAACTTTTCTAGCACAGTGAAGTGGTTAGGCCATGCTGCTATACCTCATTCCTTCTTATACAGGGCATGCTCTAATGTCACGTGCAAAGTTATTTCAGGAAAATTGATTGGTTGATCCACTAGACTTAAAGGTCAAGCTAAATCACATTTCAGAAAGATTGCAGAAGATGCAAAATTGCCCCCATACTACAGTTGGCCCTGTACTTTCCTCTGGTGCTGTTGTTTGCTTTCTATAGGACACCTCTAATTTGCTAAGCAGAGACATCAGTACTTAAAGGTCAAAAGCCAGTGTGCATTTTTCATCTTTAAAATCAGATACAATCAGTCTGTTTTGGCTTACACACAAGGTTCGAGATGGCTTATGGAAGTATGGAGGTGCTGAGAAGATATGCCAGCACAGTGCCAAAATAATATTCCCCTTCATTTATGAGGGTGATGGACAAAGTTGACTGCCCCCCTGACTGTGGTGTTGACTCCTCCAGGCAATTGAAGAAGCTTGGTGAGGCTGGAGGGTTCTGCTGTTAGGTTTTTTGGTAAATCAGAAGGGGACATAAACCACCTGGAGGGGAAGGGGACAGGGACTGGGACCGGTGGACGATGTAGGGACCTTTAAGTTCTGAGGAGTCATAAGAACAGTTCAGTGATTCATCCATCATGTACTGGGTGACAGCTTGACGTTGTGCAGTTGTCCCCTGATGCCAAACTACTTGGGTATATTATGCTTGCAAATGTTTTTTGTTCAACTTTTTTACCCCCTTATATGGGGGAAGGTCTGATTTGTTTTTTTTTTTTTTAATTTTATTTTAGTTTGCATCATTCATTTCCACAAGATTTTGAGTTACATATTTTCTCCCCATCTTTCTCCTACCCACCACCCCAAAACAGCCATCCCAGTGTATCCCCCCTCCCCCAGTCTATTATCTCCTATGTGGGAAGGTCTGATTTGAAGAATTGTTGTGAATGTTTTCATGTTGACTATTACAACTATCAGAAGTTGAGAGCATCTTTCTTTATTAAACTTGACCCAAGATATATGGGTATCAACCTAAAAGTTTAGGCATGGTTAGAATTCCTGAATCCAGAAATAAATCTTTGGTTTTTCAGGGAGAAATTTAGGCTAGAAAATGTACAACATGTAATGGTATCATCTTGAGAAGAGATTAAAATGTATGTGAAAAAGAAAAGTAGATCATGTTGTTATGCTGACAGCAATGGAATAGAAAGAACACTGAGCCTGGGAGTGAGAGTCGGGGCTCAGGCTTCAGCTCTGACAATACTGGCTGTATGATTCTGGGCAAATTACTTACCTTCTCTGAGCCTCACTTTTCTTCCCTAGAGTATGAAGGAAGCAGTTTCTGCCCCACCTACCTTACAAGATGCCTGTAAAGATCAAAATTCACATCGCCTAGTAAATGAAAGTGCTTTTTAATCTCTAAAGCTTAATGGAAATATAAAGTGGCATTATTGTTATTAATGTGTATTAACCAAATTAAGATTTTAAATGAATGTGATTTTCCTCTGCCAATTAATGGTAGGCTTCTTATTAAATGACAATTAGCCAGAGCAAAACAAAAAAGAAAAAGAAAATAAAAGAAATGTCTTAATTTGGTTAGTGTTCTACAGGTAATTTTCCAACTATGGAGTTTCTGGGGAAAATGTGCTTTGCTTTTGATCTCTTAAGCAGATACAGGATTGTCCTTCAGATGTAAGGTCAGCAAATCCAGCTGCAAAGCAGATAATTAGAAACAAAGTCAGTTTGCAGGCTAAAAATGTGAATGTAGTGGGTAGCCAGTAGAAATCCTGGCCCAGGAAAGAAGTGTAGTCCTCATCAGTTTCAAGTGTTTACATAGTACCATAGTTAGATACCATCCTCCTCAAATTTCTGTTGCAAGGAAATTGGAAGACATTCCTGGGGGTAGGGTGAAGGAAACTAGAACTTGGGTTCCTTCTCTTCTCACATAAATTTCTTGAGTTATAGACTACGATAGGTAACTTGGTGTTATGGGAAAGAACCGAAGACTTAGCTCAGATGACTTGGGTTTGAATTCTAACTCTGCCACTTGGTAGCTATACCCAGTGCCTTGCACATAGTAGGTGATTAATAAGTGCTTGCTTATGTGATCAAGTCATACAGTTCTCTGTGTCGATTTCTTCCGTTGTAAAACAACTGTGATACCACATATGTATTTATCATTTGCTGTGTTCAAGGCTTTGTTCTATACTCTGGTATAAAGACAAAACAAAGAAGAGGTCCTGCCTTTAGGAAGCTTACATGGAAGTGATTCCATGATTGAAATCTCAGAACTTGCTTTATCAAATCTTAAGGTCCCACTT
Source organism: Pseudochirops cupreus (assembly GCA_028627135.1). NCBI lineage: Eukaryota > Metazoa > Chordata > Mammalia > Diprotodontia > Pseudocheiridae > Pseudochirops > Pseudochirops cupreus. The sequence goes on from CM053581.1 coordinate 224,011,675, forward strand.
CTTCTTTTACCCTAACCCTGTTAAACCTCTTCTTCATCCTCACTGTGACTCTGCAGGTCTTCCACACCACAGTGCTTTCTCAGCCATTCCTTCCACTCCAACTCTGTTTTTTTTTTTTACCAATTCAACTCTACAGATTCTCTGTTCTTGAATGCCTTGCTCCTTTCTTCTGTAACCACTCCTGCTTTTCCAGACCTCAGCCCTGGATTGTTTCTACTCAAGTATACTGTTGCAGACGGCTGGAGGAAGTAATTGAAATATGCTGACTGGGAGCATTAAAAAATTTGTTATCTAATTTCCCTACTGGGCCCTCATTACAGCAAGGCAATCTTGTTACTTCTGATTGATTCTCTGTCCTATTCCCTATGGGGGAAGATGGTCCTAAACTTTCTCCTTCTACACTTCCTCCAGCTAAGACTTCCCATTCTTTAAGAATCTTCACTAGACCCTAGCTTTCCCTCATACTGTTATCCTATCTCTCTTTCCTTTTTCACAGCTAAGCTCCCAGAAAATGCTGTCCTAAGGTAATTGTTTCTACTACTGCTCCTCTCACTTCTCAACCCTTTGTAATTAATAATCTCCCTAGTGTTTATACCCTTCTTCCTTTGGTTCTTGGTGGGTGTAGATTAGTCTTCTGTTATTTAAATTTCCTTTCCTTTATACTTGAAGGCCTTCCTCTTTGCTGCTTGAAGAACTTGTTGTTTGTCTGAGGATTTGTTGATTTAGTGCTTATATGTCTTGGAGTTTGCAATTTCACTGTTTTTCTGGATGGTTTTTTTCCTGTGGATTCTTTCTATTTATGCTTTGTTTTCTGTGTTCAGAAATTGTGTGCAATTTTCTTGTATTATTTCTTGCATTATGATGTCCAGGTTTTTTGGATTGCATTCTTCTGGGAGACAGTTTTTATGTTGTCTTTATTATGCATCTTGTCTTCAAGGTTATTATGTTTTGCTTGTGTGGAGATTGTACTTTCTTTTAGTGTTACTGCATTTTGCTTCTCTTGTTACAGATTGCCCTTTATTTTTGTGTATTTGGAATCCTATTTATCTATACTTTTTTGTTTCTTTGGTGAAACTTGGCCACTATGGATTCCAGTTTTTCTGTTCTTCCAAAATTATTTCTGCTGATCAGGCCATAAATTCTGCTTTCTTATTTCTCTTTTAATTCATTCAAGTACAACATGCTGTTGTTCCATGCTGTCTTTGGAATTTACCCAGTCCTCTGCTTCATTAGTTATTGATTAATTTTCCATTGTCTTGCAATATTTATTCATAAATGCCTGATCCTTTTTTATCTGATATAGAGGCTTTATTCTCTTGTTACTAATATCTTTCCTGTTGCCTTATCTGTTTCTGCTCAAGGTCTTTACTTGAGTTTTCTTCCTCTTGAGATTTTTGATCATTACAGTCCTCCCCCCCATCCCCCACCTTATTTTTTTTCTGTTGCTCCCTTTCTTGCTCCTTCCCCTTTGATGGTAGTTTCTCTGGTGTCTAGATCTCAAAATTGCATCAATCTCCTCCTATGCTAGACAATTCATAGTTCACCAGTCTGTGCCTCAAATGACTGGCCTCATCTAGATGCTGGGTTCTTTTTTTCAGGCTAAATGGAGTAATGCACAGACAATTTGCATGTCCTGCCCCAATGTCTCCATTCCTTAGTTCTTTGACTGAGTTTTGTTGTGACACAGAATACTTCCACACTTCTCTCTATTTGTTGCCATTGTGCTTCTCACTGTTATCACATCCTAAGAAAATTTCTGCTGTCTTTTTTTGAGAAGCTGTAGAGTTGGGTTCTACTGTTGCAAGTTTGTAGGTTAGTTTGTATAGCTGGGCTACAACACTATACTGGATGGTGGGGAAGTGTTAGAGTTTGTTTTGTTTATAAATAATCTCTCTGAATCTACCCTTCCTTTTATTCTTTTCTTCTATTTTCCCCTCCCCATCCTATATCCCTGTTGAATGAAATGAATCTATGTACCCAATTCAGTATGTGTTCTTCCTTCTTTTGATCAGTACAGTTGAAAATGAGGTTTAATTTTTTGTCCAACCCTCACATCTTCTTACTTGTTTATCTAATTTTCTATACTTGCACCCTAATTATGTGAAGTAATTTCCCCCACTCTACTTCTCCAATTTTTTTTCTCCTAGTGTATTTATTTTCTCTCCCCTTTCTTTTATTCTTTTAAGATTATTTAAAAAAAAAAACCTGCTCCCAAGCTTTCTGTCTTATTTGACTCCCTCTTTGACTGTTGATGATATAAGAGTTCTTATGGGACACTTTTATAATTTTCCCGTATTAGAATGTAAGTACTTCATCCTTATTTAGTGTTGTTTTATTGTTTATTCACATTTGCCTTTTTATGTGTTTATTAACTGTATTATTAACTGTATTTCAAAGTTTCTATTTGGCTCTGATTTTTTCATCAGGAAGTCTTCAAAATCCAATGTTTCTCTAAAGATCTATTTTTCTCTCTGTGGGGTTATACGTGGTTTGCAGTAAGTTTTGCTTGGTTATGAAGGCCTTTTAGAAGCTGAGCAGAGGATTTTATATTTGTTCTTAGAGGCAATAGGGAGCCATTGGAGTTTATTGAGTAGAGGGGTGAGGGTGATATGGTTAGCGGTATTCAGATAGATTTGACAGTTGAATTGTCAGTGACACTATCGGAGATGTATTTTAGGAAGATGAATTTGACTTTGAGCGGAAGATAGACTGGAGTAGAGAGAGATCAACCAACAGGCCATTGCAGTAGGCTAGACATGAGATGATGAAGGTCTGTACCAGTGAGAGAAGGTAGGAATGTAGAATCAGTAGGCCTTGGCAGTAGATTGTATATGAGGGGAAAGAGAATGAAGAGTTGAGGATGTCACCTGAATTGCAAGCCTGTGTGATTGGGAGGGTGGTGGTGTCCTTAAAAGTAATATAGAAGTCAGGGAGAGGGGGAAGTTTGGGGGACAGATAATGAGTTCAGTTTTGGACATGTTGAGTTTGAAGTGTCTATGGGATATCCAGTTGAGATAGGTGTCTATTAGGCATTGAGTTTAAGTGGCCACATTTTTAATGGAGTCCATGTTGAGTTTCTCCATTTGTTCTTTAGTGCCAACCCACAATTGAATTTGTTGTCATACTTTTCCTCCTGTCTTATTTACTGTATGTGCGCAGTGGGGCACTGAAGATACAGAGACAGAAATGTAACTAATGGTCTCTACCTTCTAGAAGCTTACATTTCATCAGTGGACAATATGTGTATAAATTAGAATGCATACAAGATAAATTCAGAGTACTTTTTGGAAAATGTTATAGTTGCTGAGGATTTTAAAAAGGGCTTCATGTGAAGAAGATGATAATTGAGCTTAGTCTTGAAAGAAACAAGGGATTCTACAGGGCATAGACAAGGAGAGAGTGCATTCTAGGCATGAAGACAGCCAGTGTCAAAGCCAGGAGATAGTGCAGTATTCTTTGTGAACAGGTGGCTGTCAGCCTGGCTTGCAATGTTGGAAGCAGAATAATATAATATAATAATCCAGCTTCGAAGGTTAGTTGGGAACACCAGTTCAATGGTAGATACTTGCTATGATATTAGTTAAGTTTTGCTTATTTTTAAAGATTTACATAAGTAAAATTTCAGAACTAAGAGGAACCACAGAAGCTACCTCATTCTTAACTCATCCTTTTTCTGAATGGGTTTTCCCTCAGTAACCTCTCTCCAACAAGTAGTCATCTAGGCTTTCCTTGAAGACCCCGTACCAGGGTAACCCACTACCTCCCAAGGCAGCCCATTTCATTTTTAGATAGCTGTAATTGTCAGGAAATATTTTCCTTATATTTAGTCTAAATCTGCTTTAATGCAATTTCTAACCATTGATCTTAGCCCTATCCTTAGGGGGAGAGCAGAACAAGCTGAATCTTTTTTCCAGAGAATTAGTCTTTCAAATACTTGATGACAGCCATCATGTTCTCTAAGCTTGATGGGAATGTGGATATAAGTAGGATGGGAATGTGGGTGAAATTTAGAAAGTAAGGCAGCTAAAGCCCTGTCCCATAGGAAAAAGTCCCTTTGCTCAGTGTGAGAACTCTAGTTGCAGCTCTAAGTTTCTATCACACAAAACTGTTTACCATTGATTTTACCTATTAGGATTTAGAGCTCAAAAAGAATCTAGAAGAAACAGGCCTAGAGAAATGAAGCAACTTTCCCAGGAGCACTGTAGGATTCCTGACTTACAAAGTGAATAAGACCCATATAGTAGTTTATGTTTAGAGTTGGAGGGTGCCCTAGAAGTATTTTCCTCCAATCCTGTACTGTTAGAGAAGAGGGAACTAAGGCCCAGAAACTTTCCTTTATAAAGATAAAGGTCTCCTTACTCTTTGTCCAGTGTTCTTTCTGCCGCCTCATTCTGCCATTCTGCATAAATCCACAGATCATACGCTCTTGTGTCCCCTTCCCTGGCACTCAGTAATGCTGTTGCTTGCCTCCTTTTTTGAGCCGGCAGATCCTAACAACAGATGGTACTGTTTTGAATTAAAACAATTTAACGCAAGATCCATCAACTGCCAACATGAAACACCCTTAAAAAAAGGAAAGAAACTCATTATCAAGAGTATTAAGCAAAGTAGGTATTTAATCTATCTTAATCATTTGCATTCTTGAGAAGAAGGAAGCCAGTGACAGCTGCCATGGTAGGCCAGGCCCTATGAATGTATTTGCTTAGAATTGCTTCATAGGTTTGCTTTTTTTCCCTTTCTTCTCCTCCATACTGCTTACCAATCTGGACATAGGTATGAAAGAACAGGCTTCTAAGTCACTCTGCATATCTTTAAAATAACTTTCTCCCCATTTAGTTAAAGTTTCAGTCATAAAATCTGGGGCTACAGTAACACATTGTCTCATAGAGTTAAAATGGAAACCTAAATTGCATGCAGTTTTAGTTAATGCTTTGGTTTAACATACCATCCTTGCCTTCCTTTCAAGTACCAAGGTTAATGGTTGATCCCTGCTACACATTTTATACCCTACCCATGGAATAAAATGAGTTTTATAAGACAATTTTATTATTTTATTTCTAATGCTTTATTGAGTGGTACACATAATAACGTTTGCATCATTTCTCATATACCTCATTCAACACGTGCCTATTTAGGTCTCTTTACGACTCAGTATCTTAATAAGATATACCAGTTCAGGCAAATCAGTAGGTTGATAGTTCGGAAGAGTTTGTGGAGTTGTGGAAACCCATATCCATGGAATGTGGACGTTCTGTGACCAATTTGCACCACTGTCCTCTATTTTAATATAATCCTAGCATTATAGAGCCAACTTAGAGACAGAATTGGTACCAGAACTCAGGTCTCTAGGTCCTTGAGTGCCAGTCCAGAGTTCTTTCTTCAATACGTCTTCTATCTCACAGCATCTCTTCTGCTGTCAAGCTCGGGTATTGGTAGCCGATGACTCAAGAGCTAGCTTCCTAGATCATAGTTTAAGAGCTGAAAGAGACCATACAGGTTGTTTAGTATTTTCATTTTATAGATGCAGAAACTAAGGCCCAAAGAGGTGAGATTTGCCTAAGGTCATACCAGTCGGTCAGCAAACATTTACTAAGAACTTACAATGTGCCAGGTACTGTGCTAAAGACTGAAAATACAGAGAAGTACAAAAATACAGTCCCTCCCTTCAAAAGATCACATTCTTAAGTATCTTTAGTACCTATAAGATATATACAGAGTAAATAGAGGGAAATTTTATAGGGGAAGGTTCTAATAGCCTGGGAGGAGGCCTGGGAAAGACCTGCAAAAGTAAGATTTGAGCTGAGTCTTGAAGGAATGGCAAAGGTCAGGAAGTAGAACATTCCAGGTGTGGAGTACAGCCAATGCAAACATTTGGAGATGGAATAGGCCAGTATGGCTGGATTGTAGAGTTTGTGGAGGGGAGTGAGGTATAAGAAGACTGGGAAAGTAGCAAGTGTATAGGTTGTGAAGAGCTGTAAACACCAGATAGAAGATTTTATATTTGATCTATGAGGCAATAGGGAGCCACTGGAGTTTATTGAGTAGGAGATAATGTGGTCACATAAGCACTTTAGGAAAATCACTTTGGCATCTGAGTGGAAGAAACATTGATATGGAGAGAAGTTTGAGCAGGGAAGAGTAGTTAAAAGGCTGTTGGACTATTTGAGTTAAAAGGTGATGAAGAGTTGAACTAAGGTGGTAGGAAGAAAGAGGGAAACACAGACGTGAAAGGCATGAGGCTGCAGTGTTGGGATTCTGGTGCTCCTTCCACTATACCATCTCTGCTTCATCATTGTGGTGAAAACTCAAGAGTAAGTAAGTCTGCCTGGGGATGACATCAGTCAGGCATCATTTCTTCATTCCGGTTGGCAGCTTCTATACAAATGACAGGTGATGATAATATGTTAAAAGTCTGTGATTTCATCATTAAATGTATTTACTATGTGAGAAAAGATGCTATTATATTTGATTGGTTGGTGTTCTTTCTGCTACTGCCTATCATATATACTTTTGTTCATTTCACTTTAATTTTCCTTTCTACTTACTTTATTTTTCCAATCTTTCTCTCCCTTTTATTCTTTGCTTCCGTCTATGTCTTTGGTCAGCCAGTAGGTTCCCATAGATATTGCCTATTGGTTCACATTTATATTGCATTTACAAAGTTCTTTTCTTACAGCAAGTTTTGTGAAGTTGATGATAAAGCATTATTATTACTTTACAGATGAGGGAACTGAGGTTCAGGGAAGTAACGTGAGTTGCCTAGGAATCATATAGCTAATAAGTATTAGACTGGGCACTTGAATGCAGGCCTTCTGACTCTACCTAGAACTGACCACACTGCCTAGTTTTGATCCTTCGTCTGAAAGAGGTTGCCGACCTCTTGATTTAGCCTTTACCCACAGATTTAGGTGAGCATCCCAGAATTTCAGTTCTGAAATTTTGCCTCCTCTTAAGAAATTTTGATGTACTTTTTATTTCTGTGACTTCGGCCATTGCAGGATGAAAAAACTTGAAAAGTGCTGATATCAGTGGAATCCTTGTCACTTTGAATACCTCTTACTGGGACCTGTGTGTCCTTGATCCAGATTTAAGCTTTAAATGGGATGGGATAAGAGATCTAGATGTAGTCAAAATTTTGCATTTTGCTCTCTTTATGATCCAGCTAAAAGAAACCATGCTGCTTTGTTATTTATTTTCACTATCATATTTTGCCCAATGTATAGATTTTAAATCCTATATATAGCTTTCTCGTGATATTTGCATGGGCAGGTTCTCGTCAGGTGATATTGTCTATGCATGTGCACCTTCTTCATTTGGTCACTTCTTTTGGTTATTATTGTACCAGTCAATTCATAATATTATATTCCTGCATATGTTGTTGTTCTTAAGGAACCCTGCGGTGCAGGTTTCTTACCCAGTTTGATTTGAACTCTTCTCCCATAGGAAAAGAAAGCAAAAAGGTGATGGCGTTTGCATTTTAATCTTTTAATAATTCATTTCACTGCTGCAGGGCAAAGACTTAGATTTCCAAGGGTTGAAAGGGAGTAGTTTGGTTTTGATTTGATCATACCGTCTGTGCTGAAAGTAGAGAGGAAACTACAATTTAAAAAATATAATCCAGTCTACACTCGACAGCATCTTGGACCAAAAATCCATCATATTAATTGATATCAGTGTGGTAATTTTAGTAGTATTAATCACACCATATTGGCATAAAAGATTATTTTTAAGTTTTTTACTCCTCCACCCCCCAATCTGTTATAGATAATTCCCTTCCTTCCCTTCCTGTTTGTGCCCTGCCCTTGACCTCCCTCCAACTCCCCCTGATTTTCTAAGATTAAAATAAGTACATAACAGTCATAGAATTTCAGTTCTGGAAGGGATCTTGGGGGCTACCCATTTGTTTTACTGATGGGAGAAATGAAGTCCAGAGAGTCTGGGACTTGGACAGTGTTGTAAAGCTAGGTGAGAGCAAAACCAGGAACAGAATCAGGACCTAGGTCTCTTTACTTAGAGTCTGGTATCCTGATAGTGAATTTTGGCTTGTAGAACTCAGAAGAACCTTAGAGATCTTCTAGTTCAGTTTTCATTTTTTTAACATTGGAGGAAGAAACAGGCCCAGTGAGAGAAGGGTCTTGCCTAAAGTTAGTCAACTAGTTAGTGCCACAATTGGGACTGGAACCCATCACCTAACTCAGCTCAATCTGTGGGTCGTGACACCTTTGGGGGTTGAACAGGGTCGCCTAAGACCATTGGAAAACACATATTTCCGATGGTCTTAGGAATGAGATACCACTCCTCTGTCCAGGCGGGTCTGCCCACATGCAGATACGCCCACATACTACGAATATTAAAGGGTTGGGCATTAGGAAGGTTGAAAACCACTGTCCTAACTCCTGTTTGGGCACTCTTTTTATTAGTCCTTTGACTTCATAAATACTGTTTTCATTCTCAACATCAGTGTTCATTTTAACATCAGAACTTCCTCTGCTTCCTGCTTCCCTCCTTTAATAAGGCAAGGCAACAAACATTTATTCAGTAACATAATTACTGTGTCCCAGGCACTGGGCTAAGCACTGGGGATACAAATAGAAACTAAAAGAAAGACATCCTACTCTCAAGGAGCTTACATTCTATTGGGCGAAGATAATACATAAAAGGGAACTAAAAAGTGGGGGTGGGTGGAAGTGAAGGGTATTCACCCTGGGATATGGAAGCTCCAAAGACTCCAGCAGAAAAAGAGGGTGACTGTAGATACTATCAACATTGAGGTGGGCTGATACTGTTCACTATTTTGAACATTGGTTCTATGAAATGTATATTTTATGTTTCAAATAGCTAGTAACTAAGGGAATTTTTGGAATATCCTGCATTTTTAAATCAGGGAAGGCCTGTATATAGATGGAAACTGATTCCAAAATCCATTCCTTTGAAAAATAGGCTTGATGTGCCTATTTCTTTAATTCAGAAACTGTCTAGTTTGTTAACTTGAGGTTGCAGTTGGGAGATTCTGCTCCAATTAGTTGCATGCCACTTAGTTTTCGAGCTCTGTCAGAATTGAATAATAACTTCTAAAAAAATAGCTCACATTCATATCATTCTTTTTTCCACGAAGTTCTCCTTTGCGATGCTGCATTATGATATGGAAGCAACCCTGGATTCTCAGAGGTTATGATAATAGAGAAACAAGCTTTTCTGGGTCCTATTAAGCTGGAAAGTCTTTCAGCATGGGCCCAGTGGAAGATTGTATTGCAGTTGTGTGGATAGGTTTATACTCAGAGGGGTAGCCATAAAAGTTGAATGTTTTCTGCCATGGTGACTCAGACACAAATCTACCAAGACATGTAACCTGCATCAATAAATAGGATGAAATTATGGATGGTTGACATTGAATTGAGCCATATAGCATTTTAAGCTCTACAATATGTTTTCCCATAGCAACTTGGTGGGATGGTGTATCATCCCATTTTATAGATGAGGAATCTGAGGGTGAACTTGACTTAGGTCAAATAACTAATAAATGTAGGAGGCAGGACTTAAGCTCAGTTCTTATCACTTTGAATCCAATACACACTTCACTCCTCTTATTCCTCACTCAGAAAACAAACTGACTCCCACAATCCTGCAGTGATTTAATACTACTATTGCCTAGTTGTAGTTTGAGCTACCACCAAGCAGTATGTACTTTATAGTTTCTTATTTGCAGAGGTTAAAAGAAAGCCTCTTGCATTTTGGGTAGACTTTATATAGTAAACTTGACAAGAGTTGTGCAGGATGACCAGGCATTAATGGCTTAGGAGATGCAGTGGAGAAAGCACCAGGCCTGAAGTCAGGAAGACCTGAGTTCAAATCCAGCCTCAGATGCTTATTAGCTGTGTGACCCTGGGCAAGTCACTTAATGTCTCTGCTTTAGTTTCTTCATCTGTAAAATGGGGGTAATAACAGTACCTACCTCCCAGGGCTGTTGTGAGGAACAAGTGAGATAATAATTGTAAATCACTTAGCACAATGCCTGGCACATATTAAGATAATAGATCCTTTTGAGTATTAAGGTATCATTAAACAAGTGATATTCTCCCATCCCATGTTTGGCAGTGTGATAGTTTGGCAGGTGAGAGTGGTCAGTGAGTAGATGGGAACAGGTAAAATGGAGCTCTGGTCCTCCAATCAGTTATGGTTGAGGGAATTTAATGCACAATAACTAAAACATATAGTTAAGAAACACCATACCTCTGCCTAGATTATCATTATTTTGGGCAAGTGATGTGTATTTTGCCTGTTTTTGCTTAGTGAAGCCACGAGGAGATTGTCTGTGTATGTCTTTTTCCCCCAGCACAATAACTTCAGTTCCCTCTCAATGCCACAACAGCTTCCCGAAACCCATTGTTTCTTGTGGATTTGTCTCCATATTGCAAAGCCATCTGTTCTATTTACTGTCCAAGCTTTAGATTCTGAAATATGAATTACCAGCGGCTCCATGGCTTGCTGTTTATTTCGTGTGCCAGTAACTAGGCTTTCAACTGTTAGAACCCCCATTTACTCTTATTTTCCTCAGCTGCCTTGGGCAGTCACTGTGACTAGGTGTAGAACTTGAACTTATGAATACCCCATACAGTATGCCACTATAGGTATTCATTTATGCAAGTTGATGGTATTAACCATAGAAGTATTACTATATCTTAGAGAGAGTAAAAGGAACATTGGCCCCTGAAGTCATGAGACTTGAGTTTAAATCCCAGCCCTGACACTAGCTTAAGTTACTCAACCTTTCTGGTCATCAGTTTTCAAATCTGTAAAAAGAGACATTGCATTGCTTACTTCACATGATTATTATAAGAAAAGTGCTTTGTAAACCTTAGAGGGCTTTAAAAACATAAGTAAAAGTAAGTAATAAATAAAAAATATTATGATTTGTAAAAACAACCTTTCATAATAGAAGACTCTGTTTAAAGTCAGAATGACCTGGGTTTAAATGCAGTCTTGACTCTTACTGTGTCTTAGTATGTTGCTAGACAAATTACTTCACATATTTGTGCCCCAGGTAGCTACTTAAAGCTATGAAGTTGTTGTAGAATGATAGAAGGAGCTGCTCATGTCATAGGAATCCAAACTTGGGTCATTTAGTTTACCTATGACACAGGTCAGTAAGCTTAGAGATCTTATTTAGCTTACATAAGACAATAAGCTATTGTAAAATACTTTGTTTTTGTTCAGTTGTCCAACTCTTCATGACCCTGTAGACCATACCTTGCCAAAACACTTTATCCTCCACTATCTCCTGAAGTCTGTCTAAGCTCGCTAGTTGCTTTCATGTCACTGTTTGTCCTTCTCATCCTCTGTCATCTCCCCCTTTTGCCTTCAGTCTTTCCTGACATCGAGGTCTTTTCTGATGAGTCCTGTCTTCTTATTATGTGACCAAAGTATTTAAGCTTTCAGCTTCAGTAATTGTCCTTTCATTGAGTACAGTCTGAATTAATTTCTTTAGATAGTGTCTGATTTGATCTCCTTGCCCTCTATAGGTCTTCTCCAGCACCACTATTTCAAAGTGTTGATTCTGCAGTACTCAGCTTTCCTTATAGTTTAACTCGGAAAGCCATACATACATTATTGCTGGAAAAACCATAGCTTTTGATTATATGGGCTTTTGTAGGCAAGGTGGTGTCTCTGCTTTTTAGTATGCTATCCAGATTTACCATAGCTTTCCTTCCAAGGGGCAAATGTCTTTTCATTTCAGGATTGCAGTTGCGCTCTGCAGTGATCTTTGAGCCAAAGAATATAAAATCTGACACTGCTTCCATTTCTTCTCCCTCTATTTTCCAAGAAGAGATGGGACCAGTTGCCACGATCTTAGCTTTTTTGATGTTAGGCTTCAAGCCAGCTTTGCATTCTCCTCTTTCACCTTCATTAAGAGGTTTCTTAATTCTTTTTCATTTTCTGCCATCAGAGTGGTATCATCTGCATATCTGAGATTGTTGATATTTCTCCTGGCAATCTTAATTCCAGCTTTTGATTCATCCAGCCTAGCATTTCATATAATATATTCTGCATATGACTTAAATATATAAGACGACAATATACAGCCTCATCATAATTCTTTCCAGTCTTAAATTAATCATTTCCATTTTTGGTTCTAACTGTTGCTTCTTGACCCACATACTGGTTTTTCAGGAGACAAGTAAAATGATCTGGTATTCTCATCTCTTTGAGGATTTGCCACATTTTGTTGTGATGCACAGAAGTCAAAGGCTTTAGTGTAGCCAGTAAAGCAGGAGTAGATATTTTTGTAGAACTCCCTTGCTTTCTCCATAATCCAGCAAAAGGTTAAGTATTGACATCTTTAGTGTCAGTGAACTTAAATTAAATGGATGGGAATGAGTAAACTTAATTCAGGTAATCATTACAGATACCATTGTGAACAAGAATCTTTTAGAACAGTGGTTCTCATCCTGTGGGTTGCAACCCCTTTGGGGGTCGAACAGGGTCGCCTAAGACCATTGAAAAACACGTATTTCTGATGGTGTTAGGAACCAAGACACTGCTCTTCTATCCGTCTCCAGGCGGGTCCACCCACATGCAGATATGCCCACATATGAGTATTAAAGGGTCGTGGCATTAGGAAGGCTGAGAATCACTGCCTTAGAAGAAATGGAGTAGCCCTCAAAGTCAAATAAAAGGGTGAGAAAAGCAGTACTGGGGTATAGTCTCAAAAATGATAGAATGACATCTATTTGAATCTAAGGCAAACCGATTAACATCAGAGTAATACAAGTCTGTGCTCCAGTAACATACCAGAAAGAACAAAATTGCTCAATTCTATGAAGACCTACAACATCTAGAAATAACACCAAAAAAGATGTCACATTCATAATAGGGGATTGGAATGCTAAAGTAAGGTACTTATCCATTTACATAAGCCGATATACTAATTTTTAAATATTGTACAATTTGAATTAATTAGAATATTTAGAGGGCAGCTAGGTGGCGCAGTGGATAGAGTGCCAGGCCCAGACTCATCTTCTTGAGTTCAAATCTGGCCTCAGACACTTATTAGTTGTGGACCTTGGGCAAGTTCTTTAACCAAACTGCTTGCCTCAGGTTCCTCATCTGTGAAATAAACTGGAGAAGGAAATGACAAACTACTCCATTATCTTTGTCAACTCAACCCCAAATGAGATCACAAAGAGTTGGATATGACAGAAATGACTGAACAACAACAGAATATTTAGAAAGTAAGTGAGATAATCTAATTAATTGAATTATCTAGTTAACCAATTATTAAAATCTATTCTTTATTGCCTTAGTAAATACCATATGCTGGACATAACTTATTTTGTTTATAGATTGCAGAATGCTTCAGATTATTCTGAACTGCATCACTGTATGTATAAAAAGCATAATAAAGTTCAATTGAAATTTGTAGAGATCTTAGAACATTCACTCATTGGGAAAATAATTACTGAGTAATTGTATAAATACAAATATATATAAAGAGGGTATTCTTTTGTATAAAGAGGGTATTCTTAACTTTTTTGTGTGTCATAGATTGCCTTGGAAGTCTAGTGAAGACTATGGATGCCTTCTTAGAAAAATATTTTGTTTTGTTTTTTTATGCATAGCACAAAACAAACAAGATTACAAAAGAAACCAATTATGTTAAAATACAGTTATGAAAATTTTTTAAAGAAGTCTTTAAGCCACAGCTTAAGAACCCTTGGTATGGTGCTCAGTATTGTGGGACATATGAGGATGAATTTCATGGTTCCTATTCAAAGGTCTTATGGTATATTAGAAGATAGATAAGCTATACATGAATAACTATAATTAAAGTTATAATGTGAAAATAAAATGAAGGGTTAAAGTACCATAATAGCTTATAGGAGGCATTTTTGGTGTCTGGGTTGTTATTGTTTAACATCCTTTTGAACACATTAAAGGTCTTTAAAATCAAATTTATCTGAGAATATTTTCCTTCATGCTTATATTTCAACATGATCTTGTCAATTTGGTTCCTTCTCTCAGTGATACATATGACAACCAATTCAAGCCTTCTTACCTTGTGTGATTTCTCATTCGTGTCTTCTCATAAATCCTCCATAGGGGAATCTAACCAATGTATGGGAAAATTTACTGTGAGTCTTTTAATGTTCTATAAGTACCAGTCAATGTCCAGCTCTTAGCCCTCTCTCGTAATATATGTCTTGCCAAACCCACTTTTTAACACTATTTCTTGCATGCAATTCATCATTGAAAATATGATGCAGTCTTCTTATGCCCACTATACATCTTTCTTTTACCCTTTGGGTTACCCTTAAAGTTGATTCATTGGAGCTTGTAGTATTTCAGATTTTGTAGCCATTTCCATACCTTTAATAAAAATATATTAAACTTATTGTATTTTCACGCATGATACTTTTTGTATCCTTCAGACCTTTTGCCCCTCCTCTTGGTGCTTTTTTTTTCTCTTTCTAGTTTACTTACCTTTGTGCATTTTATTGATCTATTGTCTAAGAAGTGGCATGTAAAAGTGGAAAGATCAGTGAATTTGGAGTCATGAAACCTAGTTTGGGCCTCTGCTGTCACTAGCTCTCTGGGTTACCCTGGGCAAATTTCTTTAACCTCTCTGGCCTCAGTGACCTCAGCTATGGAATTGGGTGATTATACTTATAGTAATTACCTTGCAGAAGGATTGTTATTGGTATGTGGAACTCCCAGTGAAGAAAACTATCTTTAGAGATTTATAACTCCCTGTAACTTAGAGTCTTAGAGTTGCCTGGTGCATTGAGAGGCTAAGTCACTTGCTCAGGGTCACACATTCTAGCCCATAGTGGCTAAATGCCTTGAGAAGGCTGTCTATAATAAGCACCTCCACTTTTTCTCCTCTCACTGTCTTCTTGACCCCTTACAATCCATCTTTATTACCAATATGACCTCTGAATTGCCTTATCAGCGGCCTTTTCTCAGTCTGCATTCTCCCTGACCTCTCTGTGGGCTTTGACACTGTTGCCCACCCTCTTCTTTCTGCTCTCTTCTCTGTATTTTTAGGGCATGACAATTTCCTGGTTCTCTTTCTATCTATATGACTGCTCCTTCTCTGTTTCCTTTGCTGTATCCTCATCTAGGTCATGTCCTTTAACTGTAGTTATCCTACCGGATTTTGTTCTGCATTTTCTTCTTTTTTCTCACTGTAATGTTTCACTTGGTAATCCTGCCAGATCACATGGATTTGACTGTCATTTCTCTGTTCTGATTCTTAAATCAACCTGGCCTGCCCTAATCTCGATGTTGACCTCTAGTCTTGCATCTCAGGAATCTCTTCCCATTCAGACATCTAGATATTCAGTAGATATCTTAAATTCTACATCTCCAAAACTGAACTCATTATCTTTTCCCCTAAACCTTCCCCTCCTTCACACTTCCCTTTCCTGTCAAGGCCAGCATCATCACCCAGTTCCTCAGGTTTGTAAACTAGCAGCTATCCTGGACTCTTCACTATCTCTCACCTCTTCATCTCCAGTTTGTTGCCAAAACCTGTCTTTCACCTTTGCAACATCTCTCAAATATGCCCTCTTCTCTTCTCTGATACTGCCACCACCACCCCAGTGCAGATTTAACCACCTCACACTTGGACTATTATAGTAGCTTGCCAGTGTATCAGCCTGCCTCAAATCTCTGCCCCCTCCTGCCCCTACACTTCATTTTAGCTGTCAGGTGATTTTTCTAAAACTCAAGTCTGACTGTGACACCCCTCTACTCAAGAAACTGCAGTGGCTCATCTCCAGGATCAAATCTTCTTCGATTTTTAAAACCCTTCATAAGTAAGCTTCTCCCATCTTTCCAGTCTTCTTATACCTTATACCGCAACACATATTCTTGGATCCAGTGACACTGACCTCCTTACTATCCCATGAATAAAACACTCCATCTCTGAGTTCTGGACATTTACACTGGCTGTCCCACATGCCTGGAATCTTCTTCCTCTTTAGTTCTACTCTCTGGCTTCCTCCAAATCCGAGCTAAAATGCCATCTTCTATGGGAAGCCTTTCCTAACTCTTCTTAATTCTAGTGCCTTTTCTGTGGTAATTATTTCTTATTTATCTTGTATATAGTATGTACATATTTATTTATTTGTCTGTTGTCTTTATTAGATTGTGAGCTCCTCAAGGGCAGGGGCTATCTTTTGCCTCTTTTTGTATCCCTAGTGCTTAGCATAGGGTCTGGCACATCGTGGGTGCTTTATAAATGCTTTCTGACTGACACAGCCAATATGTTTCTGACACAGAATTTGAAGCCAGGTCTTCTTTACCCCAATATCTCTTCTCTATTGCCTCTTAGGTAATTATTACTACTATTAATAAATCCACACCTAGTGTTGATTTCTGCTCATTAAGGTGTGGACAGCAAAAGGAAAGAAGCAATGAACGCTTTTGGTATATTTACATCTTTAAATAATACAGAATCATATAACATCAGCAGACCCACACAACATCTAGACCCAATGTTATACGTGCAAGTAGTTTAGAAAAATTTTATTTTGGCTCCAGAAGATATCATTTTTTCAGTTTTCCACCATGTGGATACTATTCACCAATCCATTCATCTTTGTGAAACTCATTCTAGGTTTTCCACTTCTCGAAGGCAGCAGTACATAAGCTAAATGCTGTTCCATTTCCTGCTTTGTGCTTCTGCACAGTCTGTCCTCCATACTTTGGGTGCTCTCCCTCCTCACCACTCTGCCTCTTAGAATCTCTAGCTTCCTTGAAATATCTAACCCACCCCTGGGCTAGATAAAATACCATGTTGGGAAAGATTGAAGGCAACAGGAAAAGGGGACAGCAGAGGATGAAGTGGATAGATAATGCCATGGAAACCATGAACATGAGCTTGGACAGACTTGGAGAGATGGTGGATGATAGAAGGGCCTGGTGTGCTGTGGTCCATGGGGTCACAAAGAATCAGGCTTGACTGAGCAACACAATGAGATTCTTTAAGGGAAGAGCACTTTGAACTGAATTCTCCAGTGACAGGACAGGGCTCGAATCCCACTGTTCTGACTATACTCCAGTGTTTAATCCTTGTTTAAAAAGACCTTTCACAATGTTTTTTGGTTTTTTGACTTTGTTGCTTTAAGAAATAAAGGAATCATCCTAGTCATTATTTTGGGTATTGAATGGGTAGGAGAGGTGACAAAAGAAATGCTGAAAGGAACATTCTCTGGTAGGATAGGCCTTTGTTCAACTGCTGTAGTGAAAGAATATGTTCTAGGACCAAGCAAGAAGAACAGAGCTATCTATCTTGAATTGGCATCTACTCCAGAGACTGCCCTGTTCAGCAATTAGGTGACCCAGGAAAATAATTATTTTCCCAGACAGTGAAAAGTACAGTTCCTTTGAACAAAGCTTCAACTTGTGATCCTCCTGGTTCTAATATCTTTGGCAATCAAGTGTCTTCTATTTTACCTGCTGAAGGGTGTGCTGGAGATACTTCTATGATAGACCTATTAGTTTAATTGAATTTCCTGGGACTTTCTCAAACTGATCTGTGCCCATAACATAAAACTTAGTAGAAATGCTCATTATTTTTGCTTCATTAATAATGCAGACTGAGACAATAAAAAAAGTTTGATTAGTATTTTGGTGGTTTAAAAAATGTCATTTGCTCTGGAAATTAATGGGCATAAAATATAGGCCAGATTCACATGTTACAAGAGCTATAATATGGGCATGAGCAGTCCTGCTCTTAATTGCTTTGCATTTTGTCTTTTCTGCTTTTTTGATGGTATTTAAAAAAAAAACCATGTTTTCCTCTTCCACCACTCACAGACCATTTTCTGTCCGTGTTGGAATTGTAACAGTAGATGTAACAGCACATTCATGCTTAAGTTAGACCTGTATTACTAGGCCCTAGTGTGGAGTGAGTCCATGTTTGATTGCTGTTTTTGACCTGCCTTTGTACCAGGAAGTTTCATTATACCCAGTAGCTGATTGAGTCAGCTTCATTTGGGCAAAGAATGCAAGACTTTCCTAGTCATAATTAGTTTAACAAACTTCATCTATTCCAGGTAAGCAAGGTTAGCGGACTTAACTAATTGCAATGCTCTTGTGATCAAAAGTGAGGGTGGAGTAGGGATTGGGGGGGAGGGGTAGGGTGTCAGAATTTAGACCACCTGCTTATTGATTGCCCCCTAACACTCCTCCTCTGACTCAGTCCGGTGAATCTGCCCAGCAACAACAATCAGATATAAAGGTAGAAACTCAGAGCTCTGGCCTTTCAATTCAGGTACACCATTTGTCACATGTGATTGCCCGTGGGGCTGAAGAGCTGGAGAACTGCACACTTGTATGTTATATCTGTTATAAACTGCCTAACTTGTGAGCTTTGAGCTCTTATGTTCCTTCTTAATAACTCACCTATGATCTCCTCACACATGATCAGAACATCATTTTACTTTACATGGCTTCAATGATCCCTTCCATGTAGATGATTCCCAAATCTATTTTCTAGTCCTGACCTTTCTTTTTGAGTTTTATTCCCACTTCTCCAGTTGCCTTTTCATTCAGCCCCATTTGGGCACCTCACTGGCACTTCAAATTCAACATGTCCAAAGCTGAATTAATCATCCTTCCCACTTAAGTATGTCCTTGTCTCCAACTTACCTTTCTCTGTTGATGGCATCTTTTTCCTCCTAGTTACCAAGTCTCAAAATCCTGGGCTCATCTTTGACTCTTCTCTTGCTCTCACTCCTTTCATCTCTTCAGTTGCCAAATCATGTTGACTTTTACCTCTAAAACATCTCACACATCAAACTACATCTTTCCAATTACTGCCCCATGTCTGGTTCTCATTATCTTTTGCCTGAATCAATCACATAATCATTCAGTAAGCATTTATTAAATGTTTACTATGTTCCAGTCACTGTGTTTACTTGGGATACAAAGAAAAATCAAAAACAAACCCTGTCTCAGAGAATTTGTATTCTAATAGGGGGAGACATGTACAGGTAGAAACAGTGAGATTTGACATTGAATATGTGTAATGGGTGAGAATGAGGAATCTGTGAATAAGAATGATGGGAAGGAGGAGGGTGCCCTGGACAAAAATAGGAAAGTACAGAAGAGGTGTTGGGGTGGGGTTTTGGGAGAAAGAAAAAGTTTTGTTTTGGGTATATTGAGTTTGAGATACATATGAAATACCCAATAGGCAGTTGGAAATGCATTACAGGAACTGAAGAGAGAAACTAGGGTTAGGTGTATGGCTCTGAGAGTCATCTGTATAGGGCTGATAATTCAGCTCATGGGAGCTGATATCCTCAGGTGAGAGACTATAGAAAGAAAAGGGAAGAGGACAGAGTGCTGGAGTACATCCACAGTTAATGGTTGTGAAGTGGTTGAAGATCTGGCAAAGGAGACAGAAGAATCAAACAGGGAGGAGAACCAAGAGAACAGTGTCATGAAAACCCAGAGCAGTGAGAATTTTGAAGAGGAGCAGATCTGCAGTGTCAAATGCTGCAGAAGGAAGAATGAAGACTGAGAAGAGGCCCTTAGGTTTGGCAGTGAGGAGTTCTTTGGAGAGGGCAGTTTCATCATATACCAGATTGTAGAGTGTTTAGAAGAAAGTCAGGAGAGGAAATGGAGGCCTTGGGTATAAAATGGCAGACTTTTTAGGGAGTTTGGTTGAGAAAAAGTGATGGGATATAGGATGATAACTGGTGAGTGTGGCAAGATCAAATGAGAGTTTCTTAAGGATAAAGGAGACTAAGCATGTTAGCATAGTAGTCAACAAGGAGGGAAATAGTAGATATGGAGAGATTGAAGATGTAATGATGATAGTGAGGCCAGTCTGCTGGAGAAGATGGGAGGAGATGGGATTGAGTACTACTGAACTACTGTGATGTACTTCCAGCTGGATTCTTAGCTTTTGGTCTTTTCCCTGGTCATTGTGCCATGCACATGTATGGAAAAATATCTTCTCAATGCAGAGTTCTGGCTGTATCACTCTCCTTTAAAAAAAAAAACGCAAACAAAACTACAATGGCTTTATTTTGGTCCGCTGGCTTTATTTAAATGGGTAAAATGCCTGATATCTAAGGCCCTATAATAATGACCCTAGACCATTGTTGTTCCAGGCTTATTTCACTTATTTACTTCCTTTTATGCTGTCTGTTGTCAAGTCAGACATGATGGCTAGATAGTCTCCAAACTCAGCATGTTCTCTACTTTTTTAGTATTCTAACATGCTGTCCCCCTTTCCTGGAATAGATTTCCTTCTTGTCTCCTCAATTCAAAATCTTTTTCTTTTAAGGCTCAGCTTAGCTGCTTTTGTTGTTCAGTTGTTTTTCAGTCTTGACCAGCTCTTCATGACCTTTTCTGATCTTTCTTCCCTTCCAGTACTAAGCTGAAAATGTTTTTCCCTAGCATTTTCCTAGAGCATTTTGCACCTATCCTTTGTCACTACCCAAACTAGTAATTAATACCAGGAGCACCAGAAGCTGACTTGGTTTAGTCCAAATGTGCTTTTCTTAGTATGGAGAAATATTTTACTGGGTCATCTGATATACTCAACCTTGTGAACATGGACATATAACATACATGTGCCCCTGTATGTGAAGGCACTGGAATTGAGGGGTTGTGAAAGGTGAGATTTTTGTTGGTACTTAAAGGAAGCCAAGGAGGTCAGTAGTCAAATTGGGAGGAGGGAAAGCATTCCAGGTATGGGTAAGTGTCAGAGAACATGGTTGGAGGAGCCAGTGTCCCTGGATCAAATAGTATGTATTGGGGAATAAAGTACATTTGCCTTGAGCCAGATACAGGTTCTGATATTTGTAAGTTGAATAGGTCTATTAATAACTTTTACCTCCACTCCGTTTCTTCCTTGAGTCTAATAAAGGAGATCACATGTATTTTGTCTGATCAGATATGTTTATGTTTATGAGCCTTAATGAGATGTTATCCCTCTGAGGCAATAGAAGAAAAATTCCAAATAATTTTTGAGTTGAGGAGGAGGGAAAGGAGAACAATTACACTAAGGCCTTTCTGAGTTTAATAAATATTGCAATGCGATACATGATTTGATATCCATTTGTGTAGTGGCGTGTGTGTGTGTGTGTGTGTGTGTGTGTGTGTGTGTGTGCTTCTGAGATTGGTACTGTTATATTATTAATAGCACTGATCGTACCAGGAAATCATGTCTTGCATTTAATATAGAACATAAGAGGCTCACCTAACGTGAATGAAGACTCTCAAATTGAAACTGTAACTGTCATAAAATTTTAAATGAAGGGAATGTGTCACATTTAAATTTTTGAAACAAAAATAGTGTATTTTAATTATCATGCTATATGAATGTCCTTGAAACTAGGAGTGGGGGATGGGGAAGAGGCTGTGGAGAGCTGGGAGGAAGCTAGCAAGTGTTATCATGTTGCCTTGTGCACAGTGGGATTTAGGAATTTATATAGAATGCTAAGGATCCTAGGTAAACTAACAAAACTAAGGGATTTTAGGTTGAGGGAGGGAGTCATTCTGTTATTAACTTATCCAATTATGCCAGTGATGGCAGGGATTGCAGAACAGTTGGAGATTTATATACACAAACGTGTGTGCTGAAATACCACATCATGATGACATTAGATGGAGTGGTAACCTTTGATGATGAATTTTCTTGCCCTTTTAGGGGGGAGTAGAAGGGGAGGTGGGTGGTGCTTCACCAGAATCTAAATTTGCTGAAGTTTTTTCAAATTTAAATTTTTCCTAAGTGACAGTGCAAAGGAAAGAATGTCAAATGAATGTGAATCCAAAAATTCCTTCTCTGACATTTTAATGATGCTTTTTGAACCAGTTCAATGCTGAAAGCAAGGGAAAAAAAGATGTTTCTTATAATGCTGGTGTGTTATTGAATCGAAAGCCCTGGACTCAATATAATGTCAGAGGAATCTTCATGATTTATATATTGTATGTGATCCTTTCATAAACATTGTTATCTTGTGCCCTTCACACACAATGCAGGGTCAGAAAATGTCAGATGAGCTGTAGGATTGCTTTCATAGATGTTGTAAAGGATATTATTGTCCAGAAACTCTGGGAAAATACGAGCATCCCAAATGTGATGTGTTTAGTGGAGAACTGCCATGATGAGGACCAGTTGGTTAGAAAGAAAGTGGGAAATTATAGTTCATTGACTTTTTACTAGTTAAGACTGATTATAAAGTGGAAACATTGTTGCTTTTCCCCCATCAAATGGAGAAAAACACTTGTTTGGACTGTTGCTTGGTTTGACAAAGTTAAAATGGTCTTTTTATAATACATGTTATGCAGACTGTTAGGAATCCAGAATAGAGCTCATTGTGCCCTTCTCCTGAGAATAAGCAGGATAACTAGAACATTGATTTTATTTTGGGTGACAGTAGAAAGTACAGAACTTTGTAGGGGTTTGCTGTGTAGCCATTTAGCTGGTGCAGTGGATAGAGTACTGGGCCTGGAATTAAGAAGACCTGAGTTCAGATTTGCTGTCAGACACTTACTAGCTGTGACACTGGGCAAGTCACTTCTGTCTCCCTCAGTTTCCTCATCTGTGAAATGGAGATAATAATATCAGCTACCTCCCAGGGCTGTTGTGAGGATCAAATGAAATAACATGTGTAAAGTGCTTAGCACAGTGATGGGTATGAAGTGAAGGGGCCAACTTGGCCCAAGTTCCAGGAAACCGTGCCCCCACAAAAGGAACAGGAAGGACCTGGGGCCCCTAGCAAAACACCAGGTGCAGGATGTTTATGCAAATCTGTACCCTGATTTTTCCTTCCTGATATGTTTGTGGTTTCCTGAGATGTTTGTGGTTTTTTCCTTTAAATACTCAGCTTACACTGCCGCTCAGGGCAGATCCCAGGGCTAGACTCTGGGATTGTCGCCGGCCGGCTAATAAATGCTCCTTAATTCGTTCAAATTGGCTATTTCCGTTTCTTCCTATTCGGTGTCCATTTCAGGTACATATTAGACACTTAATGATGTTGGTTGTGTTCTCCTTTCTACTAAAAAATAGAGGGAGGGAAAATAAAATTGAAATGTGTTTGTTCTTTAGATGGTGAGCTGGACCCAGAATCCAGTCATCAGACATGATTATTGACCTAAATTGCATTTAGCTAATTGTATTGGAAAAGTATCCTCTATTACCAACTTGCTCCCTGCTACAAAAGTCCACCTCCTTTAACGCCAGGATTCTCCAGGTCATACTGTATGAACATGTATCATTAAACACTATGACTGTAGAAGAATCAAAATTACAGGTGACCCAAAGGACAGCAGAATGACATGGTGAGTAGGATGGTACATGTTACTTACAGTGACCTTCACAGGAGAAAAAACATAGAAGACATCATGAGAGACATGTAAAATGAGGTGGGCTAGCCATTGGTGGGAATAAGATAGAGTGGGTGGACAGCCCAAGTGGTGTATTGGTACTTGCGAATCAATAAGAGAATGAAACAAAGACTTCAGTGTGTTGGTGTGGATTCTCTCTGGAAAGACACAAATAAGACATGTTACATTGAATGAAGAAGTGTGAAAAGGCTATGATCAGTACTATTGGAGGAATTATACACACTGGTGAAATCAAAGATCCATCTAGGTAAGCATTAATTAAACTCCCTGTTATACCCTGGAAAGTCATGACTTCTTAAGTACCTAGTTCTGTGGCCCAAGACCAGAACTTATTAAAAATGTAGACTGTGATGCGTTTAGTGCAAAAATCCTTCAGTAATTTACAAATCCTTGCTTTTGTCTGTCTACATGGGTATTCCATCAGATGATATATGTTGCAACCACTTTTTGACTCACGAGATGGCTTTTATGAGTTGCTGTGGTCAACACATTGACTTCCCTGTGGCCAAGGGTATGAAACCCCCTAGACATAGACAACTAGACAGACGGTTAATCAGGTAAGCGGCCAATTTCTCTTTGAAGCTTTCCTTGGTATAGCTTTCCAAAACCCAGGATCATCTCCATGTTCTGATAAGGCACTCTAGGGAAGGCTAATGTAATGATATAATAAAAAAAGTCTTCTCTTGTTCATTTTAACATGATGTAAACGAAGATGGGAAAGGAGACTCAGATCTGTCACAAAGCAGAAGCCACACAACTATTTTCAGCTGGCTTGTTTTGAAACAACACTGGTTACTTCATCTCAGCTATTTCAGAAAGAAGGAAAAAAAATCAAATGTGTGGGCTTGACAGGTGGTTTGCCAAATTTCAGACCAAAGATGAATTCAAAGAGCTACCTCATTTTAAGAAAGTTACTTTCCCTGTAAACACCACCTGACAGTCTATAAAAAGGTTCCTAAAAACACTGCTTTTTACTTCGTTAGGCTTCATACACCTCAAACTCTTGCTCCTAGGCACCACAAGTCTGTCTTTATAAGTTCTAGAACTTTTTGAGGTGGTTCTTACTACTTCATTTATTTTTTAAGCAAGGGGTGGGTCTTTGGGGGCAAAGGGAGGAGGGCCAGCTTGGTTTGTGCTGCTCCCTTTTCAATTTCTGTCTTTCCTTTGGCATGCAGATAGCAGCAGCACAATTTAGCACCTCGCCCACAGGATCCACCTCCTGATAGCAAAACTCACCAGTAGAAAAGCATTCAGCACTTCATTATTTCTACAACCTGAGTGAATTTGCAAATTAATTGATGTGTGGGAGGAAAGGCATCTGCTATTGTAAAAACCCTTAACTGTTGCAGTAAAACTAGAAATAAAATTAAGTGTTACTATAGTAAACTAATAGATATACTCCCAGGTGGCACTGCTTACTCTTTCCCGTCCTTCTTAACTTTGGGACTTCATTTCTGGTTGATTTGCTTTCCTTTGCACATAATTATCTGCCTTTCCCATCCCTGTTTTATTCATTTTTTTTTTAATTCTTTCACCCCAACAGTGATCTCTCCATTCTTTTTACCCCTCTCAGTGCCACTGAACTTTCTATTGAGTCCAACCCCCTATCATCTCTAAAAAAAGTAGATTGGTCTCAATGACCATCAGGAACCCGTCTGGCTCTCAAACTGCTCCGTGTAACAAAGAGAAACTCATTTTTTTTGGCTCTTATAACAAATGCCACATTTATACCTGTAGTACTCTACCTCTTTGAGAGGAGGGAAAAATAATTTCCTCATTTGTGGTCCATAGCTGAGATTGGTCAGTTTTTGTTTTCTGTCCTGTAAGCATCATGAGGTTAGTGGAAAGAGGTCTGGTTTTGAAGTGAAGAGCTGAGCTTAGATACTGGCCCTACTACTCACTTACTGCCCATGTGATGGTAGGCAAGTCATCTCTCTTCTCTGGGCTTTCTTTTCTTTATCTATAAAAGGAGTTGGTTGAGCTAGGTAATCTTTCAGGTCCCTTCCAATTCTAGATCTCATAATCTAGTGGTCAAATGAACTGTTTCTTGCACTTACTAAGTAAATATTTCTTTTTCAAGATTGTGTTTCCCTTTCCCTCATGCTCCATAGTCAGTAGCTTTACAATTCTGATTTAACTTTATCCTGGATCTTTTCTTTCCCTTTGGGTTTTCCTAGAATGGTTTTTGACTTAGAAGATACCTTCCTTCCTTTGAAAACTTACTAAAAATTCCTATGGATTGATTCTTCAGCTCTCTTTGGACAAACACTGTGCTACAGCAACCATCACTTTTGTCAAGCTGTGCTCTTGTGAAGTTTCCATGAGCATAGGCAGGACATTATTCATTGGAAATCCTTTAATAACTTTTTGGGTCACTAGTACCCTTGCTAAAGAGTGTCTGTTGGTCTCTTTTATGAGCCTACTACAGCTTGGCAGGGAGGGAAGATTAGAAGACATTGCTCTTCTTTGAAGAGAGGACCTTTTCATTTTTTTCTAAACCTACAAGCTGATTTAAAACCCCCTTTCCCTGTGATGCTTCCTTATTATTTTGACTGTCTACAGTTATTTTTCCTGAATGTAACAGTGAAGGGCAAGAATACCTGGTGGGTGATGGCAGCATTAAAAGCTGAACTTTTCGAAGAAGCCAAGATGACATCATTACAATCAGTACCCTTTGTGCTGTGGCCACAGAAATCTGTGTAGTAAGGAATAGGTTTTATTTTTTTCCTCTCAGAGGTATGAAGCGTAGGACTCTTGTGCATAGTCTGGACTCTCCTACTTCTTCAGATTACTTGTGAAAACGTGAATCTTACTTGTCTTCTTTGGTTGTTGGGGTGCTGCCTTCAGCAGGTAGTTACAAGCTAGAACCCAGACAGAAGCCACCAATTTGTTACTGGTGGCTTCTGCCTTGGGATAGCCTTGCATTGTCGAAGTAGAAAAACAGCTCGTTTAAATGGACAGTTTCCATCTCGTGACCATTTTATAGAAGGGATTCAGGGGGACAGACTTGGGCTTGTACCTTGATCTGGAACTTCAGAGGCTGCATTTCTATTGCAAGTGCAATATGGAGTTTGCTTGCAAACCTATTCCAACTTTATTAAAATACTATTTCTCCTGCCTGTTTCCCAGATTTCTGCGCTTACTCGCCAAACTGGCAGCTTGTTTGAACACTCATTATTCTTTTGTTGAGCACACTATTGCCATTTCTCCTTTCCTCCTAACCCTGTTTTACTCAGGCCATTCTTATTAAATATCGTCATTTGCCCGCTGGAAAGTTATTTGTAAACTTAATTAACCCCCTGTCAGTGCTTGAGCTCATTTTGTCCCTTTACACTCAGAGTTCGTGGTTGTGGTTCTCTGTGTTCTGTCCCGTGTCTTTTAGCTACTTTGTAAATAGTTTTGAAATGCCAATTGGTGATATATGGGCCTCTTTAACATTTCTTTGATTTATGTGCAGTGCAGTGGAAAAAGGCAGAGGAAGCAAATTATATGGCGAAAAATGGTGCCAATCTTCACTTTTTTTTCTTAGTTGTAAAAAGTACACTTATCAATCACAACTGATGGATTTTGTTTTTTTTAATAAAAATTGAAAAATTTAACTGTTTAAAGACTTTAATAATGCATTTATTATATTTAAGTCTAAATTAACACTCTTAATAGCCTATCAAATCTAAAAACCCAACAATCCCAGTTTGTACTATTTGCTACTTTCTTTCACTTCCCAACAGGAATTCTGCAGTGGGAGAATTGATGGGAAAGGAACATGGAAGTTTTATGTGTTTGAGGAACGTTTTTTAAAAAGATTAAAAAAAATTTTTTTAAAGGCATTTTTCCTTTTGATTGTCCTATGAGGTGGTAAATATGCTATTTAATTGTGACTTGTGTTAAAATGTCTTTGTAGACATTGAGTCCAAGCTTCCTATTATTTTTTTGAGCCATTTAATTGATGAAATACTGTTATGGGAATCTGAAGATCTTCCCTGCCCCTAGGCCCTTTGCTAAAGTGTCTACGTGACTGAGGACCCTTGGATATTTGAAAGTATACTCTGTTCCCTAATAGGCTGAATGTGATCACGTGGAGCCTGTGGCGCC
>CM053581.1:224039633-224087678 GCA_028627135.1 Pseudochirops cupreus
AAACTTATGGTGAAAGCTGATTTTTTGGGGGTTATTTTTGGATGTAAAGTTTTCATCCAGTTGGTCTGTTTTGGCTATTCCTTTGTTGATTGTTGTTGTTATTGCTGTTGTGTTTAAAGTAGAACACACCATTCTGGAAGGGCTTACCATGGTGATTCCACTGTCCTTAATCATGTACCTTAGTTTTGAAATATTAATTATAATTGAACACTCCCTTTTAGATTCAACCGATATGCCATATTTTAGTTGTTTTTTTTTGTCCTTGTATTAAATTCCAAATATGGTACTCTTTATAGTGAAACATTTGATCTAATTTAGTGATTTTGGAAGCACATTCTCAGTAATGTGGCAACTACAGCACATTGCTAAGAGCAACAGGGAAAGTCACTATCTAATTTTTGAATATAAGAGTTAGTAATGAATTAATTTGAGTTAGGATTTATACATTTCATTCTTCTGTAATTTTTATTAATGTAATTGTTTCTAATTCATGTTACTAAATATAATTGGAAGCACTAACTGCCTTCATATAATTTCAATTTTGTGATCATTCTGAAAAGTGCTGAGCTAAAGTTTACAGTTGCTGTCTCTGGGAAAATGATTTAAGTAAATAATTCATGTTAAGAAAGATTTAAGTATTCTAATAATTCAGAATTTCTCCTAATTTTGACTGATCTTGTACCTAATGCTAAATTCTTGACCTTTTACATGAGTGAACATACATCAAGAAAGGAAACTGATTGGCGAATACTTTAGTTAGAGGTTCACTATTATAGCCCTAGATCATTAATAGTAGGATTAGTAGTCATAAGGATTATAATTGAGAAATTTCCTTAAAATACAGGGTAAAAAGTAATAATTAAAGCATAACTTCTGAGTATTAGCTAGCAAATTAGATGAAGAATGAATGAATGAAACAGCCAACTGTGGTGAAGTCAAAAGAAGGCTGTTGTTTTATCTTTCCTTTAAAAAAAATGACTCTGCCTTTTTTGTGCCATTTATTCCTTGTTTTCTGCTCTGCCCTCAATCCTACCTTGTAACAAAGAAAAAACAGTTAACAAAA
Organism: Pseudochirops cupreus; assembly: GCA_028627135.1. Classification (NCBI taxonomy): domain Eukaryota; kingdom Metazoa; phylum Chordata; class Mammalia; order Diprotodontia; family Pseudocheiridae; genus Pseudochirops; species Pseudochirops cupreus. The sequence continues at coordinate 224,040,697 of CM053581.1, forward strand.
CTGAGCAACAGTATAGCCATGTCTGGCTGTGTTTTGCAACATTCAGTTCCCATTGTCCTTTACCTCTCTATCCAGATTCCTCCCTCACCCCCCCACCCCACCCTTTCATTTTCATTCCTGTTGAGTCTTGCTGTTAAGAGGAGAAATGATGCTACATAGAAAAATCACATTAGAACTTTGGGATGTTGCTTTATGAAATAGTTGTTTCCATGCCATAGACATTTGGAGAGAAGTGTGTTTAGTGAAATGTATTTTTATAGAAAATATTACAGAACCTGTAAATGAAAACTCATGGCTGTAATTTGTGGAGTGCTATGTTCTTAATGTTAATTTGTGAATTGTTTAAACTTCCCTTCTGATGTTAAGAGCTATTGGATAAGTGAACATTTTCCAAGAATTTTTTTCAGATCAAAACTGTGTTCCATGAAATAGTGTATGTTGTCCTTAAATAATGTATAAATCACGTTAGACAGGAGCTGCCTATCAGTTTTATTAACTTTGACCTTTTTTCCTATTATAAAGATGGTTTGGTAAATATTTAATGGGCCCTTATAGATGTTGAAAGTTGGGTCTGTTCCTGGAAGCTGGGGTAGGTATATATGATTAACAAATGTCACTTAATCACTGTGAGTCAGCTTTTAAGGACGGATTTTGTTTTCGGGAATGGAAGTCTTTCTGTTTACACGTGTTCAAGCAGTGTAGCATATATTGACTGAGTTCAAGATGGCACAGGTTTTCACGGGAAAATATTCATCATCAGATGGTGATTAACACACAGTTCTGCTGGTTCTGTGTTTGTTTTGGGCAAGTGATGTGAGGGATGCCAGGTGGGCAGAATAGCCACCATGACACTCTGATGCATAGCCAGCAGAACTCTTCCAGAGTAAAGTCAGCAGCGAGGGAATGGCTGAGCTTGCATGGACCCTAATAAAGATGCAGAGAAGAAAAGGAAAGAAGAGAATGTTTCTTAAGCCAGGAGGGGGCTCTTGCCAAGCTGTCTTTACCTTTAATTCCATAAAACCCTGTGCATATTGCACTCATTGCAAATTCTGGTGGGGAAGATCGAAACCCAAGTCGCTGACATTTTGAAACATTGTCTTTCAAACTTGTACTGTCCCTTGCTTCCATTGATTTCCCATTTTAAAAATCTGTAGAAGAAAAACAAATTTGAGCAAAATTCATTGGTCTACAATGAGTTGTTAGAGCCAAATGATGCCCCCCTTTTTCCTCTCTGAGAAGAACTCTGTTTTTATTAAGAATACCATATATCTTTGTCTTGTGTTGTGTATGGCTCATGCAGCAAATCAACCAAGTAAATCAGGAGCCTTTTAAAAAGCAATATGGATGCTCCAAACACTGACATTCGAGTCCTATTGGATCACTGAATATCTTCATTTTTATGACCACTTTCGAGGAGCAGAACATTTCAATTGGTTTTGTTTTTCTCATTCTCTGACTGTGCTCGGCTCAGTGGCTTTAGCTAAGGCCATTTATTTTTTCAGAACATTATTAGCCTTTGCATCCAGGGCCTAGCCCTTTGTATATGGTGGGTACCAGTTTTATTATCAAAGAGCTGTGGTGTAACTGATTTTCCGAAGGAAATCTATCCCTAGCAAGATCATTTTGAAAAGAAATTGATTCAGAGCTGCCAAATGAATTACTATTTGTATATTTGGTTGACTCTAAGTGCTTAAAAGAATGTGTTATAATTTTAGAAGGGTGGAAGAAACAGACTGTATGTTGTAAGTGGTACTAATCCAAATTCCTAACTTGTCATTTTCACATTTGAATGTTTTATTTACATCTCTGCAAAATTGGAATACCTTTCAAGTAACATTTTATTGTAGAGAGACACATGCTGACATCTCTTACTGAGAGCTAAAATACAGAAGTGTTGCATTTGAAATGGGAAGATAAAGCAAAGTAACAGACAGACCTTACTACTTGACAAATTAAATTTAGAAGGAAGAATAGGTTTATCTATTGATAAGTGAGAATAATAGAGTTGCATTCTTAATCTCAGTATGTTTTCCCAAAGCAAGTACCATCAAGTCCATTTTCCCCTTTGAAAAACTGAGGTGTAGAGAAGTAAGTTGTATAGTTCTAAATCACCAAGTTGAAGATTTGGGTGGTTGAGGAATTAAATAATTAGTGCTGATAGTGATAAGATTTAACTTATACTGCTTTTTTTCTTGTTTTTAATCTTATCAGTTTGCCCCTAACTGTAGCAGTCTGTAAGCTCTTTGGGAGTCTTTTCTTCTCCCAACTTTGTTCATTCAATTTAATTTCTTTCTTTCACTCTCTTTAATGCAGTGGATCTCTACCTTCCTAATGCTGAGAACCTTTAATATAGTTCCTCATGTTGTGGTGACCCCCAACCATAAAATTATTTTCGTTGCTACTTCATAACTGTAATTTTGCTACTGTTACGAATTGTAATGTAAATATCTGATCTGCAGGGTGTATTTTCATTGTTACAAATTTAACATAACCCACAGGTTGAGAACTGCTGCTTTGATGGGAGCAGTGAGTTCAAATTTGGCTTCAGACTAGCTCGGACTTACACTCAGACTTACTAGCTGTGTGTTGACCCTGGGCAAGTCACTTCACCCTGTTTGCTTCAGCTTCCTTATCTGTAAAATGAACTGGAGAAGTAAATGGCAAACCACTCTAGTATCTTTGGCAAGAAAGAAAACCCCAAATGAGGTCATAAAGAGTCAGACACAACTGAAAAACAACTAACAACAAAACCAAAATTTAATGAAGACCTTTTGATATGCTTATATATATATGCACTTGGATTAAAAAAGTCCCCTGTGTTTAAGTGCCAATTCCAACATAAGCTATGTGGCTTTGGGTACTTCATCTCATTTCTCTGAACCCTGGTTTACTAGGCTCCATCACCTACCGACCTCACAGAACTATTATAAGGCTCCATTGAGATAATGTATTAAAAGTTTTGTAAGCCTTGAAATGCTATATAAATTTGAACTGTTGTTATTAATTTAGCAAATATCTGTGTACTCGTGTTCATTTCTATAAGCTTGAAGTTATGATCCTATTATTAGTATGGCCTTCATACCTGATCATTCTTTTAGACTCAGAAGCTGATTTGGTTTCTTACTGAGTTTAATCATTTGGTTATACTGTTCATAATTGGTGGCATGGAATCATTTATTCTTTCATATTTAAGGGAAACTAATTAGAATCTTCACAATCTAGACTTCAGCGAAAAATACACTGTTTATTATTCAGACATTATAAAACTTAAAATAACCTTATTAGCACCTTCCTCTTTGTTTTATTAGTTCAGTTTGAAATTATATGACTAGGCTAAAGGGCTTAGATACATCAAGCATTACATCTGGAAGGTGTCTACCAGACTGGAACATACTAAGTTGTTTTTTTAAATTTTGTACTTTCCCCCCCCCCCATATAGTTGCAGTACCATGCAGGTCTAGCTTCTGGTCTCCTGAATCAACAGTCTCTGAAACGTTCTGCCAACCAGATGGGAGTATCTGCAAAACGGAGACCTAAAGCTCAGCCTACAACCCTTGTTTTACCGCCACAGTGAGTATGGAGATTTTGCAGAAAAGTTTTGCATTAATTTCATGTTGTTTGTTGGGTGGCCACTAAGTGATGTCACTTTATTTGTGAGAGCTGCTCTTTTAAGAATGGTTCTATTATGACAAATTTAAAACATATTATGAAGAGAATAGTATCGTGTTTTATATGACTCATTAGCTTTGTATCTTAACTTTTATGCCTAGGGTTTCAAAATGCTTTATAGACTTTCTTTGCTTCCTTCTCCTGTTCTCCAAGCAGGCAAAGAGAAGTACTTTTGTTTCTTTTTTGTCAATGAGGCAACTTAGGAACGGAAAGATTGATGTTACCATTGTGAATCTGGCTTTATGAAACAGTCTATGCATGGTCTGCTATGAGCTGTGCACTAAGGCAATGTTGGACTGAGAAAATTGAATGAAGGAGAGCTGGCATTTAGTGGAGCGAGCACTGAACTTGTAGATGGTAGACTTGAGTTCCAATTCTGGCTCTGATCTTAGGCAAATAATATCTGTGAGGCACTTGGCACAGTCCCTGGCACATAGTGGACACTTAATAAATGTTTATTCTTTTGTATTTACATCATCCCTCCCCAACCCCTCCCATTTAAGCTTTCCAGGGTTGCATTGTTTCATCTTTAAAATAATGGGCATAGGACAAGAGAATTTGTAGGATTCCTCACCCCTTTACAAACATCCTTATGAACCTGAGTTAGGCTGATGATGCCCTCACTTCCTCTCCTCTTCTTTTAGTGGGAGGGGTATGGTTTGAGTCTCTGCATTCCCTTCTTTTCTGACTCCTTAGGAAAATGTCTTTCTATTGCTTGCACCCCTGATTAAACCTATGTTTTCTAACTTCTATTCCAAAAAGACTAGTTTGCTTACAAGATATGTGTTTGCACATGACCATGATCATGGCAGGCAGGTGATCTTCTGTCCTGGTGACCATTTCTCTATTAGTAGTCATATATTGGAACGTTTGCTTCTCAGATTTAAGCCCTGAACTATCATTAGACCTTGCTCGGACCATTGAATGTAGCTGTTAGGTTGGAAGTATATTTTTCCTCTCACGCAGACCACATGGCTTTTTCGGACCATAGTAGCAATTTTTGTGCGTATCTTGCAATGCTAACAACTCTGCTTATTTGGCTAATTGCCCAGAGAGTGAAAAATTGCATTGTTGATTCTGTTTTAATTCAGTGATTTTGCAGATCATACCTCCCACCTCTCAAAATTCTAATGGGCCTTATTTTCATTTTGTGTGCATAGCAGTTCTACTCAGGCAAGATGTTTGGCTAGAAATGGTGGGCTTTTTTGTTGTGGTCGCATAAGACCAAAGCCAAAAAATGTTTTTTTGCTAACTCTCTTTTGACAAAAGTCAGTTCTTAGTCCATCTGTTCACCATTTGTTAATTTGCGTTGGCTTAAAACCTGTTTACAGGTGACATGCAATTATGAGGACACCTAGAAACTATTTAAGGACCCAAGGCAATCAGCAGTCTGTGTTCCTATGCCAAAAAAAGCTAGATATACTCATGACTGTCATTATACATTTATAACAAATCACTCAAAATACTTATTTTCAAAGAGGAAGGTGATTACTGTGGCCTAGGAAACAAAACAATGAAACGATTTCCTATAGTAGATAGCCTGGTAGCCCTTGTGACTATTGACTGCTTCTTTTTCACAGCATTGAACTCTTTGATCTGTCCATATGGTAGAACCCCTTTATAGCACCGCTGTCTTGGAAACAAGAGCCACATCTAGCCTTAAGGGCTAACTATATTATATCAGCTTTTATTGTATGTTAGCTGTTAGGTTTTGAGGAGGTGTTGATTCAAACCATTTTGTTATGGAATTCTATAATAGCAGACTGCTGCTATTAGCATTTTAAATATAACCAAGACCCAGCTTGATAGCAGGATTCCTGAACTTGCTTAGTTTTTTCAAGACCCTTATCACATCTATAGCCTTTAAACATCAGGGAGTCTTCCCTCTCCCACAGCCCCCATTGTAACTTTGCACATCTGTTAGCACAGCAGTGAATGGATTTCTGCATTTTATTTTGTCAATAGTTGGACCGTTGCAAAGGCTACTAGAGCAAAACCACAGCCTGTACTTAGCTGCAGTGAGACCACAGGCATGGGGGATTGGAAGGGATGTGTGTTTGAAAAATGTAGTTGGCTTTGAAGATTCCAATTCCTTCCTGCTTGTCCCATAGGATTAGTGATTCATGGGATTAATGATTCATATCCTTCTCTCCCTTCATAGAAGCTTGTAAGAATACCCAGATTCTGTTTGAAATAAAAGAGATCTTGCTATTTGTTAGCATTTTGAAGACATAGGAGATGCCATCTCACTTCCTCAGCTTCCATATGCTCATATTCATCTGAGTCCTTTATATAAGGGGTACTGTTTGTTTTTTGGTTGCTGTAGAAAACTTTGCCCAACTCCATACTATAGTGGTATTGTAGATAATTTGCATAAATACCTATTATCTTATATAATTGGTCTATAATTAATATACTATAAATTTTAGAGACTCAGTCTACGTATTACATAGTAGACTTAGTCAGTTTGATTGTGAATTTTCTCAGTTACTGGAATGAATTTTTATAATGCCAAGAATCTTAGCATTGTAAGAGACTTCATTAGTTATCTAGTCAACCTTACAACTGATGGAATTTTCTTTGAGGCCTTCCTGACAGATGATTATCCAGCCTCTGTTCTAATTCTGGTGACTGGAATCTCATTATCTTACAAGACAGCCCATTACTAGGTGGACCCTTAGGGAGCCAATATGTAGTCTGACCCCTCAACCCATTTTCTAAGCCTTTCAAATTTCCTAGAACCAGGTGGAACTTGGGTTCCACTCACAGAGATTTCAAGAACCAAGGATCATCCCTCATTCCATGCTGAGGTATCAGAGTTCTGTGGAGGGCAGATAATTTCAATACAAAATCGCACACAGTTGTATCAGAAGGGCATTAAACAAAGTGCTGTATGAGATCTGAGGGGAATAGGAGAAGACTTCATGGATTGGGCTTAACCCATCTTGGGTAACCGGTAGCTTACCTTATGTTTTTGAATTCTCCAGGGAAAGAGATTTCCTTAGCCATCAATGTGTCTTATTTGTTAAAAGTAGAAAGTTGATACTTTCATCTAGAAATTTAAAATTCTGTCGAAGCCTTTTGAGCTGGTCAGTAGCAAATACTATACATTCAGCATTATCTCCAGACCAACACTATTGCCTAACACCTTTGAGTGTATGGGGAAAAAAATTAGCTTCTCACATGTGCTTGACTCTCCTGTCATGAGTTTGAACAAAAAATAGGTATAGTCCTAAACCTATGTCTCTAGAAGGAATTGATTCCGAAGGCAACAAGGATAATGACATGAGCATAGGACATTCTGGAGGTTCTTCGCTGTCAGACATTGCAGTGTTTATACAACAGATTGCCTTAGGCACAGCCACTAATTTGTCTCTGGATGTTTAACTGAAAAAGGCTCATTTTCTGCCACTGCCACGTACACTAATTCCCCAAAAGATCATCTACCTGAAATTATGCAGAATACTCAGAAACTCCTACACCTAATTTGATTCTCTCCAATATAGCTAGCAAATGTCTTCTTGAAAAGTAGAGCCTAAGGTTGTTACCTTTTATTTAACATGAAGTCAGTAGCAATTATGGATCAGTTGGCAAAGTGATACAGTGGAAAAAGTGCTGGATTTGGAGTCAGAGGACTAGAATCAGAGTCCTGGCTCTTTTCTTTATTATCTGTGTGATCTCAGGCGGTCATTTCACCCGTCTAGGTCAGTTTCCTTATCTGGAAAATGAGAAAGTTACGCTAGATGACTTAAGGTTTCTTCCAGTTCTGAATCTGTGATCTTGTGATGAAGGACAGAGAACCTCTTGTAAACCTCAGAAGTGGGCCAGCCTTTCTCAAGTAAGACTGATATTTAGATGGGGAGTTTCAAGAGGGCAGGAAGTGTGTCTTATTTAATTGTTGCATTCTTCACAGTACCTACTACAGCCTTGGGTGTGTAATAGGGACTTTGAAATTATCTGAAGTTGTTGCTGTAAAAGTACCATTCCTTCAGCTAACCTGGTCATCACATTCCTGCTGCTTCTTGTGCATTTTGGAAAGGTTTGTGCAAGTTCTATTGTGAGCCAGGTACACAGATTTGGATTAAGTTCCTTACTTCTCCAGCTTCAGCCCCCTTAATTTAAACCTATCCCTCAGATGTGATTTGCACGACCCTTTTGAAGAAGCTTCATCGCTAGTGTGGAAGTTTTTGCTTGATCCTATGGCCAACTTGTTTTCCAATGACTGAGTTCTCTAAGTTTGCTATGAAGTTTACAAATTCTTGGTTGATTCTTTAACTCCTTATCTTACAAAAATGGTAAGGATCTTAAAATATTTGTCATTGAGGTGGCTAGGTGGCACAGTGAATAGAGCACCAGCTCTGGAGTTAGGAGGACCTGAGATCAAATCCAGCCTCAGATACTTAACATTTACTAGCTGTGTGACCTTGGGCAAATCACTTAACTCCAATTGCCCTGCCTTCCCCCCTCCAAAAAGCAAATATATAATTGTCATCACATTTTTGCTGGAGTAATCTAGCTGTGCCTCCTATGACTAAAGTACTATCTTGGGGACAAACTCTGTGTATATCTTGTATGTACATAATTATTTGTGTTTATCTCCCCCACTTGAATGTCAGATGCATGAGAACAGAGACTGTCTTTTTGCTTTCTTTGTATCCCCAGAGCTTAGCACAATGCCTGACACAGAGTAAGCACTTAGAAAGTGCATGTAGACTGACTGATCTTCAGGAAGTTGATGAACTCTTTTAGATAAGCAAGGCAGTACTGAGTAGTTATTTCTTCCAGTTATTAAATGCCACCTAGATTCTTTGAAAAGATGAGGAATTTTGTGCCAGCAGGTCATTTACTCCTCTCACTATTTTCAACAGCAGATCTAGTGGGCTTGGTCATGCCCAGTGGACTCAGATATTGTCTGCTCTGAGGAATGCCCCAAAGGCAAGCCATTAACTTTGTGGCTGCACCTTTTCTCAGTTTTGGAAAAGTTATCAAAACTTTGGGAAAAATTTGCTAAGTTCTTCTTTTCCCAACTGACAAGTATTAAGTAACAATATTCATTAAATACCACAGAGAGGCTATGTAATAAAGAAATAATCCTCAGGCCTAGACGGGCGCTCTGCTCCAGAAGAGTTAAAATTGAGAATATAATTAAAGATTAAAATATTGTTTGCATTCTAGAACATGGAGAAATCTTTTCTCTTCATGACAAGGGATTGCATTAATAAGATAGAGATCAGTTTCCAATAACTTACAATACCAGACTCTCAATTATTAACATCAGTCACGTTTAAATTGCCTGCTTCATTTTTTCTTTTGCCTTTCACTTGCAGCAGAGGAACTGTGCAGAACATGTGCTGTTCCAGTAGAGTCCTTTGCTTTTCATTCCTATGAGCAGATATCAGGAAAACTGCTTATGCTAATTAGAGCTGTTTAAAACCTGGAATGGTCTGTATGGGGAAGCTATGAGTTCTCCTTCACTGCAGGGCCTGAGGCAGAGGCTTGATGGCCATTTGTTGGAGATTTTGTGGAGGTGATTCTTATTAAACTTCTCCCCACCCCATTCAGATCCTGTGATTCTGGGGTCCCTCAGATTCTTGTTGCTCCTTTAGCATTGAGTAGTAGTGTTTACATGTAATTCTTCATTTTCAGCCTATAAATATTACAAGATGGAGGAGTTTTCCAAGGAGCCACTCTTGCCAAGTGACTTCGTGGGTATTTCCTAGTATTATCCTATTCTGGCCACTAATTTTTAGTCAGAGTTTAATTCAGTCAGTTTTATTTGCGGCTGACAATTGAATGCTACAAAGTGTTTGAATGGATTTATTAATTTTATTTATTTCAGTGCTTTAGAAAAACAATGGTTTCATTGGTGACTCCTTTTACTAACACAGATTGCAATCTCTCCATTTATTAATAGTTTGGTAAAACCTGTTAGAGATTGACTCTACTGGCATAGACCTCAAGAGCTTGGGATCGCTTCTACACCTCAAACAAGGCCTCAGAGTAGGGCTTTAATGGGAGATATTATGGTCTTGTGATTAGTGATTAATAAGGAACTGAGAGCTTTATCCAGTGTTGGTCACATAATGGAAGCATTAAGTGTTATAAGGGCTTTGGTGCTACTGGACTGAAGAGACTTGCTAAGTCAGTGGCCTTGCAGAGTTGATTATCAAAATTTGACTCCATCCAGTACAATTTCTTTCTCTTTTAGCCTCCTCACATTTGCTTTGAAATAGAATTTGAAAACTCCCAGGGAAGTGGCCTCTAGAGTTCTCATCCTGTTACCCTTTTCAAATGTTCTGTGCTTTGGCCATTGCTCATTATCCTATCCTGTTTAGGTACAGAATGAGGACACATCTGGTACCCAGCTATAGAAATGCCATCATTCATGCTATGTTGTAAACAGTTGTTTTTTTTTTAAAGGATGTAAATAGTTAACCAAAAAAAGGTTTGTTTTTGTATTGTTAACCATATGAGAAATAGTTCTCTGTATAATGGAAAGAGTTCAGGATTAGGAGTAGGGACATTGGGGATCAAGTCTCAGTTCTACTCATAATTAGTTATATGCATAGTGGTTTTAGATAAACCACTTGAATTCTCTGGGATTCTGTTTCCTCATCTGTATAATAAAGGCATTAGACTCATTGATTTCTAAGGTCTCTTCTGTGACAATATGATTCAGTGAATAAGTGGAAAAAGAAAAACTTGGATTCATTCATCTCTGGTTTTCTCTCAGTGCTAGTGTTCCATCTGAGATTGTACTGATGATACCTTATAGGGCTATTATGGAAGTGCTTAATTTGTCTTTTATAAGTCAATTAGTAAAAGTTATTGTGCAATATAGCTTACTTATAAAACAAATCTTACATGTCTGGATTGATTAAGATGAAAAATGTATGGGTAAGGGAATAAAGCAGTTGTCTACATTAATGATGTGGCCTTTGGGTAAGGTTGTATAAGGTTAGCCAGGTAGAGGCCAGGTTATGAAGAATCTTAAAAGGAGTTAAGAGGGGAGCAATATAATGAAAGCTGAGATTTATCTGACAGTTATATGCAGATAAACAAAAATAGTACTTTGTAGTTGATTATCCGCTGATTATCTTTATCTCTGAAAAGGAGGAGTGGGGAAACTTGGACTAGGTGATCTGGACAGGTTGGAATTATAGTCTATGTAAGTTGAATTAAATGGTCCTAACAGTCTGTGAAATTGATGAAATACGTGTAATCAGTCCATGTTGCTTGGCAGTTTTTTGAGAGTGGGAAAAGTCAGTGGGTAAAATAAACCAGGAAAGCTTCACCAGTTTTTAGTAGAAGAGAATTTTGTTTTATATTCTCAGAGTACTTGGACCTTATTAGTATTTGTCATAATGCTTTAAATATTTATCCTCTTGAACATGCCACATTTTCTTTTATTTGAAAGGCATAGACAAAGCTAAAAATGGTTAGCAACATGACAATACAGATTGTTGGACATTTCTTACTCCCTTCCCTCTTTAATCAATCATTAGGGTCCATCAGTCAACAAGTATTTAAGCACTTACTGTGTGCCCAGGCACTGTGCTAAGCTGTAAGGATACAAACAAAAGACAGTCTCTGCTCTCAAGGAGCTCCCAGGCTAAATATGATGGAAACAATGAAAGTACTAACAATATGTATAAATTGGAGGGAATTATCAAGGGAAGAGACTGGCATTAATACTAACTTTAAGGTGAATATGGAAAGTCTTCTTATAGAAAATACCTGAGACTTGAAGGAATTCAGGGAAACTAGGAGATGAAAAGGAGAAGGGAGAGTGTTCCAGACATGGGGACATTAATGTAGTCAGGAGATGAAGTGTCTTATGCAAGGAACAGCAAAGAGGGCAGTACATGGTGAGGAGTAAGGTATAAGAAGACAAGAAAGGTAGGAAGGGGGCATGTTATGAGGGTTTTAAAAGCCAAAGAGGATTTTATATTTGATCCTAGAGGTAATAAGGCAGCCACTGGAATACATTGAATAGGGGAAGATCTGACTTAGTCTGACATGTACTTTAGGTAGATCAGTTTGAAAGCTGAGTGGAAGATGGGCTGTAGTAAGGAGAGACTTGAGGAAGGGTGACCATATAGAGGGTTATTGTCATAGTCCAAATTTGAGGTGATGAAAACCTGCACCAGAATGGTGATAGCGTCAGAGACAGAAGGGGAGCAGCGTTGGATGTATTGCAGAGGTAAAATCAACAGGACTGATTGGATATGGTGAGTGAGTGAGAAGTTGGCAATGATAAAACCTGGGTGGCTAGAAAGATAGCAGTACTCTTGTCGGTAACAAGGAATATTGGAAGAGAGGGAGGTTTCAGGGAAAAGATAATGAGTTCAATTTTGGCCATGTTGAGTTTAAGAGAGATATGGGACGTCCAATTTGAGGTATCTGATAGACAGTTGGGATGCCAACCTTGTATACAGGGGAGAGATTAAGGCTGGATAAGATCAGAAAGTCATCTGTGTTATGATAGCAATTGAATCCAGAGGGAGTTGATGAGATCCCCAAGTGAATTGCAATCAGTTCTGCTATAATACAGCATATGTATTCCCAAAAATCACCGTTCTGTGCAAAATTACACAATAAAAACCACAGGATTTATGGGAATAATGGGGTTAGAGGCACAACACTCAAAAACTGTCAGAGATTCATTAAAAAAAAGATAGAAACCTATAGTTTTATACTTGTTAAATACTTTAAAAATACATAAACATTACAATAAACAATAAGTAGCAGTGGTATTCTCAGCTTTGGCCTGCTATTTGATCTCTACCCAGTTCTCTTGGGACCCAATTTGGCAAAGTCAGTGGCTATGGGAGGTAGGATACAAGAGACCAGGGTCCATGGCCTTGGTGAAAAGCTGGCTGGGCAGTTGTACACTATATGTAGCACTTATATAGTTCATGATGGTTTGAAAAGCTCTTTATAAATACTGTCTCATTTTATCCTTATGACAATCCTGGGATGTCAGTGCTGTTATCCTATTTTACAGATGAACAAACTGAAGCATGCATAACTTAAATAACTTGGCCACGGTCACATAACTAGAAATGTATGGGGCCATATTTGAACTCACCTACACTGTGAGAATAAGAATATTACTATAATTTGGTGGTATATAGGAAGCCCTTGGCTTACAGCACCCACCCCTCTGTAATGTCAAGCTCCATTTTTACTTGTTCCTTTAGAGTCCCTTACCTAGAACCTGATCTCCCATTGTTCAGACCCTTGACTCACTTTGTTGCTGATCACTGATATCTGAACAACTGCATTGGACTGTCTGGGTCTGTGATACCGGCGCATAACCTCCTGGAGTTCTCTTTTAGCCTTCCTAATTTATGAGACTTGCCAGATTCCTGTCTCTTCACTCTATTGGTCTATTTTCCCTTGCCTTAAACCTGTCATGACTAACTTTCCATAGCTCCAGGAGCTTCTGTGTGTTTAGAATCGAAGTAGGATTACATAGCTAGAGAACACTAATAAAAGCCTAATGGTTAAGCACTTAAGTCTATTGTTACAGATTGCAGAAGCAGTTTTTAAAATAATATTTGTTGCATTTGCTGATTGCATTTCTTCTTTACAATGTGATCTTATCCAGGAAGGCAGCAGTTTGATGTGGTTATGACATCACTAACCATTATTAAGCAAAGGAAGAGGGGCAATAGGTGGTTGTGTAATAATCTCTGTCTGGTATGTGTTGGTAGAAGTATGTGTGTCTGTTTAAAAATTTTTTGCATAGCAAAGGAAGAGAACTTACAGGATTATTAAGATCTCACACTATTTTTTCACAGTTCAGCATCAGTCATAAGTTTAGAGTCATTTCTTCTGCTCTTTCCATAGATGTCAGGTTTGGTGTTGATTGTATTTTTTTTTTTAATTTTCTTTTCAATTTTCAAGCATTTATTTTTTTTTCTCCTTCTTACATTCCCCCTCCTACAGGAAAAAAGAAAATGAAATTATTGTAATAAATATACCTGTCAAACAAAACAAATCCCCATATTGTCAGTGTATTGATTGTGTTTTTGTAAAGTGTGAACCACATAGATTATTGCTGGACTGTAGGTTTGATGCATAAAAGATATTATCTGGCCATAAACAATCAGAAGGCCAGCATTTATCAATAGTCACATAAAAAATACTCAACCACTGTTGATTAGAGAAATGCAAATTAAAACAACTCTGAGGTACCACTTCACACTTATCAGATTTTCTAATATAATAGGAAAGTAAAATGATAAATGTTGGATGTTATGTGGGAAAACTTGGACACTAAAGCACTGCTGGTAGAGTTGTGAACTGATCCAGCCATTCTAGAGAGCAATTTAGGACTGTGCTCAAAGGACTATAAAACTGTGCATACCCTTTGGGAAAGGAAGAGAGAGAACTCTTTGTCACACACACACACACACACACACACACACACACACACACACACAGATTGAGATATAGCAGCTCTTTTTGTGCTGGGTAAGAATTGGAAATTGAGGGAATGTCCATCAATTGAGGAATGACTGAATAAGTTGTGGTATCTATGATTGTAATTGAATATTATTGTGCTGTAAGAAATGACAAATAGGATGATTTCAGAAATATCTGGAAAGACAAGAACTGATGCTAAGTGAAGTTAGCACAGTGGTTCTCAACCTTCCTAATGCCGGGACCCTTTAATACTAGTATGTGGGCGGATCCGCCTGCAGACAGATAGAGGAGTGGTATCTTGGTTCCTAAGACTATCAGAAATATGTGTTTTCTGATGGTCTTAGGCAACCCCTGTGACCCCTGTTAAGGGGTCGTTCGACTCCCAAAGGGGTCGTGATCCACAGGTTGAGAACTGCTGGGTTAGCAGAACCAGGAGAACACTGTACATGGTAATAGCGGTATTGTATGATGAGTAACTGTGAATTACTTAGCTTATTCTCAGCAATGCAATGATCTAGGATGATCCCAAAGGACTCATGATGAAACATGCTACCCACCTCCAGAAAAGGAACAGAGTGAGTCTGAATACAGACTGAAGACTGAAGCATACTCTCCCCCCCTTAAAATGATTAATATGGAAATATGTTTTACAAGATTGCAGAGGTATAACCTGTATCAGATTGCTTATTGTCTTGAGTGGGGGGAGAGAGAGAATTTGGAACTCGAAACTTAAAAATAAGATTGTTAAAATTATTTTTATATGTGATTGGGGGAAAGCGAAAATATTATTTTTTAAAAAGGCCAGCATTGAGGACATGGTCAGTCCACGTCTCTCTTTACCCATGTTCAAAGTAGCTTGTGTCCTCTGATACATATGATAAGGCAGTCATGGCCATATGAGCAAGTATTAATGTGAAAATGACTTTCATCATGTTGCTTGAGTTCATTGCAGGAACTTTGCTAGTACTTGTGGTAGGTGCAAAGGGAATTTTATTCTACCATGTAAATAAATATTAAACCAAAAAATATGGGAAATACTATTATCAGCTTCCATTTCTGTAATAGTTCAAGCTTTATAAAAGTACTTTCCTCATAATAACTCTGGGAGTACAAATGCTGTTGTCCCCATCATAAAGATTTTGAAACAGGCTCAGACAAGTGAAGCAGCTTTCAGGAAGGCATTTAAAAAAAACTATTAGTAGCTGGATTGGTACTATTAGTATTATCACTTCAGCCCTGGGTAGCATGAAAGGAGCTAGTTAATTTCCTTTTTAGGGAAGGATATTTTAAAATGCTCATCAATTGTAGGATATGTATCGTTTCACATGTCCAGTGGTGTCAAACTCAAATAGAAACAAGGCACCTAAATGGAACACAGGAATTCCTGCTGACCTCATATTGATTTGGAAAACTATGTATTAACATTATTTATGTTTTATTGTATTTTTATTTATTTTGTTAAATATTTCCCAATTACATTTTAGTCACCCTCTTTCCATCCCCGCCTCCAGGTGGGCTGGATGTTTTAACCCCTCTGCTGTGGTTGGTGACCAGAGTAGTGGCAAGCCCTACTCTACAGATTTTGGTGGCTAAGTAACTGACAGATGGCGAAAGGGTTCTGGTCTGTGACCTGCTACTCTTCTTTGGGGGCTTGAAAACATGACAGATGGGGCAGCTAGGTGACGCAGTAAATAGAGCACCAGCCCTGGAGTCAGGAGGACCTGAGTTCAACATACTTAGTAGCTGTGTGACCTTGGCCAAGTCACTTAACCCCAATTGTCTTGCCTTCCCCGTCCAAAAAAAAAAGTGTTTAAAAAATTATGAAAATGTGGCAGATTCTGGAGGTGCTATGCATGCACTGTCCCCTAAAATGATGGCATAATGGAAGGGAAGGAAGGCGAAAGAAGGGACATTAACATAAATGGGGGAAACAGAATAATAAATTGGTAATTGATTTGCCAAAGATCACAAAAGGAATCTGTTGATTTGAAACTCAGAAAATGGTATGCTTTAGGTTTTGGAAGCAGAATCAATTCAATTCAATTTAACAAATATTCATTAAGCACTTGTGTGCCAGGCTTTGTGCTAAGACTTAGTGATTCTCAGCCTGTGAGTCGCGACCCCCTTTGAGGGTCAAATAACCCTTTCACAGGGGTAACCAGGGTCACCCAAGACCATAGGGAAAACATATTTCCGATGGTCTTAGGAACGAGTCACCGCTCCTCTCTCTTTCTCCAGGCAGGTCCGCCCACATGCAGATATGCCCACATATGAGTATTAAAGTATCGTGGCATTAGGGAGGTTGAGAACCACTATGCTAAGTGGTGGGGATACAAATAAGAAGGAAGACATTCCCTGCCCTCAAAGAGCTTATAGTCTGATGGGGAAGACTTCACACCTAGGAAGGGGGGATGGGAGTACCCTGAGCAAGGGCATGGAGTTGAAACCAAGCAGAGCTGCTGTTGGAGAATGGAGTATTACTTTGAAAGGGCGGGGCTCTCTAAAGAAAGCCTTTGAGAAGAGTTTACTGCTCCACCCTCCTGCCCTCCGGTGTGAGGGGACAGGCGACTGACTCAGTGCTGTCTTCCACAGTCTTGGGCAATCAGTTCTTTTCCCCAATAAAAATAAAGCTGCATGATCCATGAAGAAGCTAGATAGGCTAAAAATTGATCGCAAATGCATCTTGCTGGAATTTATTTTTCAAATATGTAAAATGAGGAATCAGTTTCTTTTAGCCCGTTGCCCTTGCAAGTTTATTTTAATTTCCTAAACAGGCTTTTAACAGGCAAAATTTTTACATTATCTGGAATGTATCTCAGCATACTTGTGAAAATTAGGATTACACAAAGATGTTTTTACTTTATTATAATTCTATTTACATTCTTTCAGTTATCACTTCCTTACTATGCTTTAATGGACCGACATTAAAAAATGTTCATTGAAACTAGTTGTCATATTTTTTCCATAAATAGGATGTTGGCATTCTTTGCAAGCCGCTTCTCCTTATTACTCTATTACTCTGGAGGAGCCTCTTTGTTGCCTATCTGCTGATGACTCAGCCCCAGTTGTGAGATCTGCTTTGCTACAATACATCCCTGTGCTGTAGGGCCTTGAGTGCTGTACTTGGAGTCAGGAGAAACTTGGGTTTAAATTCTGCCCCAGTAGTTATCTAGCTATGTAACCACAAGCAAGGTAGCTAACCTCTCTGAACCTTAATTCCTACTTCTGCAAATTAGGGGTAATAATACCAGGGCCATTTGAGCGTCAGATGAAACAGTGTTAGTAAAGTGCTTAAAGCACTCTGCAAATTTCCACTAGGGTAGCATCAGTGTGCTTGGGAAAAGAGTCCTTATGGTGTAGGAGAAAGATCTTAGGAGTCAGAAGACTGTTTCAATTCGAGCTCTATGTTTTAGTAGTTGTGTGACTTTGGGCAAGACAGGTTTTCTGGCCTACAGTTTCCCTTTCTGTCAGATGGGTATAATAATGTTCAACTCCCTTCCTCACAGATTTATTATGAGCATCAAATAAGATAATGTGTGCACAAGTACTGTGTAACTCTAAGCTATAATCCTTAAGAATTGATGGTAATGTTGTGATGCAAATTTCATGCAGAAGGGAGAAATAATTTTTGTTTGGCCCTTCAAATTATACCACAATAGACTGCTTTCTGCTACTGCTTACATGTTCTACCCATAATACATATGGTAGTAACAGGATCTGGAATTTTTTAAAATTTAAGTTTTTTAGTTGCAGTGGGAAAAGAAATTAGTAAGTGAATTTGCACTGTGCTTTGGAATATTCTCAAATGAGACTTTAAAGAACAGAACTGTGTGGTTTATTATATGTCTAGCTAATTTTTTAAATTCAATATATGATTTAAGCAAATTACTTCTATTCCCTGAGCCTTAGTTTTCCCTTCTAGAATTTGAGGAGGTTTGTTGGTTCTATTTAATAATGTGTGATCTTAGGCAAGTCAGTTCATCCCTTTGGTCTTTAGTTTCTTCATCTGCATGTAACCCTGATACTGAGGACCTTCATGTACTTTGGAGAACTCTCACTTCCTTTGCCTTCTTGTCCTCACATGAGAATTTCTGCATCTTTCACTTTCTCAAGCATAGAGACCAGTCATTCTGGCTCACAAAACTCAAAACATACAAAAGTTTTATTTACAAATTAATTGGACGAGGAAAGGACTTGCATCCTAGTCCCTACAGCATCAAGAGATATTCCCTCACCAATTCTTCGATGCCTCTCCAGAGACCTGTGCCATTTCTGTCATTTAAAATAATGCCCTGGATAAATTACCAGCAAGGGAGAAGACTAGGGTCTGCTCCAGTATTTCTCTTTTTCCAGTGGCTCTTGCTAAGCATCATTGATTGCAGTTACCAGTCTCTGTCTTTTCTCTGTTCCTCCCTAACAAGGGGTAGATGCTCCTTGAGCACTCCAGTTTTCTTCATAGCTCAACTCCTGGCACTGCTATAGCACTGTCTCCTATATTTTAATTCTTCTACTAGTTTTCACATTTTGGCTGCTCTTCAGTGAGTGGTTTCCATCTCCTTACTTGAGAGACTATCCTTCTAGCATCTGGTCATATAGTGAGACCATACTAGACCTCTTCACTTTGGCCAAATAGTTTTTATGGCTCAGAAATACATAGTGTGTAGTGTACTAGATTGGAGTCAGAGAACCTAGGTTTCAATTTCCTCTTCCACTTACTGTCTATGTGACCTTGGGAAGTTGTCTCTTCACCTTGCAATTAGCCTTTCTGGGCTTATAGTTTCCTCATCTGTAAAATGAAGAGAGTTAGACTAGCTGGCCTCTAAGGTCCCAACCAGCTCTAAATTGTGATCCTATGATCCATTCTTTGTAAACTTTGTTCTACATCCAGGTCACATAGTCTCTGCTCTCATGCACAAAAGATCCCTTAGGACTCTACAATTCTTATTTTCTTTCTGCCAGTGAGTGGAAAAAAGCACTAGCAGCTAGGGGAATCAGAAAATTTTATGGAAAAGATGACTTTGAGCTAAGTCTTGTTGGAAACGAGTGAAGGAGAGGAGGGAATGCATAAGAGAGATGGGGGACAGCCAGTGCAAAGGCACAAGAATCGGGGATGGAGGCTGGATTACTGTATGAAGCCAGTTTGACTAGGCTGGAACATATGTGAAGTGGAGGAATGTGGGGTGCATCTGCAAAGGTAGCCTAAGACCTAGTTGGGAAGGGTTTTTAATGCCAAAATGTATATTTGATCCTAGGGACAACAAAAAACCCACTAGAGTTTTTTGAATTAAGGTGACATTGTCAGATCTGCCATTTAAGGAAAAGAAATCACTTTGGTAGCTGTGTAGAAGATGAATTAGAGAATGGAGAGACTTGAGACAGGGAAACCAACCAGAGTAGGCTCTAGTAATGGTGCTGATGAGAGGGTATGAAAACCTAAACCAGGATAGTGGTTTGTGTTGAAAAAGAAGGGTACAGATGTCAGAGATGCTCTGGAGAGCAAAGCAACAAAATCTGGAAACTGATTAGATGTTTTAGGACTGTAGGTCCTCAAGGGTGAGTGAGGAATTGAAGATGGCACTATTCTTGTAATCATGAGTGTCCTTAATAGAAACATGAAAGTTTGGAAGAGGAGAGGGTTTGAGGATTGCCCTTTGGACATTAAATGTGAGACAGAACATCTCAAGTGGATTCCCCATAGGCTGTCCAGTTTGCAATGCCCAATAAGAAATTGCTGAGAGCTCACGAGAGAGACTAGGAATTGAATATATTGATCTTGCAGTCATCTGAACAGAAATGATAATTAAACCCATGGGAGTTGATGAACTCGTGAATTGAGAATGCTGGGTAGCATAGTGGATAGATTTGGGGGCCTGGAGTCAAAAAGGCTCATCTTTCTGAGTTCAAATTCAGCCTCAGACACTTAGTATCCCCGCGCAAATCACTTAACCTCTGTTTGCCTCAGTTTCCTCATCTGTAAATGAGCTGGAGAAGGAAATAGCAAAACACCCCAGTCTCTTTGCCAAGAACATCCCAAAAAGGGTCATGACAGAAAGGACCAAGCAACAACTGTGTCCTTCTACTATCCTTGAGGTCAGGAACAGGTTTTCATTTTGTCTTTGTATCTCTAACGCCTAGCATAGTGCTTTGCATGTTTAATAAATACTTGTATATCATTTGCTTGTTGTAGCACTGGATTTTTGAAGTAGAGAGTATAATAGTAAAGTTGATGTGTATATTCTTACTAAAAATGTGTAGATAATAGTATCATCAGAAGATAATTTCAGAGAAGGAATTGTGATGTTTAGATTTTTATTTCGCATAGCTATTTGCATGCAGCTGTTGTTGCCTGAGAGCCATTAGCCAAAAGATTTTCTCTTAATGGTAATAGTGCGAAGAATAAAAAGAATAATGATGCTTTCTCTAAGGAGGTGAGCATATATCTTGCATATTTTATTTTAATTTTTTTACATCAGTATGTGATCAGAAGCAATTATATTTTACACTGACAAGTATATTTCCTAACCCTTGTAATTTCATTATTGCTTTAACATGTAAGAAAGGAAATTGATTTCATTTCCCAGTAATTTTAGGGACTAATAATTGTAGGGCAAATGAAGAGCAGTTGATAGTGTAGGTAGAAGATCTCTACTAACTGGAATCTTTATACATTTAATCAAAGTTTTTACTGATGATGACCCTGGGGCAGGACAAGATTTTGAAATTCCCTTCTGAGTCTTTGAACAGAGACTAACTTTAGTTCCATATACTTTGTGTTGTGATATTTTTTTTCTTGCATATGGATCCTTTGGGAGAAAAACTGTGCATGATTGACATAATAATAGCAGCTGGCATTTATATAGCACTTCGAGATTTGCAAAGCACTCTTACATATATCATCTCACAAAACCCTATTAGGTAGGTGCCATTATCTCTCCTTTACAAATGCAGAAACTGAGGCTAATCAACCTGCCTAGAGTCACACAGCTGGCAAATGTCTGAGGCAGACATCTGACCTGGTTAAAGGAAGAAAGACCATGCGCTTACAGGACATTTTGGGTACAGAAATGCTTTTTACTCAACAGGGAAATGGGAGAAGGGGGAATCAGAGGGAGACAGGTTAAGGGAGCGATTAGGCCTCTACAAAATAAATTCTAACCCAGGGGTGAGGAATCCATGGCCTCAAGGCCACATGTGGCCCTGTAGGTCCTCAAGGGCAGACCTTTGACTAAATCCAAACTTCACCAAGCAAATCCCCTTAATAAAAGGGTTTGTTCTGTAAAACTTGGACTAAGTCAAAAGACCACACTCAAGGACCTAGAAGGCCACATGTGGCCTTGAGGCTGTAGGTTCCCCACCCCTGCTCTGAGCTAAGGGTATATAAACACAGTTCTAGTTTTTTATGTCATGGCAAAGGAGTTGGAAAGTGAGGGGGTGCCCATCAGTTGCGGAATGGCTGAACACCATATGGTATATTACTTTTTGCAAGGTATTATAAAGGGGATGATTTCAAAAAAACCTGAAAAGACTTATATGAACTGATACATAGTGAAGTGAACAGAACCAGGAGAACAACTTATTATACAAAGGGGGACAAGGAGGGAATAAACATTTTTATGTAGTACCTACTGTGTGTTAAGTCCCTTTTAAAAATCTCATTTGGTCAAAGACAATATTATGAAGTCAAACAATTTTGAAAAACTTAGGAATTCTGATCAGCATGATGACCAATCACGATTTCAGAGGACCCATGATGAAGCATGTGGCCCACCTTTGGATGGAGAGGCAATATACTCAGAGTACAATACAAGGCGTATTTTGGGGGTTTGGGGACATGACTAATTGGAAACTTGTTTTGCTTGATTATGCATATTTATGACAGAAGTTTTTCCTTATTTCTCATTTGGGGGTGCTGAGAAGTGGGGGAGCAAGAGAAAATGGATTGCTGCTGATTGAAAAAAATAAAATTTTAAAAAATAGAGGAGGGCATGGAAACACTTCTATGAACTGATGTAAAGTGAATTAAACTGAACCCGGAAAACAATACATGTAATGACTACAACACTGTCAGTAAAAAGAACAACAAAAATAAAATCCAAACTGAATGTTAAATTATAATAATTGCACTTGGCCCCAAAAAGGAGGTAGAAGGATATACTTCACTCTCTTCTTTACTGAAGTAGAGAACTCAGGGTGTGGAACACTACGTACAGTGTCAGATATGACTAATGTGTTGGTTAGTTTTGCTGAACTGCTTTTTCTCTCCCTCTTTTTTCTTATTTGTTATGGGTGGCCTCCTGGGCGAGGGAAAGGAAGATATTGAAAATGAAGGGGATGTTAAAGCAAAAGATATCAATAAGAATCAATGTGTGTGTTTATATATGTATATTCCACCTGAAAGGCATAATATTGGATCATAGTGTCATTTGTTTTGATCGAGAAGGGGACATTAGGAATCAGTCCAGCCACATTTTATTGATGAAGAAATTGAGACTCTGGAAGGTTCAATGACTTGCCTAAGGTTTCAAGATCCTCTTCATGCCAAATACAGTGCTCTTTTTAAACATCCTGTCTTCTAAATATTAGTACGCATTAATATAGGGGGCAGCTAGGTGGTGTAGTGGCTAGAATGCTGGGCCAGGAGTCAGGAAAACCTGAGTTTAAATCCACCCTCAGATGTGTAGTACCTGTGTGTGACCTTGGACAAGTCACTTAACCCTGCTTGCTTCAGTTACCTTATTTGTAAAATGAGCTGGAGAAGGAAATGGCAAACTCAAGAGGTGCTGGGTGGCCTATGTAGTATATTTTGGGGTAACTTTAATTCAGTTTTGTGTTGAAGTTGTAAAAGCCACATTTTAAAACTGTTTCTCCCCTTCCCCCAGCTGTACTTGTCTTTCCCTGCCCCAGCCTAGAGCTATTTCCTCTCAAACCATTAACTCTTCATTCAAGGTACTATCTCCTTTTGTCCTAGCAAAGTAAACCCATCCACTTGCAAATCAAGATGGGAACATCTCACTGACCTGACCTCAAATCTGTAACCGCTGGTCGAGCTTATGACGTTACAGGGCTCAAACCACACCCCCTGCCCCTTCCCGCCTGCTGTTTGTCCCAGTGTATTATGGGTAAAACACATGCGCAGTTGACATCAAGGGTGCATGTCCCTTTAAGTATTAGTCACGCCCTGGCTCCTCCAAGGCTCCTACCTAACTCCACCTTTGTACACCTCATTAGCTTAATGAACTTATGATTGGCAGCTTGGTATCTTTAAGAATGCCCCTGGGGCCCTTAGAACTTCCGCAGATGGACCTTGGTAGCTCTTTCCTTTTCTGTCGGGTCAAGTAGGCATTCTAGTAGGCCATCTGCCCGCTGCAGAGCGTCACACTTCCAGACTTTTTCTGACTCCCCCTTGCCCCTTGCAAGCTTTTCCTAGCCAGGTTTCCTCACCCTACCCCTTTTGGTCCTGTGAATCAGTAAACTTTTGTAAATCTACCAAAAGACAGCTGAGCTGGTAATTCTTTTCAGACACGAACCTAGAAAGGATTTCTCATTAGAAATCCCCCCAAAACCTATCCCGCAACAAAACCACTCCAGTATCTTTTCCTTGAAAACCCCAAATGGGAGCACAGAGCGTTGAACACAACTGAAACTACTCAGTAACAATGACAATTAATATATTAATTTGTCCATCTAACCTAGCATAGAGCAAGGCTTGGTGGATTACATATAAAACTTGTAGGTTTTGATGGGTTGGGATTTGGCCGAGGGTTTTGAGGTTTGAATCCTGAAGAGAGTCTCTTAATATCTGTGAGTTTTAGTTTCTTTATTTGTAAAATGGAGGTGTTACTGGTAGAGTCATTTGTAAATATTACAGTGTTACATAAAATAGTGAATTATTATTAATCAGTGAAGTCTCTGTTACACCATATTTCAAAAATGGGCTTTATTAATGCCTATATCACAGTGACTTCCCCTGTTTTGGATGGAAATATCCTTTGTTTATACAAAGATATTTGTGCAAAGACATTCAAAACAGAGACTATGTCTAACAATACACACCATATTGTGTCTGAGTAATTCCTTCACCTCTTTGCTCTGAAGGAGGCGCGATAAGCTTCATTCTGAGTTTTTCCATCACCAAAAGTTCAGCTGTGGTCTTTTCTCTTACATTATTGTGGTTAGTCATCATATAAATTGTTCCTTTGCTTCCGCTTATTTTGTTCTGCATTGGTTCAAGCATATCTTCCTATGGTTCTTTGAATTCCTCATATTCATCATTTTATTACCGCACAATAATGTTTCATCATGGTCATATGCCATGGTTTTTTTAGTCATTCCCCAATCAATGAACATCCTCTTTATTTCTACTTTTTTTTTTTTTTGCTACTACACAGAACTGTGTAGCATATTTTTAAAAGAAATGTAGTTATGTTCCCTTCCAATATATAACATAATTCAGGAGCAGGCTTACCAAGTAAAAGTCTTTCTTAATAGTTACATAAGAATAATTGCTCATTAGCATAGTAGTTGTTATGCAAATGGAAACATCTAAATTGCCAGAAAACTGTTTGTTCTCCATTCCCTTTGAAATCTTGTTTACTCCAACAATTTGTTTAGCAAGTCCTTTTTTTTTTCCCATAGACTATGTAAAAGGCAACCTATCAGCTCTTGTTTTGACCCTCAGAATTGGAAGAAGGTTATTTATTTAGTTCACCCCTTCCTATCCCATCTCCATTACTCCCTTTAACTTGAGAAGGTAGCAAAAGCCCCAAGGGGTTAGTGACTTGAAAGCTAGCTCTGCAGGTCCTCTTACCTGCCTTTCAGCACAGTGCTCTTTATGCATAGGGTCCCACAAGTTTTAGTGCAGTTTAATGCTATTATGCCTTGGGTTACTGTGGTGCTGCCTCCTGCTTTTTTGTAGTTCTGGACAGCATTGTCAGTCATCTCCTGAGCCAGTGAAACTGCTGATGCACGTGGTGGTACAACATGCTCCCCTTTCCAAGTGAGTGGAGCCCCTCTTCCCTTCCGGATCATGGATTGCTTTTCAAAACCTATGAAGCAAAATGACTGTAGCTTAGTCTCCATAGAGTGAAAGTAAAAATGCTTATGTATCATTCATTTTGCCTGTTGTCCCTGCCAGCTCTCCATAGAGGTATGTTGTTGTTCAGTTGTGTCTGACTCTCAGTGACCCCATTTGGGTTTTCTTGGCAAAGATACCAGAGTGGTTTGTCATTTCCAGCTCATTTTACAGATGAAGAAACTGAGGCAGACAGGGTTAAGTGACTTGCACACAGCTAGCAAGTATCTGAGGCCAGATATGAACTCAGGAAGATGAATCTTCTTGACTCCAGGCCTTGGCACGCAGTACCACTGTACCACCCAGCTGCCCTAGAGGTATATCAATCCCAAATTCATATGTTAACCTTGGACTGTCTAATACTGCTCTCCTGTTTGTCCAATTGATATAAATTAGTTCTGAACCCCTAGATCAGCTTCTACTGATCAAACCTCTCATCTCCCAAGAGTAAGGAATTCTTTCTTATCCCTTCTGTTTGTAAACTCTAAATAAAATACATCCAGCTTAGCTTATCTGTTGGCTGAGGGGTTTTATAGTAAGTAACTGAAATCTAGTAGGAAAGCAACAGATAAGGAACAAACAAGCTTGTCCTAGTGGCTAATCTGAAAAGGGAAAAGCAACTTTGCTGGGAAGTAAAAGGGATCACTAGATCAGTTGCATCCTTCAGCCAACTGTTACTGTGCCAGAATTGCATATACCGAGAGAGGCTGCTAAAGTAGGGCTACATATTGATCCCGGATTACTCTCCTCAAGTTGAGACAGGGCAGAGTAGTACAAAGAACTCTTGAATTTGAAAGCATAGATTCTGAGTTCAAATGTAAGCACTACCTGTGTGACCTTGGGCCAGTCACTTAACCTCTCTGGGCTTGTTTCCTCATCTGTAATAAAAGGGGGTGAGACTAGATGGATTCTGAAGTTGTTTTTAGCTCTAGTTCCGTGATCCTATGATGGTGCCCTTCTGGAAGGCAAGCAAGGCCTATCATTTGTGGAG
The DNA here is from genome assembly GCA_028627135.1 of Pseudochirops cupreus. Lineage (NCBI taxonomy): Eukaryota > Metazoa > Chordata > Mammalia > Diprotodontia > Pseudocheiridae > Pseudochirops > Pseudochirops cupreus. The sequence continues at coordinate 224,066,862 of CM053581.1, forward strand.
AAAGCCCCCGCCCCCGCCGCCCCCCCCCCCCCGTTTTGCATAGTATGAATCACATGATAGGTAAACAATAAATAGCTTTTAGATGCAGCAAATTTTAATTGGCTAGAAAGAAAGGAATTTTGGAACCTGTTCTTAGGCTCACTACATCACCTTGAACTAAGTTACTGACCTACGTCACCTTGAACTAAGTTACTGACCTTGTGCACCCTGGCTTTGGTTTTCCAATGTTTGTAACCCTGGTAATGATTTTTACCAGCAGAGTGTTTTGAGGGGTACAACATATGCAAATTTCAATTGTTAAAATGTCCTCTTAGAACATTTATTACAACAGATGAATTAGATTATTTCAAATATAGAAGCAAAATATTGTGTGGAACAAAAATATTGGATATAATTAGACTGTCTATTAATGAAAACACTTGCATACCCCTGCCTGATTGGAAATGAAAACTTAACAGCCTTACAAGGATGGTGCTAAATATTTACATATCTTTCTGAGAGATGCACATTTTTAGGTGCTAAAAATATGCATTGTTAATGACTGGGAGGGAAATTTTAGGTTTAATGTAGTAATAAACTTCCATACATGTGTCTCACACCAAAGTCAAAACCAATTTGGGGAGGTATTATGGGGCAGGCCTTTGAAAGAGTAGCAACTGAATTAAACAAAGCCACCCAAGCAATTTAACTTCACTAGCAAAAAGAACAAGGAACCCAAAAAGACTGGTCAGATTGGCTGCTTTTCTTAATTTTTGCTATAAATAGTTCTCTTGAAATTATTCTGCAGGGTATCTTGGGGGCATTTGCATGTCTGTTGACAGTGGACTTGGTAGTGTGCTAAATCAAAGGATAAAGGAGATAGATGCAGGGTTGGGCCCCTCCCCCCCCATAACCTTTACATGATCTTTGGAAATTTTTCTTCGAGGCGTCACTGTTGTAGCCGCCCACCTTCTCTCATATTTTGTTCAAATTTACGTCCCTTCCCAAACCCCCTTTCCATAAGTTGGAGAGAAAACTGGACCACTGTAACCTGAGGTTGGACATATAAGAAAGAACTAGTCAATTCTCTGCTCATCATTGGAGCATATATATTTCTCCTGGTTTACAGCCTTTCTTTTCTTGCAACCCCTCTCCCCCCTTCCCCCAGAAAATTAATTTTTGTCCTTCAGATAGTATTCTTATGACTATTTTCTTTTCCTTTCTTTTCTTGATGTCTTTTGTTTTTATGTCACCTTATTTCAAATGTGTCCCTTCTTTACCCAGAGAACCAATCCTTGTAACAAACAACAACAAAATTAAAAAACTTTTACAGGGGTGGGGAGCCCGTGGCCCTGTAGGTCCTCAAGTACATCCTTTTGACTGAATCCAAACTTCATGGAACAGCAGTCAAAGGGCCACTTGTGGCCCCGAGGCCACAGATCCCACCCCCGCCCTGACCATCAAACTACTTTTAAAATATCTACATTGCTTCATATTTGTAATCCTTCACCTTTGCAAAAAGATGAGGGAGGTGCATTTTCTTATCTTTGACAACTGGCTTGGTCGTTATAATTACCCAGCCTTCTGTTTTATTTTCTCTGTTCTTTTCATTTAACATCATTGTAGTTACTGCCTTTATTGTCCTCCAAGTTCTGCTTACTTTACTTGACGTGAATTCCCTCAAGTTTTCCTGTGCTTCTCAGAATTCTTGGTATCCATCTTTTTTTTTATGAATGGTCTAATATTCCATTTTCATGCATATACAACAACTTACTTAGGCATTTCCCAAGCAATAGTTGTCTACTTTGTTTCCAGTTCTTTTGCTACTACAAAAAGTGGTGCTGAGTCCTGACCATTTTCTTTCACAACAGAGCATATGATCTTCCAAAGTGATCCTTAGCATTGCTTTGTTGTGGTGTCAAGTAGTGCCTCTGTGTAGTCAGTCCACTGTTAACACATTGGGGATTCTTGGAGTCATAAAACACGGTCCCTTCTGATCATCTAGTGAGGGAAACAAGACATAAGCATTATTTTTTTTTAAGTAACAGCTCCAATATAAATGCTCACCCTGAAAATTTAACATTTGTTTCTACAGCTGGTTCAGCTGACTCTAATAGACCCTTACTGGATTATAAATGAGTAATTGCTTTGATATGGCAACCAAAAAAGCAAGTGTGATCTGAGACTGAGTTAGTAGTTGTAGAGGGTCCAGTTATAGGGAAGTGATAGTCTCACTATATTCTTGGTCACACGACATTTAGACTAGCGCGTCTAGCTCTGGACACCACATTTTAGAAATGAAACAATAGTCCGAGCCCTCAAAGAACTTACATTATACTAGACTGTACATATACGTATACTATACATATACTATACTTGTATATGCATGTAAGTAAATAAACACAAAATATATATAAAGTAATAATAACATTAGCAACTAACATTTATGTAGGACCTTACTATGTGCCCGGCACTTAGCAAAGTGCTGTACAGTTATCTCCTTTGAGCTTCACAGCAACCCTGGGAGCTAGGTGCTGCTATTATCCCGATTTTACATATGAGGAAACTGAGGCAAATAAGTTGAATGATTTGCCTGAGGTCACACAGGTAGTAATTGTCAGAGGCCTGCTTTAAATTCTGTTTTCCTGACTCCAGGCTGAGTGCTCTACACACTGTGCCATCCAGCTGCCCCCAAAGTAGTTATTGCAAAATAATTTCAGGAGGGCAGCCAGGGTGGAGGAAGGGACTTAATCATATTACTAAAATTATTTAGGCTAAAGAAGAAAAAATATAAAGAGACGGGGCAGGAGAATGATAGCTATCTTCAATTATTTGAAAGGGCTTTACTTAGCATCTCTATTTAAGGAAGGCCCCCAGACTAAGCCATGTACCATTGCTCTCCTTTCCAGGCTCTACCCTGGACTTTCTCTACCTTTGTATATCCATTTGCCAAACTCCTCAAAGCTTCCTTTTATGTGTTAGCTTCCCCCATTAGAATATAAGGACTTTCTACTTATATGTGCTTTCCCCATCTTTATCAAAGCCTGGTACATAATAAGAATTTAATAAATGCTAGTTGACCGACTGAAAAAAACAAAACAAAACAAAACCCCAACAAAAACCACAATCTAGTGATGATGTGCATCCCAGCTACTACAGAGTTAAAGTTCAAAGACTAACAGTTTTAGGCAAGGCTTCCCCATGGCAGGTAAAACTTTAAGGCCCAGCTTCTGCTCTAGCTTTTCAGGCTTAATTGTAACTTACTCTTCTGACACATTCAACATTCTAGCCCAACTGGCCTCCTTATTGTTCCATGTACAGGCTATCCTGTGTAAGAAATGCACTCCTTCCTTACCTCTGCTTCCTAGAATCCTTAGCTTCCTTCAAAGCTCAACTCAAGGGCCATTTCCTATAAGAGTCTTGTCCTCATCTCCCCCCCCCCCCCCGTACTACTCTGTGTTTTTACTTTATTTATATTTCATATATACTTATCTGAGAGCCTGTTGTGCCTCCTTCCCCCCCCAAAAAAGAAAACAAGGTGAACTTCCTGAGCACAAGGATTACTTCACTTTTGCCTGTGTATCCTCAGTACTTACCATAATGCCTAGGACATAGCAGGCACTATTGTTTTTTAAATGTGGACCAGAGTCAATTTCTGTATCATCCAGATTCTGTCTTTTCTTATCCATTCACTAATTAAACATTTGTTAAGCATCAACTATGTGCATTATATTGTATATCTAATACGGAGGGAGGGACAGCTAGAAAACCAATTTTGTTGGACCACAGAATACAGGAATAAGTGTAATTTATAATAGGAAGGAGGGAAGGAAGCATTTATTAAATGCCTACTTTGTGCTTGGCATTGTGTTGATGCTTTGTAAATATTGTCTTAGGAGATAGGTGCTTTTATTTATTTTCACCATTTTATAGTTGAGGAAACTGGGCCAGGTAGAGGTTGAGAGTGACTTGCCAAGGGTATTATAGCTACTAAGATCTGAGGCTGCCTTGGAGCTCAGATCTTCCTGACTCCAGGCTCAGTGCTGTATCTGCTGTGTCACCTATCTGCCTAGTAGGATTGCACAGGTAAAATGGTATGCAAATTATAACTTTTTACGTCTTTAAAAGTCCGCTATGTATGTAATGTCCTTTTGCTACAGTCATTTATTTTACACAGTTTAGCATTGAATTATCAACATTTTGACGTATATTCTTTAATTCTTTATCATGAAACTACACATTGAGCACAATGAATATTCAGCATACCTTTGGAAAACCATCCCATTTTTCCAGATATAGCCTTTGTCTACTGTAGTCCATATGTTTTGAATGGGGTTTAAATCCAGTGAGTTCCTAAACTGGGATAAATTTATTAATTGTTAATCTTTCATGTTATGTGACTTGGTATAAGCCCATGTTTAAGCTCTCTGTCTCCACTTGAGAATTTCTCTAATTCTGGAGCAATTTTCTTTCTCAATATATCAATATATTTATCAGAGTTTGTATTTCCCTCAGTGGGGATAACAATTCAGGGCCAGTGGAAGTAAAACATTCCCAAAACATTTTTTGGATATTTTACTGCCTGATGAAGATGTCCAGATCTTATAGTCTTACTTGGCCTGTTCTCACAATAGTTTTGGTATAACATAGAATGAAAAGGAAGTTTCCATTAGTAAAAATTACCTTTTCTCATGTTCAGTATGCTCATCTTTTTTATCATCCTGCCTATTATAAATATTCTTCCTAATCTCCCATTCTTCCAACTTCAAGTTTACACTCCATTGAAGGGGAATCAGTAACAACCCTTCTCTTCTCTCTCTATGCCCCAGCTTCCAGGTCTCTCTAAAGATCCTTGCTTGTTTTGCACCTTTGCCAATTCTTGGTATTGTTTTTCATTTTTGTCTGCACTTTTCCTTTGCTCTTTAGTGTAGTTGATCCTATTGCATTATGGGCTTTGGTCTTTGAAATGCTTGATTTCCCCACACCAAAAGTTGTTTTGGTATCCATAACAGTCATTGAAATGTCCTTTTTAAGAACTACAGCCTTTGCATGTATCCCTTCTTAAAAACCACAGAATTAAAAACACAACAAAGTGAGTAATGAAATGTATGTATGGTACAAAGACAGACTCTCACTAGCTTAGAACTAACTAAAGGTGAGGGAACCAGATCAAACCAGTCAGGGTCAGAGGTTCTGCATCAGTCTAGTATCAGTTGAAGTACCCATGCATGGCCATTGCTCTTAGTGAAAGAAAGCATCTCAAAATTATTGTTTGTCCCAAGCGATTCATGCATTACGGTAGTTTGACTGAATTGTGAAAATCTTTATGTTTGATCCTGATTATACTAGAGAGTTACTAGAGTTGATTAAGTAGAAGACTGGTATGGTTAGATTTGTACTTTCCAAAAATCAGTTTGACAGTTGTGTGGCAGATTGGAGAAATGAGAGCCTAGAGACAAAGAGAGCAGTAGGGCTATTGCATTAGGCCATGTGAGAGGTGATGAGGGCCTGAAGTAGACTGCTGGCTGTGTGAGTGAAGATGTGAGAGACATTGTGAAGGTATAAATAGCAAAGTTTGTCAAGTGTTTGGATATATGGCATAAGGAGAGTCAGGAATCATAGATACTCCCCAAGTTGTGACCCTAAATGAGAGACAAGAAGGAGAGCGGTGTCCTTTGACAGAAACAAGGAAGTTCCGAAAGGGATAGGAGGTTTTTCAGGGGTAGGGAGAAGATACTGAGTTGAGATTTGGGAGTGGATGAATGAATGAATGAGCATTTATTAAGTATCTTCTGTGTATAAATCATTGTGCTAAGTTTTAGGGATATAAATAGAAAAGCAACACAGTCCTTGCTCTCAAGGTTTCTCATATTTCTTTCCTGTTTGATTGTAAACTTCTTGTAAGGAACTGTCTCATTTCTTTCTTATATATGTATTCCCAGTGCCTACCACAGCACCTGGCGTATAGCAGGCATTGAGTAAGTACTTGTTCATTGATGGATTCTGTTGGAGCAGACAGCACATATAGGAGGTTCAGCATGGTTCTTAGAGTCCAATAGTAAATCAAATAGTGATGCATCTTCTTTCATGTTTTTTTCCATTAATAAAACTATATAAATTCTTGGTGTTGATCTGTTTGCCAGCGCCAGAAGACTGGGGGTAAGAACTTTCTTTTCTAGTCTTTAGTAATTGTGGCTCCTAAGGAGGTGGAAATTATAGCACCTGCAAAGGAAAATGCCAGGTCACATCTCCACAAAGTTGCTTTTGTGATCTTTGACTATGAGAGCCAGGATGGAACAGGGCAGTCCAAGGGACTGCTGTTCTCTCCAGGGTTCTTGGGTTTTTCTGCCTTTTGGTGGTAGTCAGTCAGTGTTTGGTGTTGATGGTAGTGGGGGAGGTGGTCCCTTTCCCTTCAGAATTTCTCCCTTCTGATGGTTTAAGAGGCCAAGCTAGAACCAAGAGCAGTGGTCTGGGGGACACTACTGTTCCCATGCGCCTTGGCTTGGAGTCCTAGGCTGTCTCTGTCAGAGTCTAGATGCTTGGTACATGTCACCTTCTGTCTCACAGGCTTTCTTGCTGCTTTATTTAGGCTGGCTTGCCCAAATAGGGGGAGGGGAAGAAAGAGGGAACTGCTATTTCTAGGGATCTTGGGCTACCTGTCTTTTAGTAACAGTTGGTTAGTATTTTGTTTTGGGAATGGGAGGAGATAATGGGCCTCTTTTTCATGAGAATTACTGCCCTCAGTAGTGGCTAAAGTGATAGACATATTGAGTTTGAGGTACTTGTAGAAAATCCAGTTGGAAATGTCTAATAGGCAGTTGGTGATGTTGAGATTGTAGGTCAGGAAAGACTGGTGCTGGATATTTAGATTTGGGAACCATATGCATAGAGATGATGGTTGAACCCATGAGAGCTAATGAGGTCACTGAGTAAGAGAGTATAGAAAGACAACATGAGAGGAGCCAAGGCAGAGCCAAAGGTAAGGGACATGTTATGGATAATGAACCAGCAAAAGAGATTGAGGAGGAGGTCAAACAGGTAGGAGGAGAATCTGGAGAGTAGAGCATCACAAAAGCCCAGAGAGGAAGAGAGTATCCAGGAAGAGAGTAGTTACTAGCATCAAATGCTGCAGAGGTCAAGCATTATGAGGACTGAGAAGAGATCATGAAATTTGGCAGTTAAGAGAAGACTCATAATTTTGGAGAGGATGAATGATAAGGTTATAAGCCAGTTTGCAAAGAGTTTAGAAAAAAAAATGAGATGAAGTGGAGGCAAGGAGTGTAGAACAGCTTTACCCAGGAATTTGGCTGTGAAAGGGAGGCAAAATATATGTTCCAGTGAACGTTCTGGTGAATGTTTTTTCAGGATGGGGGGAGATATGGATGTATTTGAAGGTGTTAGGGAAGGAAACAATAGTTAGGAAGAGATTGAAAATTAGTGAGAGATGGAAAAGTATTTGGGCAGCCTGTTACAAAAAAAGGTAATGAATAGGATCGAGTGCACATATAGTGGCTGTCCTTAGCAAAAGGATCACTTCTTCTTCAGAGACTGAAGTGAAAAGTAAAGTTCATGCATTATGGTAAAGTGGGTGGTGAGATGGCAGTGGTGATTAGGCCCTGGTGTCCTGGTGAATGCTGAATGGAGTGAAGCAAGGCTTTTTAACCACTTAGAAAATAACATATTGTAAACAAAACTAATGCAGCTAAAATTAGAAGAGAAGCAGGAAATTAGGGGGGAAATCTTTGCAACAAGTTTTTCTGGTGAAGGTTTCATTTCTAAGGTATATAGAGAACTGTGTCAAATTGGTAAGGAGAAAAGCCATTCTCCAATGAATAACTGTCAAAGGATGTAAATTGCCTGTTTTCAAAGGAAGAACTCCAAGCTTGTCAATAGCCATATGAAAAAAATCACTAATAGAGAATTGTACATTAAAGTAACTCTGGGGTGCCACCTTATACCCATCAGATTGACGAAGATGATGAAAAAGGAAAGTTGCAAATGTGGGGGGCCCCGTGCCAATGGGAAAACAGGTACTTTAATATACTGTTGGTAGAGTTATGAATTAGTCCACCATTCTGGAAAGCAATTTTAATTGTTCCCAAAATGCTGTTAAACTGTGCATATCCTTTGACCCAAGGATATCACTATTAGTTCTACATCTCAAAGGGATCAATAAATGCGAGGAAAGACCTATATGCACAAAAATTTTATAGCAGCTCTTTTTGTAGTTGCAAAGAATTGGAAACTGAGGGAGTTTGGGAAGTAACAGAACAAGTTATGGTAGATGAAGATGATGAAATACCATTGTGCTGTGAGAAATGATAAAGAAGATGATGTCAGAAAAATCTAGGAAGACCTATATGAATGGATACAAAATGAACTGAGCAGAACCAGAAGAGCAGTTTATGTAATATTGTAAAAATAATCAACTTTGAAAGACCTAATGGTGTCCCTTATTACATTTAGGAGCCTTAGGAAATGGTTATGCTATTTATTTCTGCTTTAAAAAAAAGTTGAGGTTTAATCTATTCCCTGAAGTATGTTAATTTTGTCAGAAATTAAGATGATAGAAAATATGACTTTATATTCTATGGGAATATCCTTCTTCAGCTCCCCTAATGACCAGAATCTTTTCTTTTCATTGAAATCTGATCTCTATTTAACAGCAGTGAAAAGGTTAAAACTGCTTGGCAATTTCATGCCCATCTTTAGTGGGACTAGGTAGGTTAATGTTTTGATACTGCTTTTCTACTCAATAGTCAAAACCCATTTTGAAGAGACATTTTCCAAGTGAAGAGTTGAATGATTCATAGGATGATTGAATATAGTGTCCTTATTTTCAAGAATTAATTGGGAAGGATAACTACTTGCTGTCAGATTCTCCAGGATGAGTGAAGAGTGATGTATTATTTGTCCCCCTTACTTTTCCCTCCTGCCCTAAGCTCCCATTTATTTTATGGGAAGGCAAAGTACAGACACGTGAAGTATTGTATGCTGTATGGGTAAAAGGTGCCCACTCTCTCCAGCCTTCTTTGAGCTCCTGGGCACCAGAATCTCTTAATCAGTGAGGTCTTTTAGTTGATGTGATCTACTTTATGAGTCAAGAGAAAATGCACCCAGTCCAAAATTTGACACTTGCTGAATCCTGTACCTTCTTAGCCCCAAACAGTACAGCGGCTAGTGTAAGACTTGGGTAAGCTAAAGACTTCGTTTTCTCCTCCTTTTCCCTCCCCGCCCCTATTTCCTCCTCACAAACTTTTAAAAAAAAGTTCTGTTTTTTCATTTTCTAAAAAGTTGTGATTCATGATAAATTTTGCACAAATTTACATTTGTAATTCAGAATCTTAAAATTTTTAATACTTCAGATGTATTCATGTTCTGAATTTAGGAGCCATCTGATTTATTTTTTTTTTAATCAAAAAGTAAAAGGTTGAATTTGTTCAGATGATACAATCTAAAGATTTGAATGACACAATCCAAAGGGCACAATTGGCAATGTGATAAGCAAATGAGAGACTAGAGAAGAGGAGAGTGTGGAGTTGAACAAGGCGTCAAAATGAGGAAAGAAAAAGAGTGTGGCTAGTGCAGAAGTGTTGACCTGGGAGAAAACTGAGGGTCAAGGGATCAGAGATCATAGTGTGGACAAAGAGCAGTATTGGGTACCAGAAAACAGAAAGAGGTGGAAAGCCAATAGATTATGATTAGAGAAGGGAATTTCAGAGTTTATGAATATGGAGGTGGTACATTTGTGGATGATAGCAGGATCGAGGGTATGATTTCTGTCTCTGTCTCTGTCTGTCTGTCTCTCCCTCACCTCTCTCTCTTTCTCTCTCTCTCTCTCTCTCTCTCTCTCTCTCTCTCTCTCTCTCTCTCTCTTTCTCTCTCTGTCTCTCTGTCTCTCGGTCTGTGTCTCTCTCTTTCTCTCTCTCTCTCTCTGTCTCTGTCTCTCTCTGTCTCTATTTTGCGTGGCCTGGGGTGGGGTGGAAGAGTAGCTCGTGGGAAGTGACTAAGTTGAGAAACTGTGAGGTTAGAGGGAGTATCAAGAAATATGTTCCATAGAATGAGGACTGGAGTTGTGAAGGAAGAAAGATTGTGAGCGAGGTACTGAACTCATTGAGGAAGGAAGGGGAGTTTCCATGAAAAAGCTATCAGGATTTTGATTGGGTGGTAAATGTGGATTGCATGGAGCTCAAAGGAGGAGAGGTTATTAAATGATGGTTGTTAAGGAGGAATCTAGGATTGGCTATGGGGAGCAAGAAGTATTTCAACTGCCCCACCTTGACCACGACATCATGGGTAGTGAGTGAAAGTACAGCCACTGCTGGAAAGGGTAGCCAGGGAGGCTGAGGCATTAGGAGGGAGCTAGGTCTCAGAGCTTAAAGATGTAAGGAGTAGGAAAGGAGATTTAAGATGAAAGTAAATTTGTTGTCTATGGAGCAGACATTTTAGAGGGCACAGTGGAAGGGGCAAGTTGGGTTTTGGGTGGATTGAGGGGGATAGGAGTAAGGAATTGGGCACAGGGAGATAGTTAATTGGGTTTGAATGATGTCTTCAGAATCACTGGGATTGGGAGGGTGTGGCCAGTGGGAGTTGGTTGATCATTATATGAAAAATTCAGAGATTTTCAAAATCAGTAGTATTCTAACCTAAGAGTGGAGCCCTGGACTGGAAGTCAGTTAACTTAAAGAAGAAATCTGTTAGACCATCTAGCCCAGAAGAGGGAACTGACCTGCTCTGGGTCACACACCTGAGACAAGAATTTAGATCGATTGACTCTCAGGTGTGTGACCCTGGGCAGGGCAGTTCCCTGTTCTGGGCTAGATGATCTCATAGATTTCCTCTAGCCCTAATATAATGTTGGGTTATGGATAGGAATTGGACCTTTGATTTCATTAATGTAGAAAACTTTGAGGTGAGGAAAATCCCTTGATCAATGTAGCTTGGTCTTCTTCTCTGCAAAGTTGCTATGAGACCAGGATTACACAACCAGCAAGTGCCAGAGGTGGTATGTCAACCTAGATCTTCCTGGTTTATCCACTCTGCCATGGGGCCTCTCTGGAATAACATTCTGTTACTTGAGGGTAGTTCATATTCCCTAACATTTGATAGATTCGTGTAGTTGGGAAAATGGAAGGCATCATGATAAAGCGATGGCTTTATGGTACTGAAATAACAACAACAATATCTAGGATTTATATAGTGCTTTGGAGTTTGCAGAATTCTGCATAGAAATAATCTCATTTGATCCTTACAGCAACACGTTGAGGTAGGTGTTATCATCACTGCCATTTTGCAGATGAGTAAACAGCAAGAGAGTGACAGAGCCAGCAAATACCTGAATAGGATTTGAATTCAGATCTTTCTGATGCCAAGTCCAGTGCTCTTATCCACTCTTATCACCTACCTAAAAGGAAAGAATGCATGCCTCTGTGTAACTTAGATTAGCTTTCTTAATCATCTGTTAAGTGTGAGCTGGTTATCTGGGTCTGAAAAGGTGCTTTAGATACTGGTTTTAAGAGATCATAATTGCCAGTCCATTTGATGATACCCTTTTGTGTTAGCTTTAGTCTTTAAAATGATAGAGAGAAAAGAAAGACTGCTTGTGTCTTGTGCGTTACTTAGATTTGGTTTGAACAACTTTAGAAAGAACATTGGATCCAGAGACTTTGTTTAAGTTTTGATTCTAAAACTTAGTAATTCTGTGACAGTGGACTAGCCTTAGTTTTCTTATATGTAAGGGTATGAATGTTCTAGTATACTCCATTGAATTTAGAAAAGTCTGGGTATGTTGAGTTTTAGCTTGATCACAATTTATTATTATTAATATGGGTTTCATATTAATTAATTTGGAAACTTTTTAGGTGTAGAGATATATGTATACATACATGCTACAAATGCCACATACCAGTCACATTTAATGGATTTCCATCACCAAAGAATTCATTACCAAGAGGCTAAATGAGCCTCTCTGTAATTAAATAGATTGGTCCAAAGAATTTAGGGCCATACCTGAATTGTTCCTAGCTTGTAGACCTTGCCAGAACTTACTCTGTTGGCATAGAATTGGAGAACCCCAGATCACTTCCATGCTATGACAATGTATTAGAGATACTTTCTCAAACTAATTAAATATTAAGAATTTCACATCCATGGGATTTTGTGATACTTGCAGGCAGCTTGTAAGATGGGCAATGCAAAAACGATTATGCCTGTTTTAGAGATGAGAAAATTGATACCCAGAAATGTTACATGATTCATACAAGGTTGTATAAGTGGGAGAGCAGAAAACAGAATCCAGATCTTGTGATACCACCTCCTTTGTTCTTTCTTCTGTATTACTAGCTGTGTGCAGACTGGCTTCCAGAGCAAAATGGCACAAAGCAACCAGAGATTCAGGAGAGGTTGGGGTTGGATAAATAAAACCGAGCTGAAGTACTAGAATTATAGAATTTTAGGCAAGAAGAATTCTTTAAGATTATCCAAACCAATCCCTTTACATTACTGATGAGCTTATTACTTTGGGTCCCTAAAGAGGAGAGTAACCCATACTACTCAGTTGGCCATGCCATTAACTCACATGATGGATTAGTGATGGATTTGGGACCAGATCCCAAGTCTCCTGGTCCCCAACCCATTGCTCTTTCTGCTTTACCAGGTATTGAACAGAGACTTATCTAACTGGCAAGGTGCCGCTGCCATATTAGAATGAAAAATGCTGCTGCTTCATTGTCCAGTACCACAGAGACATGTTAGCATTTGTTTATTATCTTTGTCGGCTATTAAGGCAGTACCCCTCTTACCCTAAATTAGCACAAATTTTCATACATTGCATCTAGATATAATCAAGAACATAGGCTGCTGAAGGGTTAACTTTCTTGGGTCCCTGGCCTGATAGGACATAAAGAATTCTAGTCAAGTCCATCCTTGTAACTGACATCAAAGCAATACAGCTGCTACTAGAGGCCCAATTAGTCTTTTTCCTGTTTAAATAGAACTCCTGTAAGTTGAATCTTGAAATAACTATGTTGTGATCAGAGTTTTGCAAGAGTGGGAAAGAAGAGGGTCTCTTTTCATAATTATAGTCTCCTTAAACTCTAATGATCTGTTTTTCACTCTTGGCTGATTAGATAATGAATAGCATTATAGACTATTGGAGGAACCAGCTCAATTTGTTGCTGCATTCATTTGCTGTTTGGGTGAACAATTTTAGGCAGTTATTTCCATAATTACCATAAACAGTCTCTATTTACAGATTGTTTTTAAAAAAGTGTTGGACTAAGTGCTAGTTCAAGTTAAATTCTAATGGTGGAGAAAAGAGGCTTTGATTTAAGGTTTTTTGTTTTTTGCCTGATTTCTCTGCTGCTTGGCCATGAAGCTCAAGATTGGTTTTCAATCAATTTGGCGACTTCTGTTTTCAGTAATAGAAGATTCAATGAGGGATAACATGTAGTGTTCTCCACATTTAGTTACAGTACCAGCACTCATGAAGCTGAGAGTAATCCCATTAAACTATTGCTGTAACCTAATATACTTTAATGTTCCCCGGAGTAACCTAATAGAACAGTATCTAGCATTTGTTTCTGTCCTTCCTCATTTTACATTTGGCTCCTGACTTTGTCCTAGAAAAGAATATCCACTTCTCAACCAGTCCTGTAAATGGTGGGCCCAGGTACTGCAATGAATCTGTGATCTCCTCAGTGTGGCTCTTCTCTCCAGGCATGCGGATTGTACCCATCAATTTCTGCTCATTCAGTACCATTCTTGTCTATGTCCGCCCATAAATACACCACAGAGGGTGTATTTGATTAAAAGAATTTTTAAAACTCTGTAATTTTCCAAAAGCGCAATTCATTATGCTCACTTGTTCCTATCCAATTCTGGGCCTAGCTCTTTGTTCATACACAGCATTTATATGCAATGTATGTATTGAATGACCAGACCTATGAATTGTCCATCTGAATACATATCCTAGTTTGGACAATAGCCATTCTTCATCCAATTAGTTTTTCCTGTCTGAATAATTAGGCTAAATTCTTGAATAATTTTAGGTTTCATTTAAAAGTTTCTATGGTATTCCAGGGCTAGATTCTTTTAGCATAATGTCACTTACAGACAGAAACAAGAGGTACCACACCATCTATAGGCAGTTCCCTTTCCATTTTGATTCTGTTCTGAAACTCATCCATGACCATGGCAGACATCTGCCCCCAAGAGTAGATTTTCCCATTTTGTTTTAGTTGATCTTCATAATGAAAGAATCACCAAGCAATATTATACATCTTTTGGAGGAGGGTTGTGTTTTGCTCAGTTGAATCAAATGCTTTTTAAAATAGGCAACAGACAGTCCTTTTCAAGGATATTACCTTTCTTCTATATCACTTTCCTGGTTGTTGGTAGGTACCAATACCTATCCCCACCTTCTCAAAGAAAAAAGCAGCTTTCATTCATAACTTTATATGTTCCTAAACATAGTGGGGTCTTACGTTCTTTATCCCTTTAAGTCAGTTATGTGATTGTGAAGATAGAGTCTGCTTTGGAAAAAATTTATGAAACCTGTTTTCCTTCTGTTATATTTGAGGGTGCTGTCAGTGTGTGTAGATCACTATAAAAATTGATGAAGGTGGAAGAGTAGATTTATTGGCTGGTAGTTGTTGATATTCTCTTGGTCATGTTTTTTGGGGGAGGGGGATGAGTAGTAATAAAGTCTAAGGGTTTCTCCACACCTTATATATGTTCCCCTCTTTCAGACAACTTAGAATAAGTCCCTTAATACCTTCAAAATTGTCACCTCCAGGATGGATCTTCCCTATGTCTGTCTGGTCTAATTCACTTTTTTTCCCCGTCTTAATTTTCTTCAGTGCTATTTCCATTTACTCATCAAATATATCGGGAACTATGAGTCCAGATGTGGTAGGGTAGCTCCACTGTCTATGATGGTGAAAAGAATTTGTGACAAAAATCTTTACAGATCTCCTCCATTTTTCATGTTTGCTCTCTTTCTAGTTTCATGTTTAAACATCATTGGGATAACTATTTAGTTGGCTCTTTTCACAAGATTTCTTTAAACTTTTTTTGTTTAAGTTCTTCATAACCTGGCCTCAGCCTAAATTTCAGGCTTTGTTAGACACACTTAGCCTTCTGAACTCTGCAAGACTGCCCTTCCCTATACTCCTTATGCACAGCCTGCCTTCCATAGCATCTCTGATATTGACTATTTTCGTTTTTTGTCATATCTGCCAATTTGCATATTATATGATAAAGCCTCGGTGTTGTTTTAATTTGTATTTTTCTTGTTATGTTTTCATATCGTTTAAAATTTGGTGTTCTTTTGATAGCTATCCTTTGTTTATTCATCTATTGCGGAATGACTCTTAGTATTATATATTTTGTATCCATTTCCTGTATAGATGGGAGATCAGATTTTTGTCAGTGATATTTGATGCAGATATTTTCCCATTCTACTGTTTTCGTGTCTTGTTCTGTCTTCATTGATTTTGTTTATGTGGAAGCTTTTGCTATTATTTTCGCGGTGGTGTTGAGCACTGCAACAGGAGGTGACCAAGCAGTCTCATGAAATGATGTTTCTTACTGTCTGTGGACATATAGTAAGATGAACTCTGCCAACTTCTTTATTTGCTTTTTTAAATATGAATTTGTTTATTTTGTTATTTTCTCTTCTGATTTTATTTATAGTGATTTTATTTATACTACATATATAGTTTTATATATGGTTTATTTTTTATATATGGCAAGATTAATATGATGATTTTTTTTCTACCTTTACACTATCTATCAGACCATGAGTGGGGAATATATAGAAGGATAGTCTGGCTAAGTTGCAGAGTGCAGAAGGTTGAATTGTGTGTCCCCTTTACTCAGCATAGCTACACTTTAGTTTAAGCCAGTGGTTCTCAACCTATGGGTTATGTTCAATTTAAATACATCCTGCATATCAGATACTTACATTACGATTCATAACAGTAGCAAAATTACAGTTATGAAGTAGCAATGAAAATAATTTGATGGTTGGGGGTCACCACAACATGAGGAACTGTATTAAAGGGTCACAGCATTAGGAAAGTTGAGAACCACTGGTTTAAGCCTTTATGACCTTTTACCTAGATTATTGGTATAGTCTTCTAATTGGTCTCCCTGCCTCAGATTTCTCCCCAAGCTGGGAAGATAGACAGATAGATAATTTATCACTCATTCACTGTGTTCTAAGCACTGTGCTAAGTTCTGAGGATATAAAAACAAGACAACCTCCACTCTCAAGGAGTGTACATTTAAATAGGAGAAGACAAAACAGAAAGAATACCAGGAAAACAGGGGTTCTGGGAACAAGAAGATGAAGCAGCCATTATAGAGATCGAGAAGACCAGAGAGTGAGCTGGATGTGAATGAAGTGAGCAGTGTGACCGGGACTCCTCATGATGTGGTCTTTTTAGGTAGACTTACCAGTCAGTGCATAGGCCTCAGAATTGAGTCATCCTCAGGTCCTCAGGGGCCTGGGCAGTTTATGTAGAGGTGGAGTAGACTGATCTGAAAGTGAGGTTCATCTTATATATTGCTGCCAAACTAATTTTCCTTAAGTGCAGATCTAACCATGTGACACCCTTACTCAGCAAACCCCAGTGGCTTCCTGTTGCCTCTAGGATAAAATATAAACTCTTCTTATAGTTTTAAAATCCTACATAACCTAACCCCAACCTGGCTTTTCTAGCCTCAGTCATTATTCATCCTCCTGTACTCTGTGATCCTGTCAAACTAACCTTTGTTCTGTTCCTTTCACATGACACATTCATCTCCCATCTCTGTGCCTTTTCATTGGCCATCATTTGTGCCTGAATACCCTTCCTACTTGTATTCATCTCATACAGTCTCTAGGGCTCCTCCTTTAAGATTCAGCTCAGGCACCATCTTCTGCATGAAGCCTCTTCCGATCTGGCTAACAGCTAGTGCCCTGCCTCCTACACTACCTTGTGTATGAATATGTACATATGTGTGTATGTATACATACATATATATTTAAATTAATATATACTATTTATTTATGCTGCATATATCTTTTATCTGTCCTCTCCTCTCTCTTTCCTTCCCTGCCTCCCCTCTTTTCCAGCCTTACTAGAAATTACTAGAAATTTCACATTTAAAGAGGTAAGGGGAGAGATCACTAATCAAAACTAGCATTTCCTAGTCAAAGCACCTTGATTTAAATTTCAGAATCTCCCAAGCAGGCAGGGCCCATTTTCTATTTTTATTTGCTTTGTGGGTTACAATGGCCAAAGAATTGATCACCAGGTGGAGAACTTAGTGGCCATGAGCCTTTCTGTACTTAGCTAGACTGGTCGTTTTAAAGCAGTCTTTTGCTAGAATCATTTTTGATTTCTTTGCAGCATAATAGAGGCTTACATAGCCTTTAAGAGCCAGGATCACCTCCACACCAAGATAAAATATTAGAGTGGGACTTTGTACATGGGGGGTAGTGGTGGGAGACAGGAATAATTGAATTTCTGGAGTCCAAGTTGTCGAACTAGTTAGTGTGTGGCATAAGGGAAGAATCTGGGATTAGGAGTCAGGAGACTCTTGCATTTTTCTTCTAATTGGTCATGTGACCTTAGGCAAGTCACTTCTCTTGGCTTTTTCCTCCACTATCAAACAAGGAATTTGGATTTGATGACCTCTCAGCTCTCGTTTGAGCCTTGTATGATATCCTGCCACCAGTCTCTCAGTCTCCTACAGTTCAGTGAGAACTGATGTCTACATTGATGACCCAATATGACACTGCTACCAGATCCTCTAAGAAGGATTCCATTATTATTAGTTTGTTCACTAGAACAGGAAAATATGGAAAAACTTAAGCAAACAAGAATTGTGACAAAAAGAGTTTTGCTGCAACCTTGTTAATGAGAATACAAGATTTCCTTTGCCCCTGGCATTTTACTCTGTATTGAATGAGATTCCCAGTTAATATATTCTGAAAAAGAAAATCTACATAGAAGTTTCTACTTTTATTTATTAAAAGTGTTTTATTTATTTGTGTGGTGGTTTAAAACAATATTTTGAGTTTACATTTATCCCCATGAATATTCCTAGATACTTGTTGATTGATAATTTTAGGTCCTTATTAACTCTTATGTTTCATTAATGAAATTATAATATGTCCTTTTTTCCTCATTCCTCTCCCTTGCTTCACTTTTCTTGTGACCCTGAAATATTTCAGTAGTTTAATTTTCTCAGATGTAATTAGAGTGAACCCATTATTCCTTTTTTTTTAAAGCAAAATTATAGGTATAAGATATCAAGAGAAAGTGTTGGTAGCCTTACTACTGGGATTGAAGAACTGGATATATCCAACTCACTTCTTCTCTTTCTTAAAAGTGGAGCTTACTTTTAAAATATTGCTTAATCCTGCCACAAAGGAAATGGATTTTTCTCAGTGCTGTGTGCCTTAATTCCAGTAAATGAAGTTGTTTACTGCTTTCCTGATAAGGATCTGGAGATGTAAAAAATGTATACAGTAGCACCTTTATTCCCTCTCTTAATGAAGTGGGCACATAGTTAGCCCTTATACATCTTTTATTTATACTACCTTTCCTTTTTTTGTTTGTTTATTTTTTTATTTTTTGGTTTACATCACTGATTTCCACAAGATTTTGAGTTATAAATTTTCTCCCTATCTTTCCCCTACCCACCAACCCCAAAATATCGATCCTACTGTATACCCCACCCACCAGTCTGCCCTCTCCTATATCCTCCCCCATCACTATCTTTCTTTTGTATCATTTCACTGACTGGATATAGGTCTTTTATCTTCCCTGTTCCTGTCCTCATTCCTATGAATGAAAGGTGACTTTCATTCATAGATGCATGCCCTTCCTCTTAGGAAACAGATTCTTAGTTTTGTTGTAAGAACAAAACAGATATGGCCTACCATTCTTGCTTTTGTTATTCTCTTTATTTTTTTAGATATGATCCCTTCATATTCAACTCACCCTGTTCCATCTATCTATCCTCTATCTATCTATCTATCTATCCGTCTGTCTGTCTGTCTATCTATCTATCCGTCTGTCTGTCTGTCTGTCTGTCTATCTATCTATCTATCTATCTGTCTATCAATCTCCTTCAGCTACCCTGATAACTGAGAAAGGTCTCATGAGTCACAAATATCATCTGTCCATCTAGGAATGTAAACAGTTCAACTTTATTCAGTCCCTTTATGATTTCTGTTTCCTGTTTACCTTTTCATGCTTCTTTTTTGAGTCTTGTATTTGAAAGTCAAATTTTCTATTTAGCTCTGTTCTTTTCATCAAGAATGCTTGAAATTCCTCTGTTTCATTGAATGTCAATTTTTTACCCGGAAGGATTATACTCAGTTTTGCTGAGTAGGTGATTCTTAGTTTTAATCCTAGCTCCTCTGACCTCAGGAATATCATATTCCAAACCCTTTGATCCCTTAATATAGAAGCTTCTTGGTCTTGTGTTATCCTGATTGTATTTCTACAATATTTGAATTGTTTCTTTCTGGCTGCTTGCAATGTTTTCTCCTTGAACTAGGAACTCTGGAATTTGGCTACAGTATTTCTAGTTTTCCTTTTGGGATCTCTTGTAAGAGGTGGTTGGTGGATTCTTACAGTTTCTATTTTACTCTCTGGTTCTAGAATATCAGAGCAGTTTTCCTTGATAATTTGTTGAAAGATAATGTCTAGGCCCTTTTTTTTGATCATGGCTTTCAGGTAGTCCAACAATTTAAAATTATCTCTCCTGGATCTATTTTCTAGGTCAGTTGTTTTTCCAATGGGATATTTCACATTATCCTCTATTTTTTCATTCTTTTGGTTCTGTTTTATAATTTCTTGATTTCTCATAATGTCATTAGCTTCCATTTGCTCTATTCTAATCTTGAAGGAATTATTTTCTTCAGTGAACTTTTGGACCTCTTTTTCCATTTGTTGTCCCATTCTACTTTTTAAGGTATTCTTCTCTTCATTGGCTTTTTGAAACTCTTTTGCCATTTGGGTTAATGTATTTTTAAAAGTAGTTACTTTTGTCAGTATTTTTTTGTGTCTCTTTTAACAGAATGTTCACTTATTTTTCATGATTTTCTTGCACCTCTCGTTTCTCTTCCCAGTTTTTCCTCTGCTTCTCTTATTTGATTTTCAAAATGCTTTTTGAGCTCTTCCATGACCTGTGATCAATTTGTATTTTTTTTGGAGGCTTTCGATGTAGGACCTTCAACATTGTTTGTCTACTTCTGGTTGTACATTTTGGTTTTTTTTGACACCAAAGTAAGATTCTATAGTCTGACTTTTTAATTTGAATGCTGTTTATTCATCTTCCCAGTCAAATATTTGGTTTTCTAACTCCCTGTCAAGGCAGAACTCTGCTTCCAGTGGGCATGGGGATGGGAGTGGGTATACTGTCTCAGGCTTCTGGGGTTTTGTATCAGCCACTGGATGCCCCACTGTCTGTGGGCCCAGAGCACCAGAAACAGCTGCTGCTGCTGCTGCTGCTGCTGCTGCCACCTCTGTGCTCCCTCCCCCCCAGTTTTTTTAGTCCTGAGTCAAAAGCAGATTTGTGCCTTTTCTTGGTGAAATAAACACTTTTAATTTTGTGTTTGTTTCCACTAGCAGTACTACTAATTCCTTATATTTGTACTTTATAGTTTTCAAAATATTTTCAGTTCTATTAACTTCATTATGTCTTTAGGGCAATTACATGAATTGGGTGTAGCATTGTAAAATTATCCCCATTTTAGGGGTTGAGCATGGAAGAGGCAAGAGAGAATTGTTACAATAGAGGGGGAAAAGAGGAAGGCAAAAGGTAAAGAGTCAACCT
>CM053581.1:224088178-224135799 GCA_028627135.1 Pseudochirops cupreus
AAAAAAAATTTATCCCCATTTTAGAGAGGAGGAAAAGGAAGCTTAGGGAGGTCCAATGGTAGCACACCTAATTGGGGACTGGAAGCAGAATCAAGATCTGACTCCTAATCTTCTGCTTTTTCAGAGTGTTATATTTCCATTCTCTAGGACAGTGACCACTCTTTTTTTTAGCAGAGATTTTGACAGTTTAGTACTCTGATAGGCTTATGAAAGTACATGAGAGCCAGTCAGTTGCTAAAACTTGTCATTTCTGCGTTTTTTTTCCCCCACAACTCTCCTCCACAGCTACCACTTAGGTCAGCCATCATTACCTTTTGCAATACCCTCACTGGGCTACCTGTCCCAGGCCTCTCCCCGTCTTCCATATGGCTTCCAAAGTGCTTTTTCCTAAAGTTCAGATCTAACTTTGTCACCACCATCTTTGCCCTCCTCCCCCTTAAAAAACTTCAGTGGCTTCCCATTCACTACAAGAAATAGAAGCTCTGTTTAGCACTTCATAGTCTAGCCTGACCCTTTCCTCACTTTGCACATTATACTCTCAGTATATTTTGGCCCAGCCATACTAGCCTGCATGCTGTTACTTGCATGCTGCTCTACCTCTGAATCTGCATGCATTTGCATTGACTGGCCCCCAAGCCTGGAATTCCCTTCTACCTTATCTCTGCCTCTTGGAGCCCTCTAAGCCTCCTTTTAGGACGCCTTAAAGTCTGTCTTCTGCTGGAGGCCTTTCTTTGTCCTCTTGGCTTCCTAAGGTTACTTGTATGTGCTTTGTATTTTCCCTAAATGGAATGTAAACTTCTTTAAGGTAAAATAGTTTCATTTTTAATTTTTGTTTCACATAGTAGGTGCTTAATAAGTGCTTATCGACTAATTGGTCAAGAAATAGTACCTCATTTCTTTTGACATTGTCTTTTGACAACTTTGTTCTTCTTGTCTGAGATGTTTTGTTTACTTTGACCACCAATTTTCCTTGAGCACCATCACTTAATACCAGTATGTACATTATAGGAATAAAAGACTAAGTATTAGCTAGTTTCATCTCTCTCTTATTTTGGCATGTAAGAGTTTGTATTGAATGATCACATTGGCAATATGAATGTGGAATTTGACCTGGAAGGGCATGTAGATCAAGCAGGATCTAAAATAAATATTTATTGTTGCCAATCTCTTCCATCTGAGACCATTATATTCATCATGGAAAAAAAATCTTACTGGGAGTGATACACACTAGAATTAGTAGGATAG
This sequence comes from Pseudochirops cupreus, assembly GCA_028627135.1. Lineage (NCBI taxonomy): Eukaryota > Metazoa > Chordata > Mammalia > Diprotodontia > Pseudocheiridae > Pseudochirops > Pseudochirops cupreus. The sequence goes on from CM053581.1 coordinate 224,089,424, forward strand.
AATTTCCCAGCTTGGTTTTTTTTTTTTTTAAGTAGGAAACAGTAGTTAATTTTTCAAAGAATTATCAGCCATTCATATATAACTTTATAACTGTATTATGCATATGTTAGGAGTGTCCTTAGCCAGGCCCAAGTCTAATTGAATCTCTTCTGTTTTTTCCCACTCAGTGCTGACTCCTCACTAGTCTTTTTTTTTTTTTGATAGACTTTAACATTCATTAAAAATTTTGAGTTCCAGATTCTTTCCCTCTCCTCCAGTTCTTCCGCACTCTTTGAGAAAGCAAGCAATATGATAGCAATTATACATATGAAGGCATGCAAAACATTAGCATATTAGCTATCCTCTCCCCCCCGCCCCAGCCAAAAAAAAAGGAAGAAAAATAAAGTAAAGTATACATCAGTCTGCCCTCAAAGTTCTTTAGTTCTCTCTGGATGTGAATAGCATTTGTCATCCTACTCTTTCGGAATTGTCTTGGCTTATTGTAATTGATCAGAGTGTTTCACAGTTGTTCATTGTTACAATATTGTTGTTACTGTGTACAATGTTCTCCTGTGAACCTCTTGATATAGTACTTGGGAGTTTACAGTTTATTTTGGGATATCCTATTAGAATTGTAAGTCTTTTTTGCCCAGAGCTACTTTTAGTGTCAGACTAGAAACATTACAGTATAGCTATTTTCTTATTCCTGAAAAAGATGAACTAGAACAATATGAGACAGTGTATATGTACATCTAAGTATATACATTTGTATATATACATATGTATTTGCATGTATGTAGATGTATATGTGCATATATAGACCCGTGTTTGTGTGTGTGTGTTTTAATGAAAGAGACCAGAATAAGTTTGCATTGGGGGTGGCTAGGTGGTGCAGTGAATAGAGCACCAGCCCTAGAGTCAGGAGGACCTGAATTCAAATTTGGCCTCAGACACTTAACACTGACTAGCTGTGTGACCTTGGGCAAGTCACTTAATCCCAATTGCCCTGCCTTCTCCCCTCCAAAAAGCAAAAAAACCCAACAACACAAGTTTGCATTGAACTTACTTTTAATAGTTGTGACACAAGCCCTAGTGTAAGGGTTTAGTCAGTGCCAAGATCCAGATGGCTAAGGAGGGCCCAGGTCAGATCAAAAGATCCATCATTGCTTCCTTGCTAGTGGTATTGAGCTGATTGCTTTGAATGCCTTTTAGTGGCTTTTTAGTTTGAAAAGAACAAATTTGAATTAAATAAATTGATCCATTAACCTATTACAGGAAGGTTCATAGTCTACTTTGGACCCTCAAACCATTTCAAACAAGCTTGACTAAACCACATTCAGATAAATATTCAGGGTGATATGTAGACTGTAAAGTGACCATTAACCAACTTCCATTGTTTATAGGAGGAATGCACTTAATGCTATTTCATGCTGAAAGTAGATTCCACTGTGGTGTTTCAGTGCAATGAAGTCATTGATCAGATAAAAATTACCAGTTACCAAGTAAGTGTTTCCTGGGCTGTAGGGTTTATGAATAATGTGTTCTTCAGTTAAAAACAGCACTTTAAGCAATTGCTTAAATCTAACCATTTGGGAAGGACAAGGAAAGATCTTCGTGAATAATTTCTTTGCCGAAGAACAGATCAGGAGATCTGAACACCCTTTTCCTTTTTCATTGTGCCCCCTCCCCACCCCCACTTTCCCATATTAGATCTTCCTATTGGGAAGACAGAGAAACAAATGAAATAGTCCACTGTGTGTGTGTGTGTGTGTGTGTGTGTGTGTGTGTAACATATTTAGCATCAGGATATTTTGGCTTTTACTTTGAAAAATACTGTTCTTATAATACAATGAGTTTAAAATAAAGGCTCAATATGGAATTGCTGGAAGGGTTGCTGTATTTCAGACTTAACATTGAACATTCATTAGCATAGTACCATGGGAAGGCTTGAAATATAGTTAATATGTCCTTGTATTGAAAAGGACTCCATCAAAGCAGAGCAGTTTGGTCCCCTGTGCTTAAATATTATGCTTTCCACTTTCTGAAATAGACTTATCACCTCGTAGGAGTTATAGGTGCTTGATTGAAGGCCTGATAAGGAAGGGAAACTAGTTGTGAATGCGTAAAAATAAGGATGCCAGATTTCTTTCTCTTTTTATTTTCTACTCTCAGAAACTCCTGATCCTGTTTGAAATAAGACCTAGTGATATATGGTCCAGACAGCTCTGTAAATGTGGGACCTTCTCTCTTTATCCTATCTGGCAAGTAAAGACAGCGTTAGAAACAGAGTTTTTTTTCTGGATAAAGATATTTTTCATTACCTTGGTTTGTTGAAGGAACTAGCATCAGGGATTATTGAGAGTGTTCTTTTCTCTGGATTCCCACAGCCTTACATCATTGAGGCTTGAGCCACTGTTAAAGCCTTCAGGAATACTTCTTTTATCCAGGAGTCACATTTCCAACAATCACAATCTCAACTATTTGGCTAATAGCATCTAGGAATGAAATCACCAAGGTGAACTTTACTGCATAGGAACCTGCTAGATGACACAGTACATAGAACACTGACTTGGAGACAGGAAGACCCCAGTTCAAATCCATCTTCAGATAGTGGCTGGCCACCTTGGGCAAGTCACTTAACCTCTCTCTGCCTCAGTTTCTTCAGTTGTGAAATGGGGATAAAAGTAGCATAAGTACCTCCCAAGAAAAAGATAGTATTTGTAAAGCACTTAGAATAGTGCCTAGCACATAGTAGGCACTTAATAAATTATTGTTTCCTTTCTTCCCTTTCCCATAGATACTCAGCGCCTGTTCATCCTTAGTTTATACACTATCCTAGCACCCTTGGTTATCTTTTTACCCCAAATGACAGCATATTAGAAGCAATGCATTAGGAGAGGGTTGAGGAGTAAGGATGACTGACAGTAGGACTTTAAAGGAAGAGACAGAGCTGCAGCAATATAGAATTAAACAGCCCTTCACATCTCAGTAGGCATATTGGCTGACAGTATATAGTAAAATAGTTCCTGACTTTCAAAATGATCATGCTTAGCTAGCATGAATAGCTAAGTTGTGTTTGTCATAATCTGTTTGAGAAGATAGGGAAATATGTATTGTATTCAAGAAAAACTTCTATTAAAAGTATTTGAAATTTTAAAAAACAGTTTGGGTGTTTAAAGAGAAAAACTTCAGTTATCTGGGAAATTCTCTTATTTTGAGCCTTTCCTTTCCCAATGATTCCAGATGAATAAGATGCGATGGTAGTTATTGCATCTCATACCTTGCAGCTATTGCCTTCATAAATGCTTTTGCCATGATATAGAACACTTGATGGTCTCCGTCTTGACTTCTTCCTCTGCCTGCTACATCTAGGGGCTTTTAAAAATTTCATGTTTAAAATGGCACGGCCTCCCATTTTGAGTCAGTCACACTTGAAAAATATCCCTTGAAATTATCTAAACTTAATTCCTAGCCATTCCGTTTCAGAAATACTAACCTCAGGGGGTCCTTGTTCTCTACACTAAAAGTTAATCTATTTGGAAAAATTCCATTTGCTCTCTGAAGAAATTGACTGGACATGGCTTCTATGACTGATACGGTTGCTATTATCCCCGAACACTGTAAAAATGAACTTTGAAACAGTTGGGTAGGGCACAAACAGAAAATGATGTATGGCTAGAAAACTCTGTGGTTGAACATTAGGTTTCAATATTTTACTGGTCTTTGCCATATAGCTTTTAGAAATATGTTCAGTTTTTAAAAGTTTTATTCCTAGATGGAAAACTTTCTCATGAACCAAAAAAGATGAATCAAATGTGTTGGAATCAATGTTGAAATGTCATCCACATCTGCAGAATGAAAATCATTAACCAGTTAGTTGAAATCCAAATATAATAAAACTATCTTTCTCTATACACTTCAGCTAGCCTTTTCTGTTCACACAAGGAAAGGCTGTTGATTATCAGGATTATTATTGTGAGCCTAGACTGTCTTAGGAAAAAAAAATTTGAAGCTCAAAGTTGGGTCTTTTTGGGTGTAATTCTTTACCTAGAATGATCTGAATTATGGACATTGATAATACTTAGAGGTGTTTCAAGCTTCATCAGCTTCAAATTGATGCTTCTCCCAAATTTGCACTTGAAAATGAATTCAGCAGACATTTTTAAACCTTCCTGATCAATACTACTTCATTTAAATTGTGACATGATTTTGCTATTTGAAAAGTGAGAATGGTTAAGGTATAATATACCTCAAGAAATAACAGTGGTGATGTCTCATTGTTAAAGTTAATTTCTGACCTGATAAATATATATATATATATATATATATATATATATATACACAGCTATTACTTCTAATGAATATACTACATTTATAAAGAATATGGACTCATTCATTTCTAGGTATCAAGTAATAATGTATATTGACTGATACATTTAAGAGAATCTTATCTACAATCTTGACAGCATGAAAGAGAAAGCCCTAAAGACCAAAGCAGTGGACTTGGGTTCTGGATCTGTTTCTTGCTGTAATTGTTGTGTGACCTTGGATAAGTTACTCACCCCTTCTGGGACTCGGCTTTCTTGCCCTTAGAAACAAGAAAGTTGGACTGAAATGGGAGTTCTTCGCCTTTTTTGTGATTTAGACCCTCTTCACGGTCTGGTGAAGTCTGCAGACCCCTTCTCGGAATAATGTTTTAAACACATAAAACAAAATACAAAGGATTGCAAAGAAAACCAATGATATTAAAGTACAGTTATCAACATAACATTTATTTTTAAACAAGTTCATGGATGCTATGTTCATTACCCCTCTTCTAGATGATCTCTCAGTTTTTTTCCAGCTTCAAAATTCTGTGATCCCCCGGGGATTATTTTTTAGTAAATTTTAAATTTGGAAACACTTGGAAGTTATCATCAGTGAATCAATTCTATTTCAAGATGCAATTGATTCTCTTAAGTACTTTCTTCTTGCCATGGAGTAAATAATAGTATAGGTAGCCTATATTGCCAACTTGCTAACAAATGCAGAGATGAAAAGGTCACAAGGCCTTTCATCATCCCAATATTTGGGTCCCAGTGGATATTAATGGGTCCTGTTATATTAGATGTGAGCAGAAAAAAAAGAATAGTTTCTCTAAGAGCTGAAATTTCTCAGCTAGCTAATGAATGCAAAGCTTCTGCCATGTCCTGCCACCTTCTTTAGTCAGGGATATCCACTGGAGCCAATAGCCAGTCATTATTTACAGCTGAACTTGGAAGGAGTAGTGTTCTTCCCTTTTCTTCTCTCCCCCACCTCCCTTTCTCAGAACTCCCAGAAAGCCTTTAGAAATATCATGTTATTTTCATAAAGGTTCTGAGTCATTTTAATCAAACTTAGATGTTTAAAATTGTTTGATTTAAAGATATCATTTGTCTCACTGATTTGAGTTTACCAAAGAAGGAAATCTTTTCAACTAAGGTTGAAAATACCAGTGAACTTCTTAACTTTCGAGGAAAAAAATATGCTGTTTCGTTGTTCAGATGTGTGTCACCAAAGCCACCTTCTGGACTTTTTCTTAGAACTTTGCTTTACAGTCACATTGATTTCTTGTCTTTATAATAATGAATTCATGCAGCCTGTTATAACAGAAGTTTTGATGAGCTTTTTGTATAAAGATCATGGCAGAAGTCTTGTTGATGCCTGACTGTAGGTTAGAAATTTTAAGTAGTGGTTCAACCCCCTGGTTTTCCTAGACTCATCTACTTTGGTAGGGATTTCTCTAGAGGGTCCTCTCCCCATTCAACTCCCCCTCCCCAACAATGGCAAGAATGATTCTATTCCTAATTAGGCATGTATTAAATTTTTTTTTTCTGAATATCTTTTTGTCTTGTCCCTTCCCTGTCAGCATCTCCACTCATTTAGTATATTATACTTTGTGAAGTAAAGTTTTAATATTTAGCTTTAATGTTTCTGTCTTTACTTCTTCTGTCATGCCCTGGCTCAGTGACTGAGAGTAGTTGATCTCTTTTCATTTCTAAGTCAACATGCATGTTTACGGATAGCATATTTTCTCTTTACTGGAACAAATTCAATTCACACCCCTATTCTTGCCAACCTTATTTTCTGAACTGGCCTTTTCTCTGTTCTTTTCTATTTTCTTTGTCATTATTAATCATATTGATGCCTCACTGATCTTGAGCAGAATGGGATCTTTATCTTTTTTAATCTTTAAGTAATCCTCTTTAATCATACAATTGTAAGAAGTTGACATTATTTTAACATCATTACCTTATTGACTCATTCAGCCTATGATTCACCACAGTCACATTTGTTAAGGACGACTGTGTATATGATTGGCTTTGCTCCATCATTATGAGGTTTCTAACTCTTGAAAATCTCCAAAACTGTGACTGTGTGTATTTGTTTCTCTCTTTCCCCATCCTCTCTACTTCAAATGTTACAACAGAAGTTCTGTGGTTTATGGTGAAGGTATAAACAGATGAAATGATGGTATGGCACAGCTTTTCTGTATTTTAAACTGAGTCTTAGTTGTGGTTACATCTATTAAATGTAGCATATCTCATTTTGTTTTTAGAATGGGTGTTTCGGGCTTGGGGACCTTGATGCTCCTTCTATCTCCATCCCCGTCTAATTGATTGTTTTTATAAGGTTGGAGATTTTCAAGTAGAAGACACATTGTGTGTTCCTTTAAATTACACGTGTCTTCTAGATGTAGTTGGCCACAGTAAATGTTTTATTTGTGAATACTTCTTTGAGGCTTTCTTGATTGTAGAATTATGAGTAAACTAGTGCTGTTACACTGTTTGGGGATCCATGCACTAGGGCATTGTTCTATATAAGAATAAATGGGGAAAAAAACCCAACACCAACAAAACAGTTGAAACTCAATGTTGTGAAATTATGATAACCAAATGTGGCTCCAGTAAAAAGATATGAGAAGGTACCTCTCTCCCTTCTTTGCAGAGGTGGGGGTATAGTGGGTTGGAACAGTGCAGATAATTTCAGGTTTGAGTTTTTTTTCTTTTGGATGTATTGTTTAGTTTTCCTGAACAATTATTTTTTAATGGTCTTTCTTATAAGGGATGATTCTCTTGAAGGAGAGAGATGGGAGGATACAATGGGAAATGTAGGTAATGTAAAAATAAAAGCTATTAATAATTTGTAAAAAAAAATAAGTATAATGATGTCTTATTTGTATAGCACTCTATAGTTTTATATTCATTATAATCTGTGAGTATTTATTAAATACCTACTATGCTCCAGACACTGCCTAAGCTCTGAGGATAGAAACAAAGGTAAAGGAAAGGCAGTTCCTATACTTGAGGAGTTGGCAGTCTGATGGAAAAGACTCCATGCAAATGATTATGTACAAATAAGCTACATGCAGGATGAATTTAAAATATTCCATAGAACCTAAGGGGATATCAATAAACGCTTCTGGTAGAAGGTGGGATTTTAACCAAGATTTGAAGGAACTCAGGGAAGCCCTGAGCCAGGGGTGGGAAACCTGTGATCTTGAGGACTCATGTGGCCTTCTAAGTCCCTGGGTGCAGCCTTTTGACCGAGTCCAAGTTTTACATAACAGATCCTTTTATTAAGAGAATCTGTTCTGTGAAGTTTAGATTCAGTGAAAGGGCCACACTTGAGGACCTAGAGGGCGGCATGTGTCATCAAGGCCACAGGTTCCCTACTCCTGCCTGAGAAAGAAGTAAGGAAGAAGAACATTCCAGGCATAGGGCATAGCCAGTGAGTAAATGTCCAGAGTGAGGAGATGGAGATCTTGTTTGAAGAACAGCAAGGAAACAAGCGTCACTGGATAGAAGAGTACATAGTGGGGTGGTATAAGGTATGAGAAGACTGGAAAAGGTAGGGGGGGGGAGTGGTGGCAGGTTATAAAGGGCTTTGAATACCAGACAGAGGATTTTGTATTTGATCCTGGAAGTGATAGCCCTTGGAGTTTATTGAGTGTGGTGGGGTATGGGAGGTGCATAGCGGCATGGTTAGATTTGCACTTTAGGAAAATCACTTTGGTGGCTGAATGAAGGATGGATTGGCAGGCAGATCCACCAGCAGGCTACTGTAGCATTTCAAGCCTGTGATGATGAGGGCTTGCACGGGGAAGTGGGGGAAGGGTGATGGTGGCCATAGCAGAGGAGAGAATCAATAGGCCTTAGCAACACAGATTGGCTATTGGAATGCAGCTAGTAGAAGGTCAAGGATGACACTGAGGTTGTGAGCCTGGGGGATCTGGGGGATGACAGTACCCTCAAAAGTAATATGGATGTTTGGAAGGAAAAGAAGGATTTTGAGAGAAGGATAATAAGTTCACTTTTAGACATGTTGAGTTTAAGATATTACCAGACATCCAGTGTGAGATGTCTGAAAGTCAGTTGGAGGTATGAGACTGGAAGTTAGCAGAAAGGTTAGAACTGGATAGAGCTGAGACTCATCAGCATAGAGATGATATTTGAACTCATGGGGGCTGATGCAATCAACAAGTGAAATACTATAAAAGGTGAAGACAAGAGGGTCCCGGATAGGGCCCTGTGGGACCCTCAGGTTAGTAGGGCATGTCCTTGACGGAAGCACTTTAGGGTTTACAAAATACTTTTCCTATGAAAAGAGATAATACAAGTATTATCCCCATTTTTGCGGATAAGGAAACCAAAGTCTGGAAAGGGAAAGTGACATGTCCAAGGTAAAAAGGTTAGTTGATGGTAAGAGTTGAATTTCAACGCCATGTCTTTAGATTCCAGATCCATTGCTTTTTATATTTCCTCCCTTCTCCATTCTAACCTTCATATAACCTTCAAAACAATCTTCCTAATATACATTTCTAACCATTTTTTCTCCATGATCAAAAGCCTTCAGTGGTTCCTTACTATTTTGTAGGATGAAATACATAGACCTCCGCCTGGTGGTTAAAGGCTTTTACAGTCTGACTCTAGTCTACCTTTCCAGTATTATTTCATACTATTCCTTTTGATACGATCTATATTTCAGTTAGACCAGGCTACTACTAGGTGTTCGCTGATTACTTTCTTCTGCTTCTGTGTAGTGCTTTCTCAGATCTTATCTTCCATCCGAGGACTGTGTTCCTATTACAAGTCTTCCTGCTGAAATCCTTTTTTTTGGTTGTTCTTTGAAACCTACCTCAGATACCACTACCTCGACAGTTTTCCCTTCCCCTAATTTTCTAGCTCAGAAACATTGCAGTTTTCTTACTACACTTGAGAAGGATGTTTTGATTCTTTTCTCATTCTTGGTGGTTTCATACTTATTCCTGTACACATGTTATCCCCTCTATACTGAACTATAAGCCTCTCAGGTTAGGGACTGTCTTTTCATCTTTGTAGCTCTTGTACTTTACCCTAGTGCCATGTACAACTATATTCTGCTGCCTCATAACTGGAATCCCATGATATTTTTTGTTAACATCATTTGTGTGAGGTTAAGGGTACAATAATCATTTCAAAATTTTTCCTTGTAGCAGGTGTGTTACAGTGAAACTATAGTATACTTAATAATAGAGCTTTCAAATATAATCTCCTATTTGTCTACAAAGGATGGAGAGTGACATGTTATGATTCTGGCTAATTACCCCACAATATATTCCATGTAGGAATTAACTTTCAAAGATTTAGAACACAGTAAGATATGTATAACCATGTGCTTATTCTGAATGTAATTGAAGTTTTGATAATTAGAAAATGCATCAAGATTGCAAAGTGCCACAGGATCTTCACTATGAACATCTGTTATTGTATGAGTATGGAACTTTGTTGTAAATTATAGAACTTCGTCATAGACTTAACCTTGAATTGAAGTTTAATCACAAGAGGACACTTTTGAAACCATCTAGTCCTCGTGTCTCATAGTTTTGCATGGGGCAAAACTGAATCCCAGAAAGATGAAGGTCAAAGACAGAGTAGGGACTAGTACCCAGGTCTCCTAACTCCTTCAGTGCTTTTTCCATTATGCCTGACAGTCTTGGAAGTTTTGCTTATAAGAAAAATTAATCCCCTGATGTTCACTTGTTCAGTCATTTATCTCTTTATCCTAAAAGCAAAGCACAGAATATGTTTGTATGTTGAGAGTTAAGTCATGTGAACCTTTTTGCTTGTGAGTTTGTTTTTTTAAATATAAGAGTTTGCAGTTTTGCTAACATTACCTTTTCAGCATGAGGGTAAAATTTGTACTAAAAAAGAAAACCAAAATGGTTTTGAGAAAAAGAAGTCGCTTTGATAATGAATCCAGTTCTAATTTCATCCAGAATGTTTACCATATTTGGAAACTTTTATGAAACTCCTAATTTTCTAGATAGGCAAATGGAGGGGAAAAGGTCTTCATGGTATGAAATGATGGTTCTGAAATCCTATTACTGATTGCGTTACTTGGCATGAGGAGGCTGCTTCTCCTTTCAAGCTATCTATAAAGGGATTCATGTCAATTTTCACAAAAGTTATAAAGACCAGTAACAGGCTCAGACAAGAAAACAGTAGTGATTATAAAACCAAGATGCGTGCTTGAGTCTTTCAGGGCTGAAATCTCAGAGTCACATATTATAATGCTTCTGGTCCTTGTTTGGTTTAGAACTACAGTAGCTGTAGAGATTTTTTAGAAGACTAATGCAACCTGCAGAACAAAAGCAAGCTGTGTTGGTATCATTAAAAGTTCTGAAGGTGATTGTAGTCCTCATTTTGCCCCTGACCAAACTTTGTCTTGATCACTTAATTTGCTTTTCATTCTAATGAGATTTAGGCTTCCTGTCCAGGGAATTTGTAACGAGTTCCAAACATTATTTTTAATTATGTTCCTAATGTTCTGGTTAGGTAAATAAGTTGTTCCCTCTGATTTTTCTTCCTGAGGCAGGATGAATTTTCTCTATTTTGGTTGTGGTAGAGAGGGGAGAAAGGTGGGAAGAAGGTAATGTTTCAAGGGTCAGATTGACTTAACTAATGGTTCTTCATGTGCTCAGCTTAAAAGATTTATTATATGATCTTTGAAAAAGTGCTTTACACTGAGCAGTTAGAGAGAATACTGGCAGTAAATATCATTAAATTTAATCTTTTAGTTGGTGAATAAGCTGGTAGAGCAGCGGTTCTCAACCTGTGGGTTGCGACCCCTTTGGGGGTCGAACAGCCCTTTTACAGGGGTCACAGGGGTCGCCTAAGACCATCGGAAAACACATTTCCAATGGTCTTAGGAACCGAGACACTGTTCCTCTGTCCGTCTCCAGGTGGGTCCGCCCACATGCAGATATGCCCACATACGAGTATTAAAGGGTCGCATTAAAGGGTCGTGGCATTGAGAAGGTTGAGAACCACTGCTGTAGAGGGAAGCCCACTGAGGATTTATGCATGGAATCAACACATCTACTCTCCCTGCATTCAAGTGGCATGGTGTTTTGCATAGACGATACATTGGTATGATCCTGGTTCATGACTTCATTTGTGTATAATGAACATATTAAGATTGGTTGAGGAAACTTAGGGGTGTTTAACCTGGAGTATCCATGAAGACAACTATCATGTGCAAGAAGAATTAGACTTGTTCTATTTGAGCCTAGAAGAGAGCAGTTTCGTATTTTGGTTCAGTATAAGGAAAAAACTCCCACACAATTAGAGCTCTCTATAAGTGAAATGGTCTGCCCTGGGAAATAGTGGTTCCTCTAACATGGAGGTTTTTAAGGGGTAGTCTTGTGACTTCTTAGTCAAAGTTGCTGTAGAAAGCATTCCTCTTTGGGTATGGATATCCACATGAGTATTTTTCTTGTTCTTCTTTTAACATGTCGTAAAAACTATCACACCACATACACATGCATGCCATTGGCCCTGGAAGAGCAACCAGGCAGAGTCATGATTTCCGTACTGCAAATGGGTCTTTGCCCCATAGTGCTGACATGGAAGGGTAGGAGATTCACAACACATCTTGTCTCTTGTCTTGTTCTCTGTTGTCCTGTGCCACCACACAGTAAGCCATCCTCAGATCATCAGACATAATATCTTGTTACTGGGGCATTCCTTTTCTGGGGCCTACCTTCAATCCTGTCCCCACAGGGAACCAGGTCAGACTGACCCCTCTCCTGACAGGATTACACTCATGTTTTTATTATCCTCTGTGCTGTCATCTCTCTCTCTCTTACCTCAATAAAACAAGCATTTTGTGCTATGAAAAATAATTCTAGTTACTGCCCCGCTTTCAGTTATATTTAATTCTAGTTTGAGGATAGAAGATGAGAGACAGGAGGCAGTGAAATAGCTTATATTCTCCATGCTCAGAAGTTGTACATTCTCTTAAATGCTATGGCTTCCAAAAGTGATTATCTTCAAGTTCTGGTTGACATAGGCATCCTTTTCCCACTGTAGATTTTAATTTTTGTTATTTCTGGAAGGCGTTTTGAAACCAAAATACTAATCTTTTCTGCATCATAGAAAATGTAATACAAAAAGAAAGAATTCTTAAAGGGATTGAAGAAGGAATTTGGTACTTTGAAGTAGTCTAAAAGATGATGCTTTATCCTTAGATTGGAATGGGAAACAGAGTATAGAGAGGAGTAGTGGTAGATTTGGGGAGCTGTCCAACTGTTCAGCATCACTTCCCGATCCTTAGTGTAATCTCATTATTTTTTCATGCTGTCATGAAATTCCTAGAAAAATCCACACCATACTTCCCTCCATTAATCTGGATAATCAAGCATTAACTCTTTTTCCAGTTAGGATATGAAGACTGTGAAGGAGGTAGATGTGACAGGACTCAATAAGGGTTATGTGTGTATTTTATAATGGCCCAAAATTAGAAGTTGCACCTCCATTTTGCTAGAAGACATTATAAATCAGTAAAAAGTATTAGCAAACTTTCCTCCTCCTTCCCAGATTGAAAAGCTTACACATGTATTGAATAATGGCAGAGACATTCTTGACTGACTGAAATGCAGGTATTTTGTTGCAAAAATATTTCCTAACATAGAACTTGGGATTTATTTCCCTAATTATTTTAGATGTTGTAATGAATTCTTGGGAATTTGCTTTCCTTTTCTGTTCCTTTAGGGCATTTGTTTTTATTTCATTTTCTAAAGTCATTTATCATTATTTGGTTGGGGTGAGAATTTTGTGAAGACGAATTAGTAATCTGCAGATAAGGATTTCTCTTGATTTTGACTTATAACCTGCCTGATCTACAGGAATATCTGGAGGAAAGAAATAAAGGAAAAAAACTGAGTGTGAATCTTCAATGAAATAAAATTCTCTGACTTAGAAACTTTCACTTCTTGTTCTAGCAAAGTCAGGTAAAGATGGAGGTTCTGTTCACACTGTGACCCTGCTGTCTTGCCTTCTGCCTGCATAAGAGTGGGCAAGGTATTTATCCTCCCTGAACATCAGTTTCCTTTCCTGTAAAATGAAAGGTCCAATCAAATGTTCTCTAAAGGCCCTTCAGGCTCTAAATCCAATGCTCTTATGACTTAGTTTCCAATCAATCTGATAGACTTTGTGCAAAAACTAAAAATGCCGCCCTTTCAAAATTATATTAACTCTTTCAGATGGTTGGGATTTGCTGAATGTATTATTAGAAGCTCAAAAATGTGTGCAGCAAGTTTATTTTTTAACTTGTTATTTCTGTTTTTGTGAAGTCTGTCATATGTTCACTCAGGGATGTTAAAAATCAAATGGAAAAGAAACATCTTCTATCACAATATCATTATGGCAAGCTTGGTACTCCCAAAGCTGAGAGTCTGTATTTTAGTCCTGTCAGGAAATGCCAAATATTAATAGCTTCACAGTTTTCAGCTCTTAACAGGTGGAGAGGGAAGAAACTGCTGGAATTTGGGAAAGGGGGTATAGCTTTCAAACATGTATTGTCAGTTCCAGCCAGCTGTCTAATTGGATGTTGAGTTACTTTCTTTTTGTGTGAATTGTTGAATCTCCATTCATACATTCCTCACTACCTATCTGATCATGGAGTGTCATTTTACAAGATCTGGCAGAGATACCTGCTTTAATAACTATTGTTAATTGGTACTGGTGGAAAGTTTAATATGAGTGATTTTTTTTTGTCTTTTTGTAACATGTAAGGGCTTGCAGAGGAGATAACTGTTGGATGAAATGATAATTTCCCCTCTGAGCTTAATAATTGTTTTAAAACTTAGGGAAAGCTGTGGCACACAAAATACCTGTATAAATTTGCAGCAGAAAATTAATAGAGATGTAGAAAGATGTAAAAATACAATTGTCTTCTCATTCAGAGAACATGTCTTTACTGACTCATCCATTTCTGTCTCAATTACAATGGTACAAGAATGTTTAAAAAACGAAACCCCAACAACCCTACAGAGAAATTTAAGTAATTTAGAGTTGGTTGTGTTGGTAACCACTGTATTGTCAAGTCTAGTGCCCCTGACTCATCATGTTACCTTTCCTATAGTACGAAGATCGCTGGACTAAGTATCACATGATTCACATCCTGATTCTGTTACTTAGAACGGATGTGACCCCTGGCAAGTCAGTTTTCCTTAGTTTCTTCATCTATAAAAGGAGGTGGTTAGACTAGATAGCATCAAAGGTCCTTTCTAGCCCTCAATCAAGCCTATAACCTCCTCTGCTCCAATTGCCCCTCCTATCTTAAAGGGTTTTTATGAGAATCAAAGCAGGTCATGAATATGAAAGTGTTTTGAAAGCTGTGGAGTACTGTGCAAATGCAAGGTAGTATTTGTATTGTTCATCCATACCTTCCTTGCTTGTCGTTCAACAGATGTTTCCCCAACTAGGCTGTAAACCCACTGAAGACAGGGACCGTCTTCCAGCACTTTGTATTCTTAGTATCTAACATAGCATCTTATCTTAACATGCTTGATAAGTATTTTGTGTAGTTGCTGATGGTAGTAGGTGTTCAATAAACATTTGTCGATTTATTACATAGGGGTGGAACCATAGGCCAATTTCAGTAACTTTTCACACTGATGACTAGAATGTAAGACTCTTACTTTATATGACAGTATTTCCCATCTGTTTTCGGTGTATGATGCACCTGTGGACTTAATGGAATAACTGAGACATATGGAGTGTGGACGCAGGGAGGGGAAGTGTGGCCCAATAAGAAGGGGAATGTTTAGTTTCTAAACTGAAAAGTTATTTTTGAATAAAGTTTTGTTTGCTGTGTAATCTCATTATATGTGAAAATGATTTCTTTAAAAAGTGTTTAAAATTCATATTGGAGTATGAGGTACCTTTTGTTTACTTGGTTAGTTTCCTATACCACGAGACAGCATATACATGCATACATACATATATTATACATATATTATACATACACTATACATGCACATACATACAAGAGATTGATTGATTGATTGATTGATTGATTGTCAAGAAGTCCTGGGTTGAATTCTAGCCTCAGACACTTAAAACTAAATGACCCTGGGCAAGTCATTTAATTTCTGTTTGTCTTGGTTTCCTCTACTGTAAAATGGGAATAATGATAATAACTTACCTCTCTGGGTTGTCATAAGGATCAAATGAAATAATATTTCTAAAGTAATTAGCATAATGCCTGGCCCATAATAGATGCACTATAAATCTTTATTCCTTTTCCCCTTCCCTCAAATCTGATAGCCCTACTTATTCATTAAACTCCTCACAGAGTATGTGTAGCACATATGAGACTCCTAATAAAAGCTTATTAATTGATTCAGAGAGGTGGCTAAGTTTTCATTATTTTTCTCTACTAAAGTAGTAGAAGCTGAGTTTTTAAAAATAGGTAGACAGTGGACAATAAGGCCGTAGGACAGTGTTGTATTCCTGGTGTTTCAGCCATCCCCAAGTGTGTTGAGATTGACAATACTTAGAAATGGTTAGAAGAGAGCTGGTGCTCGCTCTCTCCCTCATCGCTCTCTCTCTCATCGCTCTCTCTCTCTCAAAACTGGACAAATGGTATTTTTCAGATTATGCATATCATGATTTTTAATTTTTTTAACAAAACATTTAGAGAAAATCTTGTGGAATGCACACAGAAGTACAAATACATGCGGAGAATCTGAAAAGTAAGCAAAATCGACCTAAGTTTACAATACTCTTCCTCAGCACATCTGGAATGATGGTTATAGGGAATAGTTGTGGTGTCAGTTACTCATGGAATAGTTAAACAAACTCCGTCTGTTTCCACTTAGTATAAAAGATTGTTAAATGGTCCCAGTCTAAACAGGTGTAGAGAAAATTCTTGAAATTGTTTCTAGATGAGGTGATTGTTTCCCTTTTGTGACATGTACTGGGCATTGCCCTTTTACAGTAAAGTGGGATATATTACATATAGTCCTCATTTTTGGATTTTGTATGGGTGGGGAAAGCGAACAGCATGTATCTTACACACTGTGTGGGATAAATGCTATTTAAATCTTACTTAGCTGCTAAGCATCACACTAACACAAGATCACTGGATTGAATCCAGTTGAGACACTCATACACACACACACTCACACACACACACAACACACACACACACACAGCACACACACACACAACACACACACACACACACACACACACACACACACACACACACACACAGAGGTCAGATTCTAGAAAACTCAGCCATCTGTCCAGCATAAAATGCTGAGACTTTAATGTCAAATATTTATTTATTTTTACATTTTGATAGGTGCTGTGGAATTAAGGTTTTACAGGATTTGTATCTTTGGAGATAGCTTCTACATTTTGCAGTCATTTTGGCATTTTAATCTCAATTTGATAACACACATCTTTGTACTAATGTTTTACAGAATTAATTAGTTCATTAAAAGCAGCATTTAGAAACTTGTATGTCAATAGCATAACACACTACTTTAGAACGCTCTTGCTTAATACTAAAACAGATACAGAGTTTTTTTTAGATGCATATTAAGCTATGTGACTTTCAAATCTGCGGGGGTTTTTTGGGAGGGGGGGTGAATAAGGCTGTTTTTGTGAGTTATTTGGCTGCTTACTGATACTGACTTGTAGGCTAATATAACAAGACTGTCTATCGATAATCTAAAATCTTTTTATTTGTTAAAGAACACTATATTCTAATTCATAGATCAAGAATTAGAAAAGAACCTTAGAGATCATGTAGTCCATTCTCTTCATTCAGAAGAAACTGAGGATGAGAAAAAGTTAAGTGACTTTCCCAAGGTCACCAAGGTAGTAGATAGAAGAGCTAGGATTTGAACTCAGGTTCTCTTACTCAAACTCCAGTCGTTTTCCTCCTATACCACACTTGGTAAGTAGCTGCTTGGCTAAGACCTGCATTGTTTCATTGTAGTTTAATGTTAACTCCTAAGTTTTGTCATAGGTAGTTAGGCAGCCAAAGAGATCTGTCGTAGCCTGGTATTTGCCATTTTAAGCTTGAGTTGGCGGGCAAGACCTCTAGCTGGAGAGATCCTGTGAAGAGTGGGAGATGTGGTTTTGGAGTAAGGTTGTGGGTGGCAAAGTAGAGCAGAATCATTTGCAATTTAGACCACTGCCAAGGCCATAGAAACAGATGAAATCATCAGGAAGTAAATTTGAGGAAAAAAGAGAAGACTCTTTTCTGAAAGGTGTAGGTCAGAATACAGGTTGAAGAAAACTCAGTTTGGAAGTACTTCATGCAAAAAAAGACCTGGGGGTTTAAGTTGACCACAAACTCAGTACAAGCTGTCACTGTGATATTGCTGCTTACCAAAAAAAACCAAAACTAATAACGCCACAATCTTAGGATGCATTAATGTTAATGATAATAACTAACATAATATTTCAAGGTTTGGGGGCAGCTAGGTGACGCAGTGAATAGAGCACCGGCCCTGGAGTCAGGAGGACCTGAGTTCAAATGTGGCCTCAGACACTTGACACACTAGCCATGTGACCTTGGGCAAGTCACTTAACCCCAATTGTCTTCCAAAATAAAACAAAAAAAAAATTTCAAGGTTTGCAAAGTACTTTACACTGATTATATCATCTGAATCTCACAACAAACCCTCTGAAGTAGGTGCTACTGGCATTATTATCCTCATTTAACATATGAGGAAATGAAACTTTTGCTAATTAATATCAGAGATAAGATTCAGACTGAGGTTGCTTCTGACTCTGAAGGTTCAGCATGCCTTGTACCATGCCATGCTCCCTCTTAGTAGTAAGTAGCCAGGTCAGTGAAAGGTACTGATCCTGTTGTGCTATTCAGACCACATCGGTAGTGGTGGTTTTGATTCGGATTAAGACATTTTACGAAGGACATAGACAAATTGGAATGGGTCCAGAGGAAGGGTGACATGGGTGGTGAAGGTTCTGGAACTATGTCTAAAAGAATAACAGTTGAAGGAACTGAAGATATTTAGCCTGCAGAAGAAAAGATTAAGAGGAGATAAGATAGCCCTCCTCAAATATTTGAAAGCATCATTTTGAGGAGGGGAGTGAACTTTGTATACAGAAGACAGAATTGGAACCAATAAATGGAAACTATAGAGAAAAAGATTTTAGCTCAATTTGAGGAAGACTTTTCTTGTACTTGAGCAGTAATAGACCTGATTATTTTGAGAAGTCTTTGCTGCCTGACTCTGGAGGTTTACAGTTAGAGTCTGGATGCTGAACTGAAGAAGGCCACCAGCATTGGATCAGTCAGACTAGCTAGATGATCTTCCAGGGCCTTTCTGGGTCAACAGTTCTGTGTGGAGAAACAAACTGTGATGGAGGAGGAACCTCAGGAGGGGATAAGTGTCTTGCTGTTGAAGGAATGAAGATCAGGAAGTATTCTGAGAAGAGCAATTATCTTTGAAGTGTTAGGTTGAGAATGTAAGAATTGAGACTAGGACCTGAGATTTGGCCTTGAGCAAGTTCTCTGGTACTAGACTTGGAGAGAATATGTTGAGTGCAGTCCCAGAGATGGATGATGTTCTGGATGGGATCAAATTAAAAATTCGACTCAGTGAATGTAGGTGACACGTTGGAAGGAATCAGGTTGGAGAAGGTATACTATCAAGTGAAAGTCATTTGAAAATGAGGGTGTTTGAGTCAACAAAGAGAAGTCTGTCTGAAGTGAGACACTAGCAATCAGGGAAAACTAATGGAGAGCAAGAGAAAACCTTACTCTGCATAATAGTCTTTTTTTTTCTATTGGAAAATAAAAAAATTCAGGTTCAGATTGGGTTGAAATCAGAACCAAACATCTCTCCATTTTAAACTAGGATTATCACAGAAAGCATGATGCCTTCTGCAATGTAAATACGAACCACAATCTTTCCAAGTTATTACCGTGTTAACAGGTTGACAGATATGTGCAAATTGTGACTCACCGCTCAATTTGGCACTAAATTAATGTCTTTCGGCACTGCGTCTGCCCAAGTGTAAACTAGTTACCACTGCTGTGTTCCTGCTTGTTTGCCTGTATCCAAAAGGTAAAAATTAAAGTAATTCAATTCTGCTGTAGCCTGGAGTACAACATATGGTAAAAGTGTAGGAGTAGAGCACTGTGTTCCTACCTGTTCCCAGGCCTGCAAATAAAACTCATCCAGATTTTGCTAAATGAGCGCTTACTCATAGCAAAGCTGTGTTCAGATACCATTCAGGTATTTCTAGCAGCCTCTCCTGCTCTGGAGAGCATCATTCTGAGAAATACCACCAGAGAGGTGGCATGACAAAGAGTGCCAGAGAAAAGTGGCAGTTCCCATTGGATTTTGAATTCGAAGTTCAGAATTTTCCTTCTTTTCTGTCAATTGTGTCTAGCTGTGATACCGAATTCAAGAGGTTTTGATGCATTTTTAAAAGGGAAATGTTTTGGTTTTGTCCTGAGAATAAAGACATTGTTTTCCTTAGTAAAGATGCTCCTGGGTTTCTTCCTTTCTCTCCTTGGCAAATACATGAATACATAACATAAATTGCCTTTTACAGATGACATCTTCCTCATATCAAGCATGTGAATGAAAAGTATTCCCTTTATTTTAGAAATGCTTTTGCTCAATAACATTTTAATAGTCTGTTCTGGGCTTTTCTGATAACCTAGATTCTCCTCCCCCCTCCTGTACTCTTCTCTACTGGATCTTTTATATACTGTTCTGCCTTTTCCCTTCTGCCTCCTGGGGCCACATTTCCCCATTTACCTGTCCTCTGTCCCCCAAGATAAGCTACAGATCTTCGATTGTACAGTATTTTGACCTTTTTTTCCCCAGACACTGTATGGTACTGCCGAATTTTAAAACTGGGATATTTTTGAAAGGACAGGCAAGTCCTTAGAGTTCTGGTATCCTCCAGTTTGGTTTCTGATTTTTTTTTTGCCTAAGATAATAATTTCAGTTAGTTACCCATGCCTCAGTTTTCTTACTTCATTAAAGAAAAGCATTTTGGCACCTTCAAGGTGAAAAGGTGCAATGGAGGGCAAATTATTATGTTCCTGTCGTATTGAAGCTTGGCATGCTTCTTTGCATTAGACTTCCAAAGCTATGATATCTATTGATTGAGGATCAATTCAGAAGACACTGCCTCCTCCTACCCCCCTCTATTAGCATATAGTTAGTAATGACCTCCATTCCCATGCGTGTGACGGTTGATTTTTCCTTTCTACCAAGTCTAACTAAAGAAACCTGATCTAAATCACACATACAGTCATAGAAGAAAAAAAAATTAATGATATTCAGAAATGATTCAAGTGATACTGATACATAATGTTGGCATTGTCTTTTTTTTTTTTAATGGGGCTTTGTTGTATGTCTTTCGTGATCTTAAGAAACATGTTCCTTTTTCACTCATTTTTTTCCACATTAGTTCCCGGGCCCTTCCCCTCAATTTTTGTTTCTTTTTGAACTGATACTGAGACTATGTGGCATAAAGTCAAAAAAGCTATAAAGGACCTCAGGAGGTTCTATGTTGCCTTGGGCAGTTCATTTCTTTAACCATTCAGGACAGATGGTTGTCTATCTTGTTTTTAAAGAGCACCAGAATGGAAATTCAGAACCTTTATTGATAGTCTCATTTGATGTTTAATCAGCTTCACTCTTAAGAAACTCCTCCTTATATCTAGGTATATTGTCTTTTAGCCAATTTCCCTTTGTTTGAGTCTTTGTGGCAGTAAATGACATCTTTTTTTCTTGTAGCAGTGAACCTAAAGATAACTGAGGTTCAGTCGCCAGTCTTCTCTTCCAAATAAACATCAGCTTCGTGAACCTTTTTTTTCTTTGCTCCAGATTTTTCCCCTCTCTTAAAATGAAAAGAGCAAGCCCCCTTTCTTCAGAATTTGCCTGTTTCTAATCACCCAGGTTCACAACCTTGGAGTTACCTTTGATTCTTTCTTAGCCCTCTCTGTGCAATCATTTGCCAAGTCTTCTCAGTTCTACTTCCACAATGCTTCCCACATCTTTCTGAGTTTTCTCATTCAGTCAGTGCCCTACTTGAGCCCTCATCACCTACCACTCACCTAAACTGCTTCTGTGGACTCCTAGGCGCTAAACCAGCGGTTCTCAACCTGTGGGTTGTGACCCCTTTGGGGGTCAAACGACCCTTTCACAAGGGTCACAGGGGTCGCCTAAGACCATCGGAAAACACATATTTACAATGGTCTTAGGAACCGAGACATTGCTTCTCTATCTGTCTCCAGGCGGGTCCGCCCACAAGCAGATATGCCCACATATGAGTGAGTATTAAAGGGTCAGGGCATTAGGAAGGTTGAGAACCACTGCACTAAACGCTCCCTTTTCCTGTCCATCTTTCGCAGACTACGCATTTGTAGCAGAGCTTCAGTGGCTTCTTAACTGTCTCCAGGATGAGATGTAAACTCCTCTACTTGGCATTTAAAATCCTTTCATTCTGGTTTTAACCCATCTTTTCAGAATTATTTCATAGTATTTTCCTTGACACATACATGCAATGTTTAAGCCAAAGTAGCTCACTTGCTCTTTCCCTTAGACTTTTCACCTACACAAGACCACTTCTTCAGTGCCACCTCCTATATGAGAAATTTCCTGATTGCCCCCCAGTTATCAGTGCTCCTTCCAGCCTTGCCTAAATTACTCTCTCATAACTTAATGTATATTTTGTATCTACTTATGTGTGTGTACATATGGTTTCCTTACAGTATTAATGTCCTTGAGGCTGAGTTTTTGTGTTTTTGTTTTTGTGTCCCTGGTGTCTAGAAGAGTACCTGGCAATTTAGTAGGTCTTTAATAATTGCTTACTTAATTGAATTGAAAATTAGGCATAGTGCTATGATACAGTTCTAATTTGTGCTGAAAGAGAAATACTTTCTGATTTGCATACCAGACATCTCTTAATACATTCATGTTTTTATTCATTTTTCGTTAACATTACAGGGCTTTTGCCTAAAGTTTTTTCCTGTTTGATTTTGCATTGTTTCGTTGCTCTTCTGAATATATCACTTTTCCATTTGTCTCTGATTTTTAATAAACCATTTTGTTTATGTATCATATCCAACCTTTTGCTATCACATAGTCATGAGGTAGTATATTCCCCCTACATCCAGTGGGAATTTCAAGATAGGGATATACCCTCACATGATTTCATACTGAAAGCATCTGAGTGAAAATACTTTTCTTGTTATAGAATCAGCCTTATCATTGTGAACCTTCATTCAGAGTGGCCACTCAGTATAAAGATTATTACACAGAATGTGTTGGTTTATTTTTCTCTCGCTATTGTTGAATTATCTGCCCACATAGCACTTAAAGTGAACCAGGTACCTTCAATAAGTAAAGCTTTTCAAAGCTTAAGATAAGCATTTTATGGTAGCAACTTAAATTAGTCCTCCCCCCCAAAAATTGAGATATGTAAAGAAATCCTTAGTAGTTTATTGCTTGTCATTCCTTTGACTATTGCTATAATTTTTATCTGTTTCATTTTTTTCTACTTAGGTATGTTGATGATGTGATCAGCCGCATTGATAGGATGTTCCCTGAAATGTCAATTCATTTATCCAGACCCAATGGAACATCTGCAATGCTTTTGGTAAGATTCATTTGATCAAGTTGAAGAGAATTATGGAGAAAAAATGATGAGAGATTAATTTTCTAGACCTGAATATTAGGCCCTATTGATGTACATTAGGCTCTAATTGTATGGACAGCAGTGCATCTTGTTTTAATGGTAGATCTCAATCTTCTAAGAAAGAAAATACAGTTTCCCAATGTCAACAATGATAAGTGCTCTATAACTTTCTCTATTGCATCATATTCATACAATCATAGAATTTTAGAGCTGAAAGAGACTTTAGAAGCAGACCTTATCTATGAAAAGTCACTTCCCCCTAGTCCTTTGCAGTAGGAGGAGATCTATAGGTATGAAACGCTTCATGTTTTCAGATTGTTTTTTTTCAATGTATTGATTGGTTTTACTAATTTTTTTTCTTTCCCTTAAAAAACAATATTTGTTTCATGGAATGAATGACTTTCTGGGAGGGAGGATAAAGAAATATAGAGGAAGAAATTTAGGTGAGGTAAAAAACAAATTATCAATAAAATTTTATTTTAAAAAAAGAAATAGACCTCATCCAAGGAGTTTGGTTATTAAATTACCAAAAGAAAGTACCTCATTATAAGATCTTCTACCCTATAATGAGTTCTCATGGTATGAACCTCAAGGGCAGAGATTTTGTTGATGCTCTAGTGTTTTATCCTAAGATGCTGCATATTGTAGTAGAAAGTTCATCATACCAGAATTTAGAAAGTCAGTGTCCTAATTCCAGTCTCAGTCGAGTTCACAGCAGTTCTCTGGGCCTCACTTTGTGCCTTCATAAAATGAAGGGGTTAGATTAGGGTGATTTTTATTTTCCGAAAATTCTGTTATTTTAATATCAGAAGCAAATGACATTTAACCATTGAACACTGTTATGAATTACACTTTTAAAAAGGAAGAGACATTGTAGTAACTGAAAATATATCTTCATGAAATAACGTGAGGGAGAGAGTGTGCCAGCCTTACAACCAGAGATTCTAGTGTTTCTCATTATAAATCCATTTTTTCTTTGTTGGTTAGTACCAGTCATGTTGACCTCAGTAGTTCTCATTTTCTTTTGTCTTTTTCTTGTCAGTCCATACAATGTGGGATTTTGTTGTTACCTCTTTATCATATGTATAGATTCACAAAAGGTCATTATGCTTTGAAATGAAAATGCTTGTAGAAATCCTAAATTAGATTATTAATTAGGCAGTTATGGAGCACTTCGAGGATGAAAAGCATTTCCGAGTGTTTGTTTTTAATAATTCTCTTTCGGAGAACAATTAAGTGAAGACAGTTTTTTTTTAAGATTCTACATTTCAAAGGAAACAAAGTTTATTAAGTAAGAGCAGCTATTTTTGATGAGATATCAGTGAGATAAGGAGTTAAAATACAGTGTCCTTTCCTCTCCTGTCTAATTGCTACTATTTGTTGAGAGCCTGGAGTGAGTGCTTAGCCTGGGCCTAGTATTTCACTTTTGTGCAGTGTTACAAATAGCCACTCACCTAGTCAGAATATCTATATCGGGGAAGTAGTAAGAATGCTTATTTGGCTTATGTAGTTAAGTGTATCTTCGGGAGAGAATGATTTGGTGTTTGTTAAATGTCTTTTTGATTGTTGTTTAAATGAAAGTGAGGAGGGGGGTCAACAGGAAATTTAAGCCAGTAATGACAATAACATCAAATCACACATAACATTTTAAGGTTTATAAAGGTTAATTTATTGTACTTGACTGAGAAAGTCTTAGCCACACTCTTCTCAATACTAGAAAGAAGTTGCTTTTTATATATCAGAGTATTCTCGGTTAAGAAACTAAGAGGGTAAAATAATAGTTTTCATTTATAGGAAAAGGAATTTTTTTCATATAAAATGTTTTTGCACATGAATGAATACCACTGCCTTCCTTGGTTAAACATATAGATTATCTTACATTTAAGAACCTGTAGACTGGACTTCTAAAACATCAATCCTGTGTTTAGCACACCTGCCAGTGACCAGAGAAGTTAATGAAGATAAAAATGAAAGCATCCTCAGTGAAAGAGGTTTGTTCACATTATCTCTGGGTCATTTAGCTTCTGTTTCATGATGAAGATAAGAATTTGGCATTGGAGTGAATAAGCAGTGAAGGCTAGATTATTGATAAACAGGTCCAAGATATTAGAGTTACTTCCACCTGAGAAAACAGGCTTTTATATCACAGTGACCTACTGGCCACATCAATTTTCACAGGGAGCCTTGGTTCTAATAGACAGATGAGAGAGCTTTTGGGCTCTACTCAAGGGTGCAACTAATTTTACATATATAATGTACATGTAATTTTATACCTGCAGATGATTGATTGCAGATCCGGATAGCTCTAACTGGTTGCCTTCATCTATTGACGCAGGGTTCTAGATGAAGTTTTACTCTTTATGGATCTAGTTATTGGTGATGTGAGTCACAACAAAGAGAACTTTTGGTTTAGCATTTCTTGTATTATTGTTTAAAGAATAAAGAAAGAGGCAAGTTGAACTGACTACTGGTAAGAACTGTCTTTAGATGTTCTTTGCCAGTAGAAGCAGCATAAATGATTTCTGACCCTAGTTCCCAAAATTCCAGACTGACTACAAGTGTTGTGGCTGAAGTCTGAAAATTCTCCAAAACATTAGATTGATTTCCATTCACTGTCTCTTTAAAAAGATTTTTCACTGATAGTAGCTACAGGGAAATTGGATTTAAAATCACAAAAGGGAAAAGTAAATAGAACCCCAGAAGTGGTTGGAGGCATCCTTTGTTTTCATAGAAATCTAAGTGAAGTCAAACCTGTCTATGGATTCCTTGACTGACCATTTCTTAGCCTTGCCTCTTATCTTAAGTGAGTTCCCTTGTGAGGGACGAAAAATGCAAGAAAGAAATAACTTTACTGAGACCAATTTTTATCTGAAGAAAATAAAATCCAGCTATGGATTGGATTGGCTGATATGGGGTCACACAATGCCCGTTTCCAGTCTTCCACTACAGCTTTGTCTGGGTTGACTCTTAGACCACATTCCTAGCCCAGAGTTGAATAAGTTTTTTTATACTTCAGTGAGAATTCTAAATCCCTTTTGGAATCTACCTTCTATTCTTTTCTTTGGGCATAGATTCCCCATCCCTTTGGAATATAGATTGCTTTGTAGTTCTCCTGTCCCTCTCAAGCTTCTGTTCTTGAGCATTTTGGCCTTTCTCTGGGTCTTTAGAAGTTCAACCTTTTTCTTTGACTTCTTCTCTGGCATCATTAGTTTTCCTGAAGTGTGGTCTGTAATTATTAAGATCAAACTAATATGGTGATGGAGATTTATGAGTAGATCTCACTGTTACTAGATCTACCTCTAAGTTAGTTGTTGTTGCCACACAAATCCATCTCTGAGGCTTAGGGATCTTCTCCACAGAGAAAGGGATATAATTTACATCTATTCACTAGCCCCTTCCTCTAGGATCACCTTGCACTCTTAAGACAAAACTAGATTCCTATTGAAGACAATGAAGAAACTAATCATTGAATCAGATGAGTTAAGCAGCATGATAAAAGTTGTGTTTTAGGAAGATTAATCTGGAAACCATGTATATCCTAGATTGGAATGGTGGTAGGGCAGGAATGGAGGTAGTATGACCAGTTAGTTGCCCATAACAGTAGTTTAGGTGTTAGGTTTGGCCTGAACTAAGATGTTGGCAGCAGGAATGGAGAGAAAGGTTAAATAGGTGAAGATATGTATAAGATCTCTGTGACCTGCTACCATCAGAGCAAATGCTGAATTGTTTCTTCTTACCTACATACTCTAGTATCCCACTGAGTTCCTTCCATGAGGTCTAAGAGAATCACCAGCAAACTTTGTGATGGGGAGAAAAGGATGACAGTGAGAAAGAAACCTCCTCCTCTGATCTATTTAATACTAATCTAGATAATGTTCAGTTTTATGTTGACTAGTGAGTTTTTGTTGGCAGCTAGTTCTGAATAGCTACTATGACTGAATATATTTGAGGAGCATTAAAACACCTAAACGTATTGCCTGGAATTTCGCACTGAATTTTCTGCTATTTTTAATAAATCTTTAAAAGTATAAGTTCATGCAGCCTCTTGTATTTTTGGAAAAGGCAAACCACATGAAATCAGATCAGCAATCGAAGAATGGTTTTTCTGAAATTGGGGGGAAGGGTAAAGCGGGAGTGTTCTATTTATTTTGAGGGGACCAGGGCAGTTTTTTTTTTCTAAGTAAAATCTAATTGGAAATAGAATCTAATGGTTTCCTGAAATGCACCAGGGCAGAATGCTGAGGCAGCTATCTGAATGGCTAAAGAAGTCACTGTACACATTTGGAGAACATTAAATAGCCCAAATGTATTGTTTTTAACTTTCCCTTGAATTTGCTGCTGTTACAGCTCTCCTGAGGGTGTGTGTGTGTGTGTGTGTGTGTGTGTGTGTGTGTGTGTGTGTGCAAACAACATAAAATAATTGGAACTCCAGAATAGTGAGTGAGCAAGGACAGTTTTGTTTAATTCCTTTTCAGCTGCTTCCTCCTTCACCAAGGAATCTCTGCCAACAAACTGTAGATAGTTTAAATACTGAGGTAATTTGTCACTCTGAACCTTGAGACCCAGAGGAACACCAGTGCCAGTGTTCCAGTTTGGGAATTGGTATAATTTGTGATAAACTATTTTCCTAAGCATCCAAGTGATTAAAAATCTCCTCACATTATAGATAGAGGTGAGGCAGAATTGGGGTAGGGAGAGAAGAGAGAGCAAGTACCAAAATGCTTTTGGAGAGTCCCGTTTCTAAGCTAAATATAGATGCCACAGACTAATAAAAGGTCAACGCTCTAAGTCTTCACCCTGGAAAACCAATCCCAGGGCTTCTAGTCCAACCCTGTTAGGTTGGGTATTGAGTCCACTGAGTCAATAAAGAATTCTCCGAGTAAGTCCAGTAGCTGTATTTGACTAAGAAATGAGTGTAAATAATCCAGATGTGCATAGACCCATAGGACATTTGTTAGTGTATCCTCCTGATGAATTATGCCCCAAACATCAGAAGTGTGAGATTTTATGTCGTAAGTCTATAAATGTAGTTAAGTTCATCCACATTAGATGAAAAGCAGAGATGGTGTGACCAACAAAATGGAGAACGAGATATTATCTCTGATCCTTGGGAACTCTCAAATCAAAATAGGAATTATGTGCCAAAGATAAAGCAATTTTAGCTGTCTTCACAGTTTAGTACACCAACTCCCTAAACAAGGTTAAAACTTGATGGAATAACAGCATAGAAGGCAAATGTTCCCCAATCCCTAATGAACACTCACTCAGCATCCCCTCCCGCACTACCTACCACACTCCTAGCAGTAAGACTACACAAGCCAACCCATGTCCTTATGACAGATCTCTGCTCCACGCCCTGATTCTTCCTCCCCCCACCCTGGGGCTACAGAGATCCAAACTCCAAGCAGTATTAATTTTCTGAGATTGTAGAAGAGCAGAGGAATAGAAAATGGGCAGGACAAATGTCTGCATTTTTAACAGAACTCTCTACCCTAATCCCCCCCCCCTCCCCAATACCTTTGAGATTCAAACTCCAGATATCAGAAATTTGCTCAAGCCCTTATAACCCTGTGGCATCATTTTGTGCTGTAACTGAGCTGGGCCCAAGGAGGAGAATAAGGAAGGAGCCATATGTATGGGGCTGTGTGACTCTCCACTGAACCTGAAGGACAGAGCCCAGCATTCAACTGGGGCTAGTTCTGTTCCTGAAAAAGTTACTTGGGTCAGAGACCAAGACAGGTGAATCATGAATCACCCAGTATGGAAAAAAACTTTAGTTGGTTTTGAGATCCCATCTGGAAAGAAATTGCCATCAGAGGAAAGGGAGTCAGAAAGTGAGCAATAGTGGAAGATAGGGGGAAAAAACAGAAAGAATTCAGATCTCAAGAGGCAGAAAACTCGGAGACTTGGAGAATAAACAGATAAGCCAATAGACAAAACTTTAGTGGAAGGAAATGTGGCTTCCAGATTTAGTAAGAGGCATTTATAAATGAATACTGCAAAACAGAGAAAGATTGTTCAATGAAGCAGAGGACCCTATGAATCTTAAAGAATATATAGAACCATAGGATACTTTTCCTGAATCATTTAAAAGAGGAATAAGAATTGTGATAGCAGAATTTATGGCATGCATGATGTCAATAATTGACAGAATAAAAAACTCAAATCCATATGGGCAATTCTCACTGAAGAAACAAAAGAAAGGATAACTGATTGGGAATGCAAGTACACAAAAGTAAAGGATGATCTGGAATAAGGGAAGCAGAAAGCAATAACATTGAAAAGAAAACACCATGATCTCCATATAATTAAAATATATTGATCTAGGGGCGGCTAGGTGGTACAGTGAATAGAGCACCGGCTCTGGAGTCAGGAGGACCTGAGTTGAAATCCAGCCTCAGATGCTTGACACACTTACTAGCCGTGTGATCTTGGGCAAGTCACTTAACCCCAATTACCCAAAAGCAAAAAAAAAAATATATTGATCTTGAAGATAGGATGCATATATAAAGTATCATTTGAAAGAAAATGTACGGGGAAAAACAAACCCTGAGACTGCAAACTCCAAGACATAGTGGTTAATTTAACAATCCCATTGAGAAACAATAAATTCTGTCCAGCAAATGACCAGGAGAAAAATCTTCAAATATAAGTGAATGGAAAATTTAATAACACAAGATTTTTTCACCCACCAGAAAACTTAGAAGGTAATGGAATAATGTGTTCTGAATGGATTAAACTATCCAATAAAAATTTTAAAACTGACAGATTGGATAAAAAGACAAAATTCCACAATTTGTTGCTTACAATAAACACACCTTAAAAACAAAGACATATACAGAATAAAAATGAGAGAGACTGGAGTGAATCCAAAAAAAGAACAATTTATACAATAATAACAATGTATTGTAAAGACAAACAGCCTTGAAAGACTTAAGAACTCTGATCATCAAATGGCCAGCCGTAATTACACAGAACCAGCAATGAAGCACACTACCAATGGCCTGACAGAGAGGTAACTGACTCAGAGTGTGTAATGAGACTTTTAATTTTTTGAAACAGCAGATGAAGGAGGTTGGGGAGTTTTTCTTTGTTTTGCTTGACTAGGCATATTTCTTACAAAAAAGTTCTCCCCCCCACTCCTTCCCTAGTAAAGGGAAGAGAAAATAAATTTTTGTTAACTGGGGGAAAATGATAAAATTTAAGTGATTTTTAAAAAGATAATCATAAACATTTTAAATTCTAATGAAACTTAGAACACTAAGGAAAGAAGAATATTTTTAAAAGTATGCTAATAACCAAACTATTAGCAGAACATATAGAAATCTTAAATAATTGAATCTCAGAAAAGGAAATAAAAATAGCTGCAAAAGAACTACCAGAAGGTTGGGAGGTCGGGGGAGGTGACTCTTTGTCATGATGGATTCATGGGAGAATTCTAGAAGACTTTCTTTTATTTTTTTTCATCATTTATTTTTAGTTTTCAACATTCATTTTTATAAAATTTTGAGTTCCAAAATTTCCCCCTTCCTTACTTCCTCTCTCCCCAACACAGCATGCAATCTGATATAGGCTATACATGTACAATCATATTAAACACATTTCCACGTTAGTCATGTTGTGAAAGAAAAATCAGAACAAAAGGGAAAAATCACCAGAAAGAAAAAAAACTGTAAAACAAAATAACAACAGAAAAAAGAAAATAGTGTGCTTCAGTCTACATTCAGACTCCATAGTTCTTCTTCTGGATGTGGATAGTGTTTTCCATCATGAGTCTTTTGGAATTGTCTTAATTTATTGTATTGCTGATAAGAACTAAGTCAAAATTGGTCATCACACAATATGGCTCTTACTGTGTACAATGTTCTCTTGGTCCTGCTCACTTCATTCAGCATCAGTTCATTCATAAGTCTTTCCAGGTTTTCCTGAAGTCTGCCTGCTCACCATTTCTTATAAAACAATATTTCATTTCATTCATAACCACAACTTGTTCAGCCATTCTCCAATCAGTGAGCAGCCCTTCAATTTACAGTTCTTTGACACCATGGAAAGAGATGATATAAATATTTTTGTACATGTGGATCCTTTTCCCTTTGTGTGATATCTTTCTGATACAGACCTACTAGTGGTATTGCAGGATCAACGGGTATACACAGTTTTATAGCTTTTTGGGCATAGTTCCAAATTTGATCTCTAGAATGGTTGGATCAGTTCACAACTCTATCAACAATGCATTAGCGGTCTAATTTATCCACATCTTCTCCAACATTTATTATTTTCCTTTTTTCTCATCTTAGCCAATCTGATAGGTGTGAGGTGGTATCTCAGAGTTGTTTTAATTTATATTTCTCTAATCAGTAATGAGTTAAGCATTTTTTTCATATGACTATAGATAGCTTTAATTTTTTCATCTGAAAACTGCTTGTTCATATCCATTGACCATTTATGAATTGGGAGATGACTTGTATTCTTAGACATTTGACTCAGTTTCCTATATATTTTAGAAAGGAGGCCTTTGTCAGAGACACTGGCTATAAAATTGTTTCCCAGCTTTCTGCTTCCCTTCTAATCTTGGTTGCATTGGCTTTGTGTAAACCCTTCTTAATTGAGTGCAATCAAAATTATCTATTTTGTATTTCATAATGTTCTCTGAATCTTATTTGATCATAAATTCTTCCCTTCTCCATAGATCTGACAGGTAAACTATTCCTTGCTTTCCTCATTTGCTTGTGGTATCACCCTTTATGTCTAAATCACATCCTTATTTTGAACTTATGTTGGTATAAGGTATAAAATGTTGGT
The DNA here is from genome assembly GCA_028627135.1 of Pseudochirops cupreus. Lineage (NCBI taxonomy): Eukaryota > Metazoa > Chordata > Mammalia > Diprotodontia > Pseudocheiridae > Pseudochirops > Pseudochirops cupreus. Next base: position 224,121,199 of record CM053581.1, read on the forward strand.
CTATGCCCAGTTTCTGCCGTATTATTTTCCAGTTTTTCCCAGCAGTTTTTGTCAAAAGCAAGTTCTTATCCCAGAAGCAAAGTCTTTGATTTTATCAAACAGTAGATTACTGTAACCATTGACTATTGTCTCTTATGTACTTAACTTATTCCACTGATGTACCCCTCTATTTCATAGCCCATACCAAGTAGTTTTGATGATTGCTACTTTGTAATACAGTTTTAGATCTAGTATGGGTAGGCCACCTTCCCTTGCATTTCTTGTCATTAATTCCTTTGATATTCTGGAGCTTTTGTTCTTCCAGATGAATTTTGTTGTTTTTTTTCTAGCTCTGTAAAATAATTTTTGGGTAGTTTGGTATGGCACTGAATAATTAATTTAGGTAAAATTGTCACTTTTATTATATTAGCTCAGCCTATCCATAAACAATTGATATTTTTTCCAGTTATTTAGATCTGACTTTATTTGCGTGAAAAGTGTTTTGTAATTGTGTTCATGTAGTTCCTGGCCTTGTCTTGGCAGGTAGACTCATAAATATTTTGTATTGTCTATGGTTACTTTAAATAGCATTTCTCTTTCTATCTCTTGCTGCTGAGTCTAGCGACTTTCAAAGAACAATTAGTACCTATGCTACATAAATTATTTTCAAAAATAAAAAAAAGAAATCACTTACCAGAATTCTTTTATGAGACAAACATAATTTAGATAATTTAGGTAACGCTAAACTAGCAAATGATAAAGCACAAGAGAGCTATAGACCAATATCATTAATGAATATCAATTCAAAAATTTTAAATTAAATCCTGTCAAATTACAATAGTTTATTCATTTATTATGAACAAGTTAAATTTCTACCAGGGATACAAGGATGGTTCAACATTAAGAAGATAATCAGCATAATTAATCAAAAAATCTAAAACCGCATGATTATCTCAATTAATGTAGAAAAAGCCTTTGACACTCATTTATACTAAAGATGCTACAAGCTATAAGCCTTTTTAGTATCAGGAAAAATATCTAAGTCCAAAAGCAAGCATCACATGTAATGAGAATACACTAGAACCTTTTTTAAATAAAGATGGGAATAAAGTAAGGATGCCCATTCTCACTGTTATTTGATAGTATTCTGAAAATGCTATCAGTAGTAGTAAGAGAAGAGAAACAAATTAAAAGTGTATAAGATAGGTAAACAAGAGATAAAAACTCTCCCTATTTACTTATCATATGATGGCTTACTTGGAAGATCCTAGGAAATCAGCAGAGCTACTAATTGAGACAATTAATGGCTTCAGAAAAGTGATGGGCTACAAAATAAACTTTCAGAATCAACTTTGTTTCTACATAATAATAATAATAATTTTTTTAAAAACCGAGGCAAAAATAGTAGAAAGCTAAATTCCATTCCAACTAACTATAAAATTTACAAAATAGCTGGGGATCAATCTGTTAAAGCACGCAAAAGACTTATAGTTCAATTACAAAGTACTCCTTAAAGAAATAAAACGACTAAAATAGCTAAAGAACTAGCCAGTTCTCATGGCTGGGTTGTGCCAGTATAATAAAAATGACAATACTACCAAAGCTAATTTACATTTTAATGCTATAACAATTAAATTATCAAAGAGATACTATATGGAACTTAACAAAATTATGTATTTCATTTGAAAAAAGAAAAGATGGAGAACTTCAAGGTATATGATGAAAAGAAGAAAAGATGAAGAAGGAATAGCATTTCATACCCCAAACTGTATCATAAAGCAATAGTCATCAAAAATATCTGGTTTTGGTTTAAAAAGAAAAACCCAGGAAGTACGTCAGTGGAATGGGCTAGACAAGATAAAATCAGAAACAATGGAACTCAATTACTCAGTGTCCATAAAATAGAAAATAAATTACTTAGGAAAGAAATCCATGTTTTATTAAAACAAAGTTCTGGGAAAACTAGAAAGCAGTCTGGCAGATATTAGACCTAGACTAGTACCTTGATGTAATCCATCTTCTAAATAGATATGTAACCTTAATATTAAAGGTCATACTATAAAAAAAATTTAGAAGAGAAGCAGAGCATATACCTCTCACAGCTATGGCTTAGGATGCATCCTTAACTAAACAGGGCATAGAGACAGTTATAAAACTTAAAATAGATAAATTTGCTTGCAGATTGGCAAAGATGACACTGCTCAATATTGGGGGGATTGTGGGAAAATGATGTATTATTTGTAAATTGCTGTAACCATTTGGGAAGGCAACTTGGAATTATGCAAATAAAGTAACTAAAATATCCATACTTTTTGATGTAGAGATTTCATTTCTGAGCTTATAATCCAAGAAAGCCTTTGATAAGAAGACCCTATAAACACCAGAATATTTATAGCAGCACTTTTTGTGATAGTAAATAATTGGAAACAAAGTAGATACTCATTGATTGGGGAATAGCCAGACAAGTTGTGTTATAGTCAGTTTTGCTATAATGCAGTTTTGTGTTCCTTCAAATCACTGTGCTGTGTGAAATCACAGAATAAAAACCACAGGACTTATAGGGAAAATGGGATGAGGGATACAACAATTCTTCAGTGACACATTTTTAAAAAAAGATGGGAACCTAAATAAATAAAATAGTAGTTCAACTATACACACGTTAAATGGTTAATGCATAAGTACTATAATAATTAGTGAAGGAATCTAGATGAGTGGTGTGGAAAAATGGTGACGTTAGGGGCTGGCCCTGCTTCATTTGCAGTTCCTACAGCAACAGAAATATACTCTGTGTATGTATGTGTGTATGTTTGTTATACATACATACATAATATATATAAATATATACACACACATATATAAATGTGTGTGTGTGTGTATGACTTGAAAAACTGAAGTTTTCTTGTGGAAATGGATATCAGAAGGGTTGCAGCTTGTGAGTTATTGTGAAGACTTAGTCTAAGGAGGGATATCTGAAATCTGTTGGAAACTTGTAACAAGGTGTGGTGTGCTTCACCTCATATTCTCTAGTTGTCTCCAAAGTGCAGACAAAATCATGCATAAACAAACCTGAAATTTGTGTTGAGCCCAAATTATTCCTTAATATATCCATCATGTTGGAACAAATTCATGTTATTGCAATACTGATTGTACATAAATGTAATGTAGTGTTGCTGTGCTATAAGAAATGATGAATGTAAATAGTATAAAGAAACATGGAAAGATCTCTGTGAACTGATGCAGCGTAAAAGCAAAGCTGCCAAATAAGTAAACTTTACTTAAAAGTAAAGAGCCAAGAAAACAATATACACAACAACAAAATCAGTATAGATGGACAAAAAAGAAATCCTATGTACAAGAAAATCAAAGGTGAATGTTGCAAAATCATAAAGAACAGGCTTGGCTTGAAAGAAGAGAATTAAGAAGATGCTCTCAATCCGTTCCTTTGTGGAGATCGGAGGTTCACAGATGTTCAGAATTGAACATCTTTCTGGACTTTTCCAATGTATTGATTGTGGCGGCAACATTTCTAAAAAGACATTAATAAAAACAGTTTTAAAATATGTAAAGCAGACTGGGATGATGACTTATGTCTTTATTGTGGCGAAAAGACCTCAGATTTGCTTTTCTAAGTGAATGGGACTTATTGTACTGATTAGTACCAGCACTGACAGGCTAATAATTAACTTCTTTTGATCACTTTGTGAAACCTTGTATAACTGGCTATGGGGGAAAATGTAGCTTGTATGTGTGCCTCAAATCTTAGCCAATGTAGACTCTTGTAAGCTTTTTATATGATCTTTAAGAATATCCATGTCTCATCTATTTCAGTTGCCCTGTTTTGAACCTTTGAAAGGATTTACAAATTAATTGCTGCAGCATAGTTAGACTCAATTTTTTGAAAGAACAAATTCATTCATCCAAAATAACTTTAGTATGTGACTATTAGGTTAAAGTTAATTGATTAACGTCCGCTTATGTTCAAGTATTATAAGAAAATAGCTTAGAGTTTGAAATAAACAACTAGTTTATGTTCACATTAAAATTTTAATCTTCAAGTTTTGATTGATTTATTGATTAGAGCGATTATATTTAAAAAGAGAAAGAAAAATTGAATCCTGGACCTACTATCTCCACACCTTAGGTTGTTTTTTAAAATACTCTGAATTTGTATAGCATTTGATTTGCAGAAGAGCAAAGTGCTTTACCAAATTTAAAATTACCCACATTGAAGCTAGCTTAAAATCTCTTCAACATTTCCAACTGACCTATAAAAGTTAAATGCCATGCTTTTGTGTGATGTATTTCCCTTTGTAAAATCGCTTTGATGTGTGTTACCTCATTTTAACCTTCCCAAACTTTGTGAGGTAGATAGAACCGTTAAATTGCTGTGTTTCTGTATGTTATTTTATCTATCTGCAAGCATTTTGGGGGGGGTTTAGGATGAAGATTGACATCAGAGTTATACCTCTGATTCCAGCAAGTGGGGCAAGTAGTGCAAGTAGTAAAATAGTGGGACAAAGCTAATCCCCAAGCTTAGTATGTACTAGACTCCTTGCAAAAAATAGTGATTGTGCTAGGACCCATAGCTATAGACTTTGGCCTTGACTCTCAGTACCTTTGCCAATTATTTTTCCATTGTTCTCTGGAGGAGCTTCTTACCTTTTGTTCTGTGCCCCTTTGCCTTTTTGTCTGTCTCTTAGGGTTTTATATTCTTCATGTTTAGAACCATTGGTTGTCTGCTGATTTTTGTGTTATGTTAATGACGTAGATTTGAGATTTATTTTTGTATCACTTCTGGCCCCTTGCAATAACTGTTTGTTGAATGAGTACGTTTGTGCTCTACTTCCAGAAAGACTTAAAGCAGGCTCACAGATAAACACAGTGTGAGATAAGACAGTGAAAAATAGAGGCCATCTAAAGGAAACACCAGGGTAGCAGTTTCTGAGAGCCAATCTCAAACAGATTTTAGCGCATGGCCAATAAAGCTATCTGAGTTTTCTGGCAGGTGAGGTAGAAAGAGAGCCGCATTGGATTACGTTGTTTTTGTTTGCAGACAACAAAATACTTGCAAATTCATCTGCAGAGATCATTTTTTTTCCTTCTAGAACTAGACTCATGCAGGAATTTAGTGTGTGGTTCCTTACATAAATATTCATTATCTTGGTTATCATAAAGATGATGAATATGTTCTTGGGAGTTAATGGCAACTGATACAGCCTTCTATAGTTTTTCTTTAGATCAGTGATTAACCCAATCGTACTAATGCACAATTTACCTAATATTTTGGTATGTTTTCCTGAGTTAATAACTCAGCTAATTTAAGACATTTAAATGTATTTTTATAATTATAGGATCACAGCCTAGAGCTGAAAAGGACCTCAGAAGTCCTGTCATTTACAGACAAGGAAACTAAAGCCCAGGAGATTAAGGGACTTAGCCAAGATCATGTATGTGGTAATTATCATCCATAGTCACTTAGGTCTTCGTCTGGTTCTGTTTAAATTTGAGAGATTCCTCAATCTCAAATGCCAAAAATACTGAGGAATTTTATCCACTGTTATGAGCTTTAGAGTTCTTATACTACAGACCTTCACAGCTGGCTCTGATAGAAATCAGAGTCTAAAGGAAGACTTGTTGCTGTTTAGTTGTTCAGTCATGTCTGACTCTTCATGACCCCATGGACTGTGGCATGTCAGTGCTGTCCGTGGTTTTTTTTTGCTATTTCGTTCTCCACAGAGTTGGCTACTAGTGGCCTATCAGACACTAAATTGCTGAACTTAGAACGGTGTTTGGATCAGTGAGTGATGTGTTTGTCATTTTAACTTTGTCAGATTCCTTCTTCCACAGCTCCTTTCCCCTCCTCCCTTCCAATTTTAGTAGAAGTTGCCAATGTGGCTCACTCATGCAGACTCTTGGCTTCATTGGAACTGTTGCTTGCTTCAATCAGTGGGTCAGCGAAAGGCATTTCTGCAGGATTCTTCTGAATTACTCATGGATATTTTTTCCAGTGACTTTTGGATTTAAGTCCCAGATCACTTAAGGAGTATCAGTTCAGTTGCTTTTCACTCTGGGAAATGGAAAAGTGTAGTTATTTTTAGGAAGTGGGCCCATATGTTGTGAAAATAAAGAGGGAAATGCTACAGGCACAGTCTTCTTAAAGTCCTTTAACTTTTTAGCCTTAACTTTTAAACTTTTTTTTATTTATAGGTATGATAGAAACAACCTATAAATGACTATTTATAGCACATTGAGTTTTCTTCTACTAGCCATAGACTTTTAAACTCATAACCAGAAGATTGACCATCAGCTGTTGCATTTTATTTTGGCCACAGCAGTTCATGAGGACAGCATTACTGAGGCAAGGAGGAGTTATGATTTGTGTCAGTGGAGGGAATTAGCCATATTGATAAAATGATAGCTCTTTCAAAGTGTTGAAAGTTTTTCATAGAATCTGAAATACATCTTGCATTTTCAGTTTTACAGTTTATAAAGCTTTGTACGCATCATTTCATTTGATCCTCTATAGCTGCTCAAAGAACCCATTAAAGTGGCAAAACAGCTATCCCCATTTCACATATGAAGAAACTTTGGCTTAGAGAAGGAAAAAGTCCTGTCCTGGGTTGGGGAACCTGTGACCTCCAGGCCACATATGGCCTTCTGCGTCCTTGGGTGCGACCTTTTGACTGAGGACAAGTTTGACAGAACAAATCCTTTTATTAAGGGGATTTATTCTGTGAAATTTGGATTCCATCAAGGGGCCACACTTGAAGACCAGAGGACCACATGTGGTCTCGAAACTGCAGATTCCACACCCCTGGTCTTGTCTAAAGTTATATGGTTGGTGAGTCATGGAACTATGAGTAGGTATCTCCTGATACCAAGTTCAGGGTTCTTTCAACTGCTTAACCACCCCACCTCCAAAGAAGAAGACTATAGCTATCCTAAAATTTAGTAACTGTTTCTGAAATGCCACTTGCAGATTGACAACCTAAATTATACTCGAGAAGCATTTAAAAGTGCATAAGACTATATGTGGAGGGCTCTGATTTCATTGGTCACATCAGTATGCCTCCCAAAAGCATAAAGCACTATACTAGAAACTGTGAAATTTCACAAAGGTAATGTCTTAGGGCCTTTATAATTTCCTTAGAAAGAAGCTGCTACCATATATTTTTCTTATTAGCAGAACAAAGGTGTTGATCAATAGCCTCTTGATCCCTCACAGCATTGTCCCAGGGTTTACATTTGACCAAATGGAAGCATGCTTCTCAATATTTAGTGGGTCAATAAGGTGAACCAAAATGAAGATACGGTTCCTGAATCATCATCTATGTTTTGTAGAGTTATTAGTGCACTTAGCTGTTTTCTCTAGACAAGCAAGTCGCCTTGTGTTTCAGATTTATACACAACAATTGTATCTCATTAGCCTGGATTTACACCACATAGACCAAGCATGTAAATAATTGAAACCTTCCAGAGCTGTGTTAAATCCTCAGTTGATTTTAAAAGGCATTTATCTTGGTATTTCATTCTGTTCCTTAATCCCAATCTACACAATTGATTTTTTTTTCAGCTAATCTTTTAATCGTGTCTATGCGTTGAAAGAAAACAGTTGTTCAGTTTTAATAGAAAGTACTGCACAATTCATTTCTGGTGGCAGTGGAATGAAAGGAGAGCAGTTTCTTTTTTAAGTTACTGAAATTCAGAAAGTTGACATTTATGCTGAAACTTCAGCTCTCTTGTTAGTATGTATGAATGTAACAGAGAGTGAGCAGGATGGACCGAGGCTACATAAAAGGTGGCATGAGTGACATATTTTGTGATCATTTTTCAGATTGATTTCTGGAGATGTGTCTTGCTTTCAATCACCATTTCATCCTGCATTATTAGTGAATTGAACTCTTAAAATGAATTTATTATAATTTCATGTAGGAAAAATAGATTGGGCAAAAATTATCTATGTACTTTTCTTAAGAACTAGAGATTTCTAAGTATGAATCAAACAACTATGTTAACTTTTATGATCACCAAGGCTTTTCATGCCAATTTTTCAAGCCCAGAGGAAATGGGGTAGCTTGGTCAACATGTGAAACACATTTAATATATTTTTATTTTTTTTCTCTCAAAGTCAGAAGTTTTATATTCTGACTTCTGGTTTATGGTGGGCTTTTTTTAATCAGAGAAATGTCTTATTGTGTTTACATTTCTAGAAACTGATTAGCTGTTTGCAAAATGTTTGCTTGACTACAAACCCAAAATTTCTGAAATGTCCTCCAAATATCATTTATAGAACTATGAGAGGGGTTTGTAGACTTTTTAATAACCCAAAAGTGGAAAGATTTTTGGAAATTCACAGATACTTTACAGTTTTGCTGTATTTAGAGCCCTTAGTATACAGATTTTTTGTTTTAAAAAAAATACCATCAGCTATTTATTGAGTACCTACTGTGGGCAAGGTGTAGTAGGCAGCAGGAATCCAGAGACAGGTAAGAGACAAGCATTGTGCATGAAAGAATTATTCATTAGTAGAGCAAATAGGACAGAAACGTAAAGAAGAGAACAAGTAATATGAGGCAGTATGTGCAAAATGAATAATACTCACTCTAGAAATTGTTGTAGGAGTTCAGAGGAAAGCAGTGTGATAGGCTTCCAAGAGGAAGTGGGACTTGGGGCATATGGGGAAGGCAGAACTACAATTGGCATTGAAAAGCAAAATGACATTTTCATGTAAGGGGAAGCAAAGCTGGAAAGAGATCAGTCCTATGCCCCTATCTTTTCCCACACTGTCACTTCTATATTTTGGTGAGTCTGTGAGCTGATTAGTTTAGATAATGATAATAATAAAAACTTATTATAGCTACTACTTGTATGAGGCTTTAAGACTTTACATACTTTAAGTACTTTACATACATTATCTCATTTGATCCCTAAGAACAACCCTGAGAAGTAGATACTAAAAGTAATAGGATCTCTCTTAATTTTACTGGAGTTCACTAAGATTAATTGATTTGTCTATAGTAGCTGTTGGGGGTGGAATTCAAACCTCAGTCTCTCCTAATTCAGAATCCAGCCCTTTTCCTGATACACCATGGTATACTGGTACATACATAACCTGTCTGTGCTTTCTCATCCTACCTTAGTCTTCCTGTGCCCTTCACAATTTTTCTATAGTGGATCTACCTCACATACTGCCTGGATGCCTTCCTCTTAGTTCACAGGATCTGGAGCTGGAAGGGATCTTAAAAGTAGTCTATTGCAACCCCTCCATTTTACAAGTAAGGAGACTGAGGCCCACAGACAGTAAGTGAGCTGCTGGAAGTCACAAGTAGGACACAGCAGAGCTGAGATTTGAATTGAGGTCCTCTTACTCCAGATCTAGTTAGTCCTCTTGGCATTGTACCAAAGGCCTTTTTTTGTGGATGGGGATATTTTGTAGAACCAGGCTACTCCCTTTTCTGAACACACTTGTCCTTGTTGATGTCTTTCAAATTACTTCTTATGCACAAGTCCAAGTCATTGTGTGTAAGTCATATTTATACCATTCTGCCTCTCTGCATTGTCTTGGGTCATCTATGATTTTGATTCTTTAGTATCCTGTGATTTGGAGCAATATCACATTGGTAGGAGGCTTTTGTGTCAGGGGAGGAGTTTCAGATTATAGAGTTTCCCAGAATAATCCAGTGTATTCCTCTCCTTCTATTCAACTGTCCATGTGAAGGACCTACCTGTTCAATATGCATTTACAAAAGGAGTAAGTTAATGGGCTGCCTTTCCAACTGTATACTATAATCTGAGAGATATTAATGGTTTTTCCCTTTTGTTTTTCTTGTTTGGGTTGCTTGATTGATTTCTGTTCATTGGTTTTAAATCTTACAAGTTCCTGTAGTGTTTTGTGTCATGTTGCAGTTGCCAAAATATCATCTGTCAGTAGGAAAACCTTAAGAATTTCATTGTCTATATGGGATTCCTCTTTCATTTACACTCTGTATAGTGGTGAACACCATGGGTGAGCATATGTCTACTTGTTTTGCACTTTGCTTGCAATTTATAACCAAAGAATTATTTAACAAGTTTACCTTTATGGTTACATCTATCAAAGAATCTTGTAGGATCCTAACAGGTTCAAGGACTTTATTGGATCAGGCGTCACTCTTTCAAATTGAGTACTTTTTGGTAGTGAACAAAAAGTAATATCTTGGATTCTGTGTAGCTCGTAGTCATTTGTGGGACTGTGAAGATTTGATCATTCACAAAAAGCTCAAGACACCTCTCCATTTTCTTTGGATAGTTTCATAAAGATTTTATAGAGAAGAAAAAGAATCATATGGGTCAATAGTTACCTTTATTGGGTAATGATAGCTTCTGCATTTATGAACTTTTCCATTTTGGGGGGTAATTTCCACTATAAGATAGTTTGAAAATAGATCCCTAAAAGCCTTTTTAATTGTTGCCTTCAGCTCAGATTTCTTCACTTTTGTATTTGGTCAGGTCTAGCTACTCTTTCTGACGTAATTTTCTTTTGTGCCTTTTCCACATCCTCACAGGGCACTGAATTGTTAGAGCCTAAATATAATGATTTCACTGACATCAAATTTCTCCCATGTCATAATTTCCTTGCTTTCCTTCTAGTTTTATCTTTTCACCCATACTAATATTTTATATGTGTATGTATAAATAGTATAACTGAAATAATAAGTATTAGACTTATAAGAAATTAGTATATTTGCTAGTGGGGAAATAAGCATATAATTTCAGAGCTAGAAAGGGAACTTTAGAATATGTCCAGTGCTAGAACATATAATGTTAAAGTTAAGGAAACTATGGAGAATTCTGTCTCAACTATCTCATTTTATTGGGTTTATGAAATGTAGATCTACAAAGGCTGTGTCACCATTGTCCTAGAAAGGTTACTCGTACAGATAGAAATAAGTGAAAGTCATGCATAAGTGTAGGTGGTAGGAGAAGAAGAACAAATATTTTTCTGCTAAAAGGGTAATAATATAATAACAGAAATCTTATTTTGGCAGGAAATGTTTTCAGAAAATAAATCCAATTTTTCCAGCTCTGTTTTCTTCTTTCATACAGTCTTTATCAAATGAAGATTTTGTTGATAAATTTAGTGTGCTGTTGGGACTTTTGTGTGGATTGGGCCTACCCTCAAAAGGAAAAAAGATTTTACAGTTTCCATTCATTCTCATTAAAACCAGAACACTCGCATCTTAAATGTAACATCTTGTTCCAGGAATTTTAAGTAGTCGGATTGTATGGACGTGGGTCTTATTAATTGCAAATGGGCTGGACATCTGTTCACTAACAGGGGATTTTTTTTTAAGTTCTGTTGTGTTTTTATATATGATACAGCAACCGTGCTTAAGTTAAAGTTGTCAGTGTTGTTGTGAAATCAGATTTTTCAGTAGTTTATAATGAAACCATAAAAATGCATTTCATACTGAGTCTTAGGCTACAGAGCTTTGATCTGAGAGCACTTAAGTGGTTTAAGTTGATAGATTTTATCTCCAATCTATCAGGCAGATACTGCTTGCCCTATGTGACTTTTTAGGGACATGCCTTCCTGGTCTGGTGCCAGTTTTATCTCTAGGGCCCAAGTGGATAGAGGTGATTGTTCTGGGCCTGGGCCTTGAGGATGACCTCTGACTGTTGTCTGATACCAATTGCTGTAAATGACTTAAGGAGGCAACCATTGGGAAAGTTGGGAATGTCTTAGCTGGTGCTTAAAAAAAAAATCTACAGCTCATTCACATTTAGTCATAACATGTTGCTGAGGCAAATCAGGTTGATTTGCCTCTCCTTCCTTATATATGACCCTCCAGCTGCCAGTGGCATTTATTTTAGTCCCTTTGTGACATTGCCCTTTCTTTTCAGGGTTGCAACTGATATTTGTCATAATGTAATTTCACCAGTATAAAAATATTAGGGCATGAGGCATGGTAGAAATACAGTGTGCTTTGTCTCAGCTTCTGTGTAATCCTAATGGTTGGTCCTTTTAAGGCTTATAATTAGATTCTCATCAAAGCGAGACTACCCTTTTTCTTCTATTGCTAGTTTCTATTTCCTGACGATGGATGAAATGTATTTGCCTCAAGAGTAGACAATCCCTGAGAAGTCTGGTGAGAAAAACACTAGACTGGGAGTCAGAATGGTTGAAGATTGCCAAGACTCATTGCTCCTTTTGCTGTGTTATCTTGAAAAAATTACAAGACCTGTGCCTCCGTTTTTCCACATTAGAAATAAAAATATCATCATGGAATCACAGAGCTAATGATCAGCATAGATGACAGATAATCCAGTTTAAAATGACTAAAATGTTCATATACTTTGACCCAGAAGTCCTATTGCCAAATATATCCTAGGGAGATCAAAAATGAAAGAGTTGTATAATTTGGGACTCTGAGTGAGATGATTGCAGGTGGCCAAGTCACAGGTGCCCAACTCATCCATATTCATTGCCTGGGAACCAGTATCGCCTTTGGCCAGTGTTTCATATTATATGACCAAAATGTTCAGTGCTGTCTTATGGTCAGTCCTTGAAAGCTGCCAGGGCCAAGTCTTTAAGGAACAAAGAGCTTCCTTTCTAAATTGAAAATCATTAAGCTTTCATTGTCTCTTGAATCTTTTGAATCCAGAAGTGTGGAAGACCAAAGATACCAGCTCAGTTTTACCAAAGTTTCACATTGGTTTGGGCTTTTTCACTAAAAATTCCAAAGTAAATGAGTACTGTATGTTTTAAGCTCAGACTTGTCAGCCAGCATGTTTGGGGAGTCCTGTAGTCATTTTAAGTCACCATTGCCAAAGATGCAGGTTTCACATGTGTAGTGACCATGACAGCCTCATATTCACTTTGCGTGTCATGCTGCTTTGTAACTCTGAGGTTTAATTCCCAAGATGCATTTGGTATGGATCCAGGGGCACCAAAGTGTCACTTAGAAATTTTCGTTAGGACTGTAGGTCTCCTCTCAGTGACCTATTGATCTTGGAAAACAAAGTTGACAATCTTCCTTATTAGGGCAGTATAAGCAGAGCCAAAGCAAAGTACTAGTTGATAGAGAGGTAAGGATTTTGAAGTATTGTTTTTTTGTAAAAATGAAACTTCTTGGCTCATATATTCTCTAATGACATATTTAGTCCCTTCAGTAGCTTTGTGCAGGATGCAGCACTCCTGTGGTGATATTTTTCTCCTTCAGTCTTTTCCAAAAATGCTAAATTATTTCCTTGTTAGTTTTCAGAAGGAAATCTTGCCCACGAGTGTCAATAGTGTACTGCCACTGAACTTCAGAGGCTACAGTATTTTTCATGTAGCTCACATCAGCCTTTATCCTGGATGTCCAATCCCAGACAGCTGACTCCATCTTAGAGGGAAGGAAAGCACTGAGGTAGCAGTGCACTAACCCCCCATCATCCTTCAACTTGGCAGTTACCTTCTCATTCACGTGAACATAGTAACATTTAAAGTTGTCATTGTTGTTTTCTAAGCATCTAAACTACCCTAAAGAATCTCCCAAAGGTATCAATGTCTTGGTGTATGACCACCCATAGGACAAAGGACACTGGGCTTCTTTCCGCAGAGGAGCTATTATGGAATGACTGTGGACAGAGTATTCCTTGCAAGGGAGTCTTCCAAATGAGGACATGAATGCCTTTTCTCACTTCAATATTGACCTCCTTTCTATGACATTCAGCTACTGGTAACTTTGACTGATATTATTGACGATGGATCAGCAGGACAGAGAGCACTCCATTCTCCACAGAAATGACAAAAACTTAATGCCTCTTAGAGTTCATTATTTTGATTCTTCAAGGGAAAAAGTCCCTTTTCAGGGACTAAGAAGTGATCAGTTCCTGAAACTGTTAAGTCACCTGGCCTCTCATTTTCTTTTCTGGAATATCTTGCATTGGGACAGGCTCTCAGCTTTGTTTACTTGTTCAGCCTCCAAAGAGGACATCTTTTAATTAATAGTTACTCTCTAAATCAGTTTTCAGTCCATGCCCTGGCTTCAGCATTCGCTAACAATGCTTTTGTCTCTTTACGTGTGGTGTGTGCTTCTGCATGGCACTCTCTTATTATCTAGCTTGGGAATCTGGGAGTAGTGGGAGAGTGCAGACCCTTTTGTGGCACTTCCTTCCATTCCACAGGAATAATGACAGTAGAGGTAAGCAGTGCAGCAATTCCATCCACACACCCCTCATTCGGTACAAAGCAACAGAAGCTAGTAGGGAAGGTGGTTTTCTCTCAGCTGTACAATAATGTCAGGGTGGGCTCTCCTTCAAGACTGTGGATCCAATTCTAAGACCTACAGCTTCCGTAGCATTTTTCAGATCAGGTTGTTTAGAAGTGAACCTGCTGCCAGTTGTACAATTATTCTTGCCCCTGCAGTAACTACATTAGATAAGAAGAGCACTCAGAAAAGCTGGGACCTCTTGGTGTGCTTGTGTCTGTGCCACTAGTGGAGAGGAACATGATGGGAGGAGATAAATGAAAATTGAAAAAATAGAAAATAGGTAATTATGCTTTCAGAAGAAAAAAGCCATCAGATACCAAGGGAAACCACTCTAGTTGATGAGAGTAATACTGGTTTGTTTTTAATTGGGAAATATCTTTTTTTT
>CM053581.1:224136299-224271299 GCA_028627135.1 Pseudochirops cupreus
TATGGACCCTTCCTGAGAATAATCATTGTAAATACATAAAATAAAATAAATAGGGTTGCAAAAGAAAGCAATATTATTGAAATAGTTATTAAATTTGCTTTAAAACAAATTCATGGACCCCAGGATTAAGAACCCCTGCTCTAGACTGACTAAAATAGACAGTCCTCAATTTCCTAATCTGTAAAATGGGCGTGATAATATTAAGTATGTGTGTGTGTGTATGTGTGTGTACACACATGTGTGTGTGTGTGTATATGTATATATATATTATCACCTATCTCACATAGTTGTGTCTGTGTGTATGCATATATATAAAATATTACAGTATCATATATATAATATTATAGTATCATTTACACACACAAATATATATAAAGAGAAGGAGTATCACCTATCTCACATAGTTGTTATAGAGAAAACACTTCTATCCATTACTGTATGTGTGACCTTAGCAAATATTCCTAAAGATTCAAAGATCAAGATTCAATGAAAGCCTCTTTCTTTCTCATTCGTTACCATCATCTACCAAACCTTCCCTAGAATGCATCAGTTCATCTTTCTGCTCGAGTGTTAGATAGTAAAAGAGACATTTAAAATTTCATGGAACACTTTTTTGTTTATATCTATCAAATTCCAACTTTAAAGCTTGGAACTTCCACTGATTGGCACTGTTTATCAGCTCCATAAAAGGATAGTCAGATGTTGTTGGCTTATAGAAGCTGTATCTCTGGTCCCTATGTTCACTGGGAAAGAGAAATCAAACGTGCTTCTGCAAAGGTTTGCCCTAAAGGAGAGAGGTGGTTTTGACTTCCATTTTCAGAGGGTGAAGGGCAACAGAGTCAAGCACTTATTACTGAACCTACTAAACTAGAACATTATTACTTATTTTGTTAATAGCTAATATTTATAAATTTCAAAGGCAGAATCACTGATCTTAGTATCTTCTTGACTTACTGTCATATTGAAGAAGCAATTTCTGGTTTATATAAGATACTTGAGGTAACAAATATTTTTAAAAATATAGTATAAAAATATTCCAAGTGCTGCCTCAGTGTTGGGGGATACAGTTAGTGGACTTCATTGGATGCAGCATCTCTTTGATCTGAGCTCTTCTTCCAGTGGTGCTGTTTGTGATCCTTTTGTGACTTCTAATCCCATGTGATCCTCATCTATGTCTTTTCATAAACCTCCACAGTATGTTTTCATAAGCCACACACAATGTGTGGAGACTTTCTTGTTCTTGTTCCTTTGTTTTGTTTTTGTTCTTTTGTTTATTTGCTTTTTGGAGGGGGAAAGGTAGGGCATTTGGGGTTAAGTGACTTGCCCAAGGTCACACAGCTAGTTTTTGTGTTAAGTGTCTGAGGTAGGATTTGAACTCAGGTCCTCCTGACTCCAGGGCCAGTGCTCTATTCACTGTGCCACCTAGCTGCCCCTTCTTGTTCCTTTTTAATATTTGAAGGGCTCATAGCCTAGTGGAACAATGTGCTGGTCCTGGAATCAGGAAAACCTCCATCATCAGCAACATTTATTAAACACCATGTCTTATACAAAGGCTAAGAATACAAAGAAAGATAGAAGACATCCTCTACCCTCGAGGAGCTCACAGTTCAATAGGAGAAAGAACATGCAAACAACTATACAAACTGTGTACAGGATAAATAGGAAATAACCAACAGAGGCGCTAGAATTGAGTTGGGAAAGACTTCTCATAGCTGGGGCTTGAAGCCAGTAGGCAGAGATAAGGAGAGAGAACAGAATGTTCCCGGCCTGGTGAAGAGCCAGTGAAAATACCTGGAGTCAGCAAATGGAGCGCCTTCTTTGAGGAACAATACGGAGGTGGTGTCACTGGGTCACTGGAGTATGTTTGGAGATGGGGAAAAAGGGAGGGGTACATATGGTGTAAGAAGGCTAGAAAGGAAATGGAAGGAAAGGTTCAGACATCAAATAGGATTTTATGTTTGATTCAGGAGGTAGTAGAGAACCACTGAAGTTTATGAAGTGGGAACTTGGGGTGACATGGTTAGAACTGTACTTTAAGAATATCACTTTCTTAGCCGAGTAGAACATACACTGGAGTGAGAATAGACTTGTGGCAGGCACACCAACCAGGCGTGAGGTGATGAGGACCTGTGCCAGGGTGGCAGGAGTACCAGGGGTGTATGGGACAAATGTTAGGAAAGCAAAGAAACCAGGCCTTGACCACACATTGCATACGGGAGTGAGACATAGTGAAGAGTCGAGAATGACTCCAAAGCCTGAGTGACTGGGAGGGATGACAGTCCCCTCAAAAGTAATAGGGAAGTCAGGAAGGGGGAATTGTTTGGGGAAAACATGAGTTCAGTTTGGGCCATGAAGTTGTGTGTGGGACATCCACTTCAAGATGTCTGAGATGTAAGTCTGGAGGTCAGTTAAGAAGTTTGGACTGGATAAATAGATTTGAGAATCACCAACATAAAGCCGATAATCTCATCTGTGGGAGCTGGTGAGATCACCAAGTGAAATAGTATAGAGGGAGAAGAAAAGAGGGCCCAGGACAGAACATCCACAGGAAAGTTGTAACAATAGGTAGTAAATTTGTATAGTGATTTAAAGTTTGCAAATATTTTTACCCCCAAAAAAATTTTTAATAAATATTTTCTGGTTTTATCCTCACAGCAACCTTGTGAGGTAGATGGTGTTATCATTCCCATCTTAGATGAGGAAATTAGTAAGGCAAATAGGTCAAGTCACTTACCCAAGGTCATACAGCTAGTATCTGAGGCTGGATTTGAACTCAAGTCTTCCTGACTCCAAGCCTAGCCAGCCAGCACCTGTGTTCACTGTGCTACATAAATGCCTATGGTATGGAAACCAGAGGTGGTTGAGTTGTGTTTTAAGCTGTTGTCTTCAATGATTCATTAGGAAGATTATCGAAGAGTTGGTACAAGGGCGGATTAAACACCTCACTTAAATACTGGAAACTGATTTTATACTTTTCACTTTGTCTTTTCCATCAAATATCCATCAACTTTTTCCTGAAACACATGACTGCATTTCTTTTCCTTGGGCTTCTTTTTCATTCACAACCCACACTTAGGTTCTGGCACGACTGAAAATATAAACATATTTATAGGCATTTCTCAGGATACAATCTTATAATGAGCATAAAAATCAACTCTTTCCTTTTTACCTTTGGATTCATTTTTAGAAATTGCATGTCCAGCCTGACCAGCTTTTCTTATAAATGTGTAGTTCATCTACAAGATCTGTTTAGTATTCTCTACCTGTGCTTGCCATCTGTCCCTGAGTGTGCATATGCCCACCTCTCTCTACTGGCAGCCATTATAATCTGGACAGGCTGGTCAAAGGGAACACAGTACCTGCTCACTACACTTTGGAGCCCCGTAATTCTAGAGCCCCCCCCCCCCCCCTTGATGCTTGAATAAGGTAATTTTAGGGCAGATGAAAGGAGGAATTACTTTACACAGTGGGTAGTAAACACAGGTTACTCCTTCTCCTGAAAGGTTATATACAAGCTGAAAATATAAATAGGTTCAAAATGTGTTTCTCTGAACTAGTGGGTGATTGATCCAAAAGCAGTTACAAAGGGAATTTGCTGCTATCCCTGGGCTTTTTAGAGTGATGTCAAGAAAGACAACTGTGGAATTATCTCATAAAACATCCTTTATTACTACTGTCAGAGATGAAGTGGGTGGATAGAGCATTACCTTACCCTGTTTTCTAAAAGAGATATTCTGAACTCTGATGCACTGAGGCAACCTTTGCCCTATATAAATGTGAGATGGTAATGGTGATGGCAGTGGTGGTGGTACTATTGTTATTATTTGTATAATTAAGTGTTACATTTTCTGTTCTTATCCTCTTTTGATAGGTTACTTTAGGAAAGGTGCTGAAAGTCATTGTGGTCATGAGGAGTCTCTTCATTGATCGAACAATTGTGAAAGGATACAATGAAAGTGTATACACAGAAGACGGAAAGGTAGGATGTTGTGCTTTATTTTGGGGGGAGGTTTTTATACACATACATACATACATATGATATTTTTGTTCAGCCCAGAAAAATGTAGTGGATGCCCAAATGAAATGATGAGCAGCCAAAGCTGATATTTTTATAAAGTATATGGCTTTACATTTTACACCCTCTGCTTGAGTTTTTCATCCTCAAGCTTCTGCTTTTCTTTAAACCCTGTGCCCTTAGTTGAATTTCTAATTTATCACCTTAGACCCCAGTTGCCTCATTAAACATGTCTTCTGAGGAAACAGATTTTTTTCCTTAGCCTGGCTGCACATTAATAGCCTATGGTTCAGCCTTTTGCTTTTGCCAGTATCATAAGGAAATTGGGGGTTAGTTTTAAGCATGATTTGAAGATCTTTCGTCTCTGAAACTCCCAAGTAGCCCTGAGGATGGTGCATATTTGTAATAATAGCACACACTGAACAGCTGCTATTTAAGAAAGAGAACTTATTTCTAAGAGTGGATTATGTATGAAAAGTTCACCCACCTTGAATCCCTAATTTCTTTTGACTGAATCTACTCCAAATGGTTCAGTGGAACACATCAGAAGGTGAGCCTTATGCTCTTTTTGTTGCTTTTTTTTGAGTGAAATGCTTCCTTTCCCCCTACCCAACTGCACCCCTCCCCCTTGAGACTCTAGCCTACCTTGTGTTGGTCACTTTCAAACACTTACCCCCCCCTCTCTCATGAGCTTTTTAGCTTCTTCTTATAATGATTCCCATTAAAGTAATAAGTTCATTAGAGCTAGCCAAGCATTCAGCACCCAAAGGCCATGTTATAATGAGGGTAGAATATTTTTCAAAAAGAAGTAATAACTGTAGCTTAATGCACAGCAGTTTGTTATAACAGAGGTGAGGGTGTAAGGTAAGTGACACACATCCATATGTATACGCATAAATCTGTGTGTATGTATGTATGTACATATCTTCTAGAGCCACTTATTTCCAGGATTCGATCATTGCTCAAGATACTTTGTGAACCCCTTCCTTCCAGTTTGCCCTCAGAACCTATATCATGTTCTTTTCACTGTTTTTAATGGTGGCAATCCTTGTCTTTTATGAGTGGATTTTGAATTTTGCAAACTGCGCTAAGTCCTTCAAACCCGTGATTAAGTGGTGTCATACTGATTTGAGTCCAAAGTGTTGCTTGTGTGTGCCTAGCTGAGTTCTAAAAGAGGAGTTCTGAATGTGGTGATGGGGTTTTATACCAACAGAAACATTGGAATGGGTAACTGAATAATCTCTCAGAGTGGTTCCTTTGAAAGACAGGGCCCATTTGGATGTTCAGATTCCATTCTGTGGTATGTATGTGTTTCAGTATATCTTTATTACAAAGTGAAAACTAGTGTGAGACACAGTCCCTATCCTTATAAAGGTTATTTGCTGGTTAATGAGACAAGATATAAGTACATGGAAAGTTAAATAGCAGTACAGAAGTCAAATAAAATTAGCTGTAAATGATTACAAGGTAATATATGGTTGGTTTCCAAATGTGTTGTCAAGAAGCTCAAACTTAGGAAATGGTGAGGGACTCAGAACTCCCTAAGAGGTCAGAATGTGAGTTCTCTTGGGGTGCCTCAGAAGCAGCTCACCAATTTGTTGCATGTTGGGGATGAAACATCAGAAGTCATAAGATTCTAAGTCAGGAGACCCAAGTTTGAAGATGAGCTCTGCTGCTGACATGGGCAAGTCATGTAAACCATCTGATTGAACGAGGTCAGTGGTTATCAGCCTTTTTGAGTGGAAAGACTCATTTTTAAACACCCCCATCCCTCCCCAAAAATTCTGGACCCCAACAGTTATAACTACTGTTGACTGAGAGACTTCATGATGATAAAAAGCTGCTTTGAATTCAGTAATGCTTTTAAATGTTTATATTTTATTAATCACAAAAGCATTCATTTGGAAAATAATACGTAAGTAAAATCTATAATTTATTCAGTCTGCATAAGGTATTTTCGTTCAGTATAGAGTGATACCACTTATTTTGTTGTAGTTAAAGACCCAAATGACAGTGTTTTGTGTGCATGTGGATCCATTGCACCTTCTGCAGTAACTTAGTAGCACCTCTGTTCTTGTCCAATACATTGGGAACAACCAGAAAAAAGGATCTCCAAGGTCCTTTCTAGTTTCAAATCCTGTGCTCTTATCTGTTTACATAGAAACAGTTGATACGTGACATAATTATATGGCAAGTTGAATTGTGTGGGCACCATCATAACATTAAAATACAGATACCATCCATCTCTGATATATTTATTTCACCAGTAGCAAATCCAGTGGAGTTGTTTAAATTATCTAGTTTTAACCAGTGCAAAAACAAAATAGCATGAAGGAAAGGAAATGAATGCTGAAAAGACAAAGGATAATTTTTTGGCAGAAAAAGTTTTGTGTATCAAGAGAATGTGGTACTGTTGTCCTTTGTTCTAAGCCAGGCCTGCCCAACCTGTAGCCTGCCAAAGGATTCCTTCTACATACAAGGGATGCTTTCCTCTACGTTTTCCCAAAGTTGCCTAAAATCCTTTGGCAAGCCCTAAAGTGGCCGGGGGGCCACAGCCTGTGCAGGCCTATTCTAAGCTTAAAGAAGGGAATGAGATAATACTTTCATTTGGCACCTTACTGTTTATTGAACGTTTTCCTAGTCGTTGTCATTTAACCTCCAGAACAGCTTTGTAAGGTAGTCGGGACATACGTTATGAGCTCCATTTCAACAGAAGAAAACTGAGGCCCACAGAGGTTAATCTGCTCAACTAGTAAGGTCATATCGCTAGTAAACAGCGGAACCAGGACTCTCTTGACTCTAAAGGGCTTTGTGCTGTAGTAGTTCTTTATAAAGGTGAGGATCATAAAAAGAAATAGAAAGGTGATGAAGTAGAAATTAGAGAGAAATGATCATAAAATATAAAATGTTAGGGCCAGAAAGAACTTTAGAGATCACGTAGCCCATACCCCTCATTTTAAACACGAAGAGTTGTAGGTAAATCAAGTAACAACATACGTTTCATGTCTGCTCTAGATAAAAGACTGTCTGTCGCAAGCTCTGAGAGTTACAGAATTGGGCGTTATGCCAGGAAAGTGACTGATATGGCCACACCTTTTGCCCCAGAAGTCATGCTGCAAGAGGAGATCCGATACAGACACCAGCATGCCGGGAGCAGCGACTTTTATAGTTGCAAAGAAATACAAATAAAATAAAAGCCTTTCACTTAAGGCATGGCTAACAAGGTGGTACTTAAATGCAGTGGAGCATGGCGGTGCCATACAAAATGATGAAATATGAAAACTGCAGAGATGCACTGGAAGACTTAGATTGACTGATGACAATTGTGGTAGAACCAGGAAAACAATATACGAATTGATTACAATTGTGTAAACGGAAAGAACAGCAACAACAACCACAAGAAATTGAATGTTATATGATTTAATGATCCACCTTAACCATAAAGAAGACGAGAGAAAATGCACCCTCTTCCATTCTTTGTAAAAGTGAGTGCTGTGGGAGAAGACACTGCGTATCCCAGCAGATTTGGTTTATGTATTGATGACTTTTGCCACACTGCTTTTTTCTCCCCCTCTTCTTTTTTCTTCTTCAAGGGATGACTTTTTGAGAATGGGAAAGAAGAGAGACTTGAAGAGAGACAGTGTATAAAAACAAAAAATTTCAATTAAAAGAATTTCTTTTTAAAGACCTCTGGAAGAAGGACTGGAAAATGGGTTTATATTTCAACATTCTGAGACCTGAGTCCTACTGTACTGAGTCACATTGTGGTACTAAGCCTGGCATCTACCCTCTTTCTACATAAATCGATGTCAACCACATCTATGGACCTGAATGATAACCAGAACTCAGACCTAGAAATAGCAAAACAGGCAGACCTGAATTAGTACATTATTTTAAAGTTACATTAGCCAAACATGGTAGAGAGCTCTCAAGTGACCGGTCTGCCCAAGATCTAATTGTAGCTGACTTTTTTCTTTCCTTTCCAAGCACTTTATAGAGTCACCAGATTTAAGCTGTGGATAAAAATAAAATTCAAGCAGACATTATTAATGCTATTTTTGGATTTCACACACATATATTTATATATGTATATGTTCAAGTGAATTCAGGTTTTGAAAGATCTGGCACATTCTCAATGATAAGGCAACATTTTGAAGGAACTCTTTGGGGTAGAAGATGTGGTCTTGGGGGTGGGGGATGGATGGACTACCTGAATAAATTGTTGCTTACACAATCAATTTACTGTTTAAAAAGATGTGAGTTTGCTTTTGACTGACTGACTACTCAGGTGCTATTTTAATAGTTGGCCATTATTGCAAAGCCCAGCAATATCACAGAATCCTAGAGTTGGAAGGAACCACAGTGGATATCCAGTCTAGCCTGTAGCTGAACAGGAAATTTTTCTGTAATATGACAAAATGGTATCCAACTTCCAGTAAAAGACCTCCAGTGATGAGGAACTCACTACTTCCAGAAGCAGCCCATTCCACTTTGGACATTTCTAACTTTGGAGAATTGTTTCCTTGTATCAAGCTGAATTTTTTCTGCTCTGAAGTCTTTCTGCAGCTTCTCCCATTTGATTCTGTGCAGGGCCAAGCAGAACAAAGTCTTTTTCTTCCACATTGCAACCCGTGGTCGAAAATAAATATTCATAATCTATAACACCTCTCCCCTCCCCAAAATTCTCTTTTTTAGAACATTTCTGTTCTTTTCAACTGATCCTGAGCTATTATAGTCTCCAGATCCTCCCTTCTCCCCATCCTGGTCGCCCTCTTATATATCAAATGGTACCACAAATTAACTATCCAAGGATATTGCCTTATATATACAGTAGGGGTGGTGGACACCAATTTTGCTGCCGTTGAGTTTATTCCTAATCTGACACATCCATCACATACTAATACATTTTAATTAGCTATTTTGCTAACATGATGACTAGGCACCATTTTTGTTTTCCAGATCTAAAACATATATTCCTCAGAAGAATCCTATAATATAGAACTATTACTTTGCAAAATAATAATAGAAGTTTTAAGCCTCTTGCTTTTTCCATTGAGCAAATTCTTTATAAGCAAGCATAAGTAGCCTAATTCTAATCATCAAAACACTAATACACCAGGCTTTTTGGTGATGTGCTGACCCACTACTTTTCTGTAATCATAGAAACAAGGAGAGCCATGACGTGGCATATTTAATATTAGGTTCTTAAGCTGAATATCTGGCCAGAGTCCTAATTTTGTAGCAGTTAGATATAAAACTAAAGAAATATAAGTGTCTCAGTTGAATTTATCTTATTAGGGGATTTGGGTTATGTTAATGCTATAGCTTCATTAATTACCCCATATCAATAAAAAAAGGCAGCTTTTAGCCTCCTAGTGTAAGAGAGAAAAAGAAATGGTCGTATCAAAGGAAACCTTCAAAGACTGCTAGAACTGTCTCTAGGGTAATTTCTGATCCTTGCATTCTTTCCACTTCAAAGTTGGCTGTGTGTGTGTTTGGGTCGAGGGGGAGGGGGAAGGCTTGAATCTGATTTCTCTAATAAGTGTTGGCACTAGCCCTGTTTGATATTAGATGCAGGGAACATTTTGATTTGTTATCGTCTTTGAAATCATTCTGACGACCTTCAGAAAATGGCCTCTTGTTACATATAGTTGGGGGGTAGGTGGGGGATAGGTTGTTGAAGGAGGTGAATAGGAAGGGGGAATGAGAGGAGGGAAAAATCCCAATTTAATTCACATTCAGAGGATGCCCTGAAATTGTGCTTTCAGCAGGGTTTTTTGTTTTGTTTTGTTTTGTTACAAATGTGTGTCTTGATTGAAAGTGAAAAGTTGAAGAATAATAGACCTGTAACAATGCATTCTTTAGTACTATTACTGCCACCTTTTTTATTTTCCTGGGGGAGGGTGGGCAAGCATATAGGATGCCTGAATATGAGTTTCTTATTTTGGAAACTTAAGTCACCCTAGAGCTTAAAAAAATTGACTACCATGGCTGTTTTTAGCCCTGCAACAAACCTGAACTTTTTTCACTTGTTGCCTTTTTTTTTATATATACTAAAGTTGAAATCTCCTTGGGGAATAATAAGTTTCTTATGAAGACCAGTTGTGACACTAACTTTTGACTGTTGACATTCATTGCCTTTTGTGGTTTTTTCTAATTGAACATGCAAACAAAACTTTGAAAAGTCCCCTAAATTTTCAGCAGTGACATATGTGAAACTTACACACATAAACACCATGAAATATTTTAGAAAGAGCTATGGATTTGGAATCCAAGGAGCTGGGTATGGATCCCAGATCTGGATCTTACTTTCTTTGTGATTTTAAGTTACCTAACCCCTTGAGACTCCATTTCTTCATCTCTAAGATGAAGGGATTGAATCAGATGGAGGTGGGGAACTGTAGCCATATGTGACCCTCTAGGTCCTCGAGAACAGCCTTTTAACTGAATCCAAACTTCATGGAACAAATCGCCTTAATAAAAGGATTTGTTCTGTAAAACTTGAACTCCATCCAAAGCCACACCCAAGGACCTACAAGGCCACGTGTGGCACTCAAGGCCAAAGGCTCCACACCCCTGATGATCTCAAAGGTTCCTTTCAGCCTCAAATCCTTTCAATTGAAATGCAGTAGACTCCCCCAAAGTGTGCACTTCAGATCAGAAAACTTAGTGAATGAATGAAACAAGTGAAAGGAAATTAATGACTTGAAAAGTATTTATTTGGTGTTTACTATGTGCCAAGCATTGTGCTAAGGTGTATGCAAGACAGTGCAGCTACAGAGCAAATGGAAGGACTGGAAAGTCTTAAGGGACGCCGCTGCAGTGCAGCTGGCAAGTTCCGTGGGTGCTGAGGATACTCGATGGCATCTCATTTCAGACATTCCATTGCATCTTGATTTCTCCCTTTTGAGTGCACAAACTCACGAATGAATGGGGTTTTTTAGTTTCTCCTGGGTGGCAGTGACCTCCCTTGTCAAAAGAAATGTACTTTGGGATTTTGATTTACACAATAAGAACAGATTTTCAAAAAGTAATTGATGATCTTTGGAATTTATTTCACTTTAAGAATAACTCATTTATAGTCCTAAAATTTCCTTATACTACATAGTACTACGTATAATTCCATTCCCAAGAGTTCAGATTACAGATTTAGCTATCAGTGGCCATAATATTGGGCTCTCCATATTTAAGTCTTCCTAATATCCCTGGCTTGTCTGCTTAGGGGTGCTTGACTTTCTTTTTCCTAGAACTGTAGTTCAAAGTGTTCTCATTCAGTAAACTAAAAATTTGCAGCCTCCAACATCAGAGAATGGTTTATCCATGAATTTTGGAACCAGCAAAAAATTAGTTGTCATGCTCTTGTAGCTGGGCTTAAAATGGGTGGTTAAGTTTTGTTTCCTAGTACAGGAAACAAATTATATTCATGTTATTTTTTTCAAAAAGTTAGTTTTAAAATCTGGGTATCTCATTGTCTTTTTGACAGTGATTTTGGTAGAACTAAAAGATGCAAAAAAAATTCTTATTCATCCTGCAACCCCTGAATAATTTTTATATGCCAGAGACCCTGGGAGAGGGCTCTGATACCTGGTACATGACTTCTACATAAATGGCTGTTTACTTCAAAGGAATTGATGATGTAGACATACTATAGGGATTGCATTTTGTACATGTTGCCTAAAAGATTCACCTTTACAGGATACTGAAGTTCCCTCCCATTAAAGGACACATACAAGTTGTCAAATTTGTTCACAGTGAAATCCTATTAGCTTGTTTTTTCCCTTAGGAAGAGATCTGAGCTTTCCTCTGGCAAAATATTGAAGTATTTTGGTGTCTCTGTTGTCCCAGGTGCTCCCTCCCCCAATAGCATATCCCTTCTCTTCTCATAGTTCCCTTCCTAGAGGTACCTGAGGATCCTCAAGATGGCATTCCACCTGTGTCTTCCTATAGTGAGTGTGCCATGTTCTAGAAATGAATCAAACTTATCCCCTGCAACTTTTTCTCAGGATCCATTTCTGGAGGAACAGCTAGATAAGCTAATAAACTAACCCCATGATAGCGTTTTAGTGAATGCCAATGGCTTAGAGCCTTAGAATACCTTGTTCTGTCTTGCTTCATCCTCTCTCTCCCTAATACAGTTATGTTATCAGAGACCCTCAAGACACACAATGTCTTAGCCCAAAGGAATGATGTTAGTGGAAAGAATTTCAAACACTAGAGCAGTCCAGTGGAGGAGATGGTTTTTGAAGAGGCAGGTCTTATTGGTGTGTTGTGAAATCCTACCAGAGTTAGCCATGGTGCTCTACCTGCATGTAGGGTTAGCCTAGCAGCCATTCAGGTCCACATTACTTTGAATTAATACCCTGATCTTGACCTGATTATCAGGCCCTACCTTAGACCTCAGATTTGGGGGTGGAAGGTGGGGAAGGAGTGGTAGAAGGTGGAAATATGGTCCTCTCTGGGTACCCCACGGAGAAACAGCTTGTTTATGGAATTTTGCTAAACCATCAGTCTCTTTATGAATGCGATTTTTTGTGTCTATAAGAATACTTTTCACTCTTGGAATGTCTAGAATGGCAAAATGGAATGGTAGAAGGTTTTTTACATTTGGAGCAGCAAAGTGTTTTTCTTGCCCAGATCTCACTTTTCTGCATGAAAATTAAGATATTAAAGAATCATAATATTAAAACAGAGAATTTTTAGACTTTAAATGGTCCTCAGAAATTTTCACAGATGTGAAAATCAAGAAGCGATTTGAGGGAGTGCCAAAAAGCTTTTCTAAAAACATCTTTTCTGCTTTGTGTATTCTAAGTCCTTTTTCCCCACCTGAATGTTTCTTGGCCTCATTTATGCTCCAGAATCAGTAGCACAGCTCAGTGCAAAGCATCCATGTCGCTACTTGCGTCTTGACCACTGGTCAATCCCAGCAAGTTCCAAGAGGCTCATTGACCAGGTGTTTCAGTTTACTGTAATCTTAAACTCATATTAAAGGAGATTTTTAGTGCCCAAGGGACACATTGCTGGCTTCTTCTTTTAATCTGCAACATCCATGAGCCACTTCCCACACTATAGTATTGTAATTTTTCTGTCCTGCTTAGTTTGTCCCAAACTCTCATACTTGAGACAGTTTCATGTGCTGTGTGAGCAGCACATGAAAATTTTGGGACTAGAAAGACTTGAATGAACTGATTCTAAGTGAAATGAGCAGAACCAAGAGAACATTGTACACAGTAACAGCCACAGTGTGCCATAACTAACTTTGATAGACTTATCTGTTCTTAGCAATGCAAGGATCCATAACAGCTCCAAAGGACACATGATGGAAAATGCTGTCCACATCCAGAAAAAGAACCATGGAGTCTGAATACAGATCAAAGCATACTATTTGCTCTCTCTTTTTTTTTTTTTTTGTTTCTGCTATCTTGTGGTTTCTCCCATTGGTCCTAATTCTTCTTTACAACATGACTAATGTAAAAACAGGTTCAATATCAATATATATGTAGAACATATATCAAATTATACTGTCTTGGGGTTGGGGGAAGGGAGAGATGGGGGGATTTGGAACTCAAAATCTTTTTTTTTAATTTACTTTTAATTTACAAGATTCAGTTCCACAATCCTTTGAGTTTCAGATTTTCTCCCCTCCTTCCCCCCCCCCCTCATGGTGGCATGCAGTCATGTATAGGATCTGCAAATACTTTCACATTGTACAATAGTTTGGTTGTATAGAAGGGTTGTAACCAATGAGTGATCACTGGGAAAAAAGAAGCAAAACCAAACATGAAGAAGAACGATAGCGTGTATTGCTTCAGTCTCCATTTAAACTCTAGTCTTTCTAGATTTTTCTCTGAATGTAGATATCTCCTTCCATCCTGAGGCTTGTAGAGTTGACTTTTAGCTGTGCATTGTTGAGGATAGCCCAGTTTATCAAGGTTGGTCATCACACATACGATGTGTCTGTGATTGTGTACAAATTTTTCCTGGTTCTGCTCTTCTCACTTAGCATCAGTTTGTATAAGCCTCTCCAGGTAAATATGAGGTCCATCTCCTTCCCATTTCTTATAGCACAATAGTATTCCATTACATTCATATACCATAACTTGTTCAGCCATTCCCCAATTGATGGGCATCCCCTATATTTCCAGTTTTTTGCAACCACAAAGAGAGCTGCAATAAATATTTTTGTACATATGGGTCCTTTTCCCACTTCCGTGATCTCTTTGGGATATAACTCCAACAGTGGTATTGCTGGGTCAAAGGGTATGCAATTATTTACAGCCCTTTGGGCATTGGAACTCAAAATCTTATGGAAGTGAATGTTGAAAACTGTGAATAACTTTTTTTTTAAATCGGTTAGGAAATTATTTTGTGTGACACCATAGGCTAGTAGAAGACTACTGACTTGGTACATAGGAGTCCTATGATAAATGACTTTCCTTCTCTACTTAAGGAGCACATCCAGCCCAGCCATCTCTTCATTTCCTATCAGGCTGCATCACTCTGGACTGTTCTATCGTGCCCCAGAAACCCCTTCATCCTGGAAAAGGACATCAGCCCTGGAATTCATACCTCAGATGTACCCTATATCCCTAGAGCCGTCGTGCCCCTAGGTGGGGTACATTCTTCCTGCTCCCCTTTTTATCTTCCTTATGTATTGTCTCCCTTCTTAGAATGTAAGCTCCTTGAGGCAGAAACTATCTTTTTGCTTATGTTTGTATTCCTGGCACTTGGCTTGGTGCTTGGCACTTAAATGCTTATTGATTGACTGACTGCCTGTTACCTCACTTTTCTCGTGTGTAAAATGAGAGAGTTGTACCCCCCAGTCATTTCCACCTTGGAGGAAAAAAATTATTCTAATACCAGGCTAAAGGATAGCTCAGGTCCAAATTGTTCTTTTTAAAAAACAAAGCCTTAATCTTCATTGCAGGTAATAGGGCTAAGTCAAACAATGGTAAAGTCTAGAACAGTGGTTCTCAACCTTCCTAATGCTGCGAGACCCTTTAATACAGTTCCTCATGTTGTGGTGACCCCCAACCATAAAATTATTTTCGTTGCTACTTCATAACTATAATTTTGCTACTGTTATGAATCGTAATGTAAATATCTGATATGCAGGATGTATTTAAATTGAACATAACCCACAGGTTGAAAACCGCTGGTCTAGAGCCAGAAGGTATCTTAAAAATATCTGGTCTCTTAAAAAATATCTTAAGGGAAGACCTAGGAAGTGACTTGTCCAAAATTTTGCAGTAGTTTAGTAGCAAAGTCAAACCTAGAATTCAAGTTCCTTCCATTGCTGTTGAGTGATTTTTCTGTTGAGTTAAATTGCCTTGTCCTCTATGTAAATGGTTTGATCATTTGGATTTGTGATTTTTTTAAGCCAAGCAACAAACACAGCAGATTACAGCATCCCGATAGCATAATTGATATTAATTATTTTTAATTTTTTTTTCAGCTTGACATATGGTCTAAGTCCAACTATCAGGTGTTCCAGAAGGTAAGTTTATGCTTTTTGTTTCTTGTTTAAGAAATTTGAGAGACTTTGGAGGCTATGCTATTTGAGTTTAGATTTCTAATGAAAATTACTAATTTTAATGAATTAGTAATACTAATAACTAGCATTTACATAGCCCTAACCATGTGCCAGGTACTATGCTAAGCACTTTACCATTATTATCTCATTTGATCCTCACAACAACCCTGGGAAGTAGGAGCTACTATTATCCCCATTTTATAGTTCAGGAAATTGAGGCAGATAGGTTAAGGAATTTGCTCAGGATCATACAGCTAATAAAGTTTCTGAGGCTGGATTTGAACTCAGAGGTCTTCCAGACTCCAAACCTAGCGCTTTGTGCTACCTGTAGATGGCCAATAGTCAAAGTAGTGTATATTACATGACTATTGAATATAAAGATCTCTCCAAAATAGCTAGTGATCTCCTTAATTACGAGATGCAATGACCTTGTCTTAGTCATCATTCTTCTTGACCTTTCCGTAGCATTGGATACTGCCAACCACCCTCTCTTCCTGGATTCTCTCTCCTTTCTGGGTTTTGGGACATTACTCTCTTATGGCTTTCCTGGCTGTCTGGTTGCTTCCTTTCTAGATCATTATACATGTTCCACCTCCTACTGATGTACTTCTAGGTATTGCCTAAGCTACCTTACACCTTTCTATACCGTCTCTCTCAGTGACCTCATCAGCTCCCATAAGTTCAGTTATCCTCTTTATGCAGGTGACCTACTACTTGCAGAGCACTCTGCTAGGTACCAAGTCAGTTAATCAATAAGTATTTATTAAGTATTGGTCATGTGTCAAGCTCTCTTTTAGCAGTGGGTATTCTGCTATAAAGAATGAAATATTCCCTACCCTCAGTGAGCTTATATTCCATTGGAGGGATAACAGATACATATAAAATATGTACACACGTACACCGAGTAGTGAAATAGAAGGTAGTTTTGGAGGGATCCCACTCAGAGTTGGAGAGATCAGGAAAGCCCTCAGGTAGAAGATGGCGCCTGAGGGGCATCTTAAAAGAAAAGAGGGACTCCTTGGGAACTGTGTTCTAGGCATGGGAGATAACCAGTCCAAAGGCGTGGAGATGGAAATGTACTATTTTGTATGAGCAACAGAAAGAAGGAATGTTTAGCTGGATTGCAGAGTGATGGAGGGGTTGTAATGTCCAGTGAGGCTAGATTTAGGGCTGGGTACTTAATAAATGCTTCAGAATTGATTAATGGACTGTGGTAAGCATTTTTCATGCTCATATGGCCTGAGAGCTTTTCCCAAAGCCCTGCCTAGCTAGCCTGAGAGAATCCTGGTTCCTTTTTCCCTCATAAAAGAGTTTCTACCCATTCACTAACCTTTTGCCCAGCTATTCGTTATCCACAACCCCCACAGTAGTATTTGGAGCCAACTTCCTCTTACTAATTAAGAAACAGCATATTTTCCCTTTTTTCTAATATAGCCTTGCCAAAGTTTGCTTTCCTTCCATAATGCAGATAATAGTTGACTTTTTAATTGTAACTAAAAATGCTTCTGTTTGGTTATCATCAAGTAATGTGTACTGTCTGAAGATATTAGGTACTGATATATTATGCTAGTCTTTGGGTGCAGAAAGATGCTTTTAGCTTAATCACTAGTAGTGGTGGAGTTACAGTAATTCTCAACCTTTTCAATAGTGATTCCCCTTATTATGACCAAGGGCAACACAGTTGGCATAGATGTGAAACAGATCAAAACTAACTAGGGGAGGGGGGAGAATCCAAATCATGATAGTGACCTAATAACCCAATGGATGTAACCAGTCATATCATGAAGAAAATAGACTCCTTACCATCTAGAGTTTTAGAGGATCACAGTATATTCTAATTTGGTCTTTATTACAATGAGCCAGGTACTTAATCTTAACCTCCTTATCTAAGTGGCCATACCTGTGGGAGAAATTCACTCGTTTAGCATGCACAGATTCTTAGTCTTAAATATGTACTTCTTCCTTGTCTTGTAATCTTCTCTTAAGTAGTTTGTGAAAAACATTCTAAAGAGAGGGAAATCTGCTCGTTATCTATTGCTTCCTTTGTTTTAATTGTTAGGGACATTAAAGCAGAGTCCCTTTTATTTTTTAACTGGTCTCATAATTTCTTTACATTGTAGTGTTGCAATTAATTGCCAGCTTCTAGTTCTACAGAAAGTAGATGATCACTTCACTTATGGCAATAAGCACTATGGACCAATAACCTAGTGTTTTAATAATGGTAACAATTTTCATGCAAATACATACCCTTTGCTCAAGAACACCATTGCCTTTACATACATTTTTTAAAAAATCTGCTTCATGAACATTTTTGAATGCAAGGAAGAGCAATTTATTAGAAAGTTGTGCAATGTATAAAGCGTAGACTTGGATAGACTGCTCTGTTTTTAATTCAGATGTCCTAAAAATAACCTATGTTTAAAAGTGGAGAGAGGGAATCAGATCAAATTGAACTAGAGTTTAGGGCTAGATGTCCATTAAAAAGAAAAAAGATTAGATATCTATTTGAAGGGATTTAGGGCTTCCTGTTGTTTTCTTTCTTGCATTTTAAGTAACCAATTAGAAGCTGAAACTCTGAGGGGGAAAATGTATGAATCTGAGGGAATGGAATAAGTATCATCTGGTAATATATTTATGCACTGACACTAAACATTGTAAATTCACCCTCTGTATTCTACATGTAATTTAAAATATAATAATCTTATCTCTAATATTAGGATCAGAAAGATAAAAAGTCAGCTATTTGGGTGTTGGCTATAGAATATTTGTGTCAAATACTCAAGGTAGATACCCTTGAAGTCCTCTTTTCTCTTGAGACAGGTAAGAATTAGTAGATTAAAGAATCCTCTCTTTTCTCTAGTGAAATATTTTCTTTGCTGTGTCAAGTAGATAAGAACATAGTGAAAAGTAATCTAGTACAGAGTTAACCTTAATAATCCTTTATCAATAAAGCTTTGAACTAATTATTGCCATGGAAAGGGTTTGGATTTTGCAGTGAAGTGTATTTTCACATAACATAGTGTGTTCTTTCTGAAGATGTTTGTATAGTAATAAAATAGGTAACATTGATGACTAAATAATGTAAAAATGGCTGTAATATCTTTATTTAATAGTGTTCATCTTAATTAATATAATTAGGATAGCTAATGACCAGAAGATGTAACTTCCCATTGTTTCATTCAACCAGCCACCTTCTACTTGCTATTAAAAGCTAGAATGCATCCAGTGCTGGACTTGGACTTTCAAAGGGTGACCTTGCTTTTCCGTGCAGTCTTCTGTGAAATTTCCCTCTACGCCTTCATCCAACATGATTTCAGGGTAGAAATAGTGAAAGATGGGTGTTGAGCAAAAACATAACTAGAGTTACCCTTTTTAGGATTGACTGGCCTACCATAGGCAGCTGTCCACTTTACTTTTGTATCAAGTAATATTGCTCTTCTCTTCCACCTGGAGAATATTATTTATATAATATAATAGTCTTATCTGTAGGAACACTGTCCTACTAGTCAACCCAAATATTCCCTCTCAGGCTTTTTCCTTTTTTGTGTTTTGCCCACTTATGTAGTTTGTAGTAGGTTCAGTTATCAACATTATTCAAGAAGGCTTGTGGGCACACATACTACTTTATCCTTGATATAAAGGAGTTTCCTGAGTGTATGACTATGGACATACTTATATTTAAGGAAGAAAATGATTCCTAAACTCCCTAATGGCTAGTGGGGAGATACTGTAATTCTCTTCCTCCACTAAACTGAGAATAACTTACTAGCAGCAATAACTAAAGTAATATCATTGGAGATATTTTGATTCTGCATTGCTTTGGTGTTAAAAACCCCTAGGGCTTCCTTCCTTTGGCACTCATTATGTGGTTGCAATT
This sequence comes from Pseudochirops cupreus, assembly GCA_028627135.1. NCBI lineage: Eukaryota > Metazoa > Chordata > Mammalia > Diprotodontia > Pseudocheiridae > Pseudochirops > Pseudochirops cupreus. The sequence goes on from CM053581.1 coordinate 224,155,722, forward strand.
ACTGTTGCATGTGTTTTCCTGCCCACAAATGGTAGCAGTAAGCCATCACAGCAAAGGGCCCAGCATGCTAAGAAGGCAGGGAGCCCTTCAAGGTCTTTTCCTTCAATGTGACGGTGAAGGACGGGGGGGGGGGGGGGGGGGGATTGCCTGGCAGAACCAGCCCAGGTTCCTAAACTCCAGTGAATGCCATGAGGATTGCATCAAGGATTGACAAAACATGTACACACCTGTCAGAATCTCCCAAGGCCTATAGTCTGTGTCAGAGAGGTAAGGACCAGGATCTTGTGATCCCGCATCTAACCCTGACAAAGGAAGCTGAAATGTACTCTTCCTTTTTAGTTCAAGCTTTGACACCATCCCCAAGCCTTTGCTCCCCTCCTTATCCAACCCCTTACCTAAGTGTGTCTAAGTGGATTAGGGCTGGGGACAACTCTCAGTGGACCCATTATTGCTAACAGGTCTCATCATTTACTGTGGTCCCCTGGGGACTTCTTGAACTTCGTCCTGGGGTGAAGAAGCTTTTTATAGCCAGCATAGCTACAGCAGGGTGGATTCAGAGAATGGAACTCCGAAATAAGGGGAGGGGTGAGGGGACTCTCTGAAAGGGCAGGAACACAAAGAGCCGTGAATGGTTTTAGTGTGTTCGTATTTTTCTGACATTTAAACTCTGCAGGTGCAGTGACTGTTTTGATCTTTAACCCTCTCATTTCAACACAGTGTGAATTTTTATACAGTAACTTAGGAAGAATGAGAGTGAATCTAGAGCTCCTGACTGTGTTAAATCTTGGCTGGACGTCTGAAGAAAAGAGGCAAGGTGTGTAGAATGCTGGGTAGCCAGGCAGAGAATTGAAAGACGGGATCATAGGGATCAGCACACGGTTCTTTCAGCTTTTTTTTTTTTAACTTAGAAGTGAAACCAAAAAATAGCCTTTGGATCAACTTGTTCTTTATATGGCAACAAATCAGTCACTTTCCTGGCAGCATTGTGCGGGGTAAGGAGCCCGGGCTTACAGTTTCACTTTTGCCACTATGTTGAATGATCTTAGGCATGTCATTCCTCTTCTGGACCTCCATTTTATCCTCCATGAAATTTGAAGAATGACCTCTAGGTGGTAACTTTTTACAAGAATAAACAAAAACATCATGTGGCACGCCCCAAATCCAATCAAAGAATAGATTCTGAATGGCCATACAGATTTCCAGGGTTGATTTTTAAAACAAGGATCATCAAAAGACATTCCGGTCCTTTTAGGATGGGACATTCTGTGATCCTTAGTGGTAGATCTGTGCTTAACCCTTTGGTTGACAAAAGCTGTAGGTTGTAACACTTTTGCCCTGAATTTGCTCACTCAGCATTGCTGTTACACCTCTTTTTCCAGATCTCAGGCTGGGCTTCAGCTTTAAAGTTGCTTGCTTTTTACTTGGGTGTGTTTATTGAGATACCTCAGAATACCACACGCTTATTGCCACTCGCCGCTGGTATATATGACATCCTGAAAGTTTACTGGTGGTTTGTAGTAGGTTAATAGTGACAAAAGGTGCATTAGTAAGAATTCAGTGTTCCTAAATGGGATTGTTCAGTTGTAAACTGCATACAGCATGGCTCCCCACCTAAGGAGACCATGGGTATGCTATCCCTCTAATCACAAAGAGCTAGGAGTGCACCATCTCTGTGTATCTATAGCTGTGTATGCTCATTGTGTGGTATTTGGGGGCAGTGTAAATGCTAATAAGTATTAAGTAAAACCATTCCCTTAGACTTCATTCACAACCTGACCAGTTGTGATAATTTTATTTAGGTTCTCTTTCCACTAGCTCTGTGGCTTCCTTTTTAGAAATTCACTTCAAAAACCATAAATGACGAGTTTTAAAAGGCTAAGAAGTAGGCTCTGTGTGTCAGTGCTCAGACTTTATAGCAAATCACAATTCTATTTTATTCAACAAGCTATTTATACAAGACCATTATTATACAGTTCCCCCAAATCTTACAAGAAAGAACCTAGCAAGGAATAGTCTAGAAACCTTGATCTGAGTGAGGGTAACCCCTCCAAAACAACTGAACCTTTTGTTGTTTTCTAAGGAAGAAAGGTCATTATATATCTTTGATGGTCGTGTTTGCATTTGTTTACCAGGCATTGAATTCTTGCTTCATATGTTTTGTGTATTTGTGTATTTGTGTATATTCACCCAGTGAAGCCCAGGGAGCAGTTTTCACCAGTGCAAAGACAAATGATCAGCCTAATGTATGAAAATGTATTCCTGTCAATAATCTCTGAATAAGTGACCATGCAGGATGAATGCATGTAGGAGATAAATATTGGGGTATTGATGGCATTTGGTGAAAGAAAGAAGATGGTCATTTCCAGGGTCATCCTGAATGAAGGTCAGCCCCTCCCTGGGCCTTTGGTTGTCTATATCAGATAAGCTGGGTAAGCAGAACGTATAAATAGTGAGCCTTGTTAAACTTTAGCCCTTGGGGCCCGGACAGCTGATTGCTGCCAAGTAGGGTCAGTATGCTATTGCCCAGACAGCTGAAATGTTTCAGCATTTCATCTTATCTTTTATTAGACACATTTAGATGTACTTCTAAAACCCCTATCCCCCTTCCCACTTCCCAACTACTTTAAGCATCTAAAACCAGAAAAAGATTAATCAGTGATTGATTCTTAACACCTACCCCACCCATCCCCTGGTTTTTTCTTTTTTTCCCCCCTGTTTTTGATGCCTGTGTTTCACCTAAGGTCCCCTTCCTCTCCCAGGCTCCCTAAAGGTGCTTGGCTGTTACCACCCTCACTAAAACATAATGTAATTGCCCTTGGTGACGACTATTTGAGTCCCATCCTGCTTTCTCTTTTAGAGGCGTTATGAATTGCATTGAAAGTGGTTTGTGGGTTTCTGGCATTAGAAAAGTAATGGAGTAGTAATTTTTCATTTCTATAGCCTCTTTCTTCTTAAGGACTTATGTAAGACTCTGTAAACCCCCAAGACAGGAATGGTGACCTGTTCTGTGGCTGAGGGGTGGGAAGAGAGCAGCTCCTCCAGAACAGTAAGCAGAAACAGAGCCTAGGCCAGAGAAACTGTAGCAGATTCTCTGGCCACCATGAGGAGGAAGGCCATAACTCTGAAATTCTTCCTCTGAGCCTGCTTAGTATTCAATTTGGCCGTTATTCTAGTGCTGACTCACTGTGTGAACTTAGACTGTAGGTCATAGAATTCTCTAGCTTAAAGAGAGCTTAGAATTTGTTCCAAATCCCTCATTTTACAGATGGGGAAACTGAGGCCCAGAAAGGGATACACAGCTAATTAATGACAGAGGTAAGACTGAAGCCTAGGTTTCCCGGGCTCTCTTTGCTAACTTCAATCCCATTGCCTTCCTCCTGAGCCCAGCTGGATTGTAAATATTCTCTGATTTGCTCCCCTATGGTCTAAAATTCATAGGTTCCCAAAGTGGGTATACTGCCCTCTTGGGGGGCACTGGAATGATCCAGGGGTCAGTAGTAACCTTGGATGCAATTAGTGGGCATTGAATAAAAATAAAGGTTAACCTAACTTAATCCTAGAGGGGTGCAGAGTAATTTTTTTAAAGGGGGCAGTGGACCAGATAAGTTTGGGAACCTCTGGACATGGTTGTCTCCATATTTTCCTGAGAACCTTGATATATCTTTAGATGTTCTCTGACTATCCAGATGCTTCTACTGAAAATAATATTGTTCCAAATGAGTACAGAACAATTCAGGTGTCTTCAACATTTTTTTATTTTCTTCACACCCTGCAGTAGAATCTGGCATTTTACCATTAGGAAATAGTTCCAAATAGCAAAGCCTTTTTTTTTTTGAGGTATTTGACTTAATCACCTTAACTCTTTAATTCCTGGAGAACCTTTGTGGGGTTCACAGGCCAGTCCTAAGTAAAATTGTGAAACTGAGCAAGTTTATCTTCCCCAAACTCTAGCTTTGTTCTACCCTTCCTCTCTCTTAACATACTCAGGGCCACTCCACCCCCAACTAGGGCTATTATTTCCTGTATTGCCTCCCTGACCAGTTTCCTAGGATTCTGACCTTTCTAGACCTCCCAAACTTCAAAACTGTCCTGTGTCCCAGTCTCTCTTTTAGATGACTAACCAGTTAATCCATTAATCTTTTCTCATGAGGAAAGTAGGTTCTCAATAGGAACCTCCTGGAGAGTGGGCTAAAATATTCTGTGACTGTGATTGTGTTGGGGAAATTCCCAGCATGAATTTAGATCAATGAGGCAGCTAAAGCCTTTGAGCACCTTTTCACTTGCACAAGCAACCAATAAGCTCATGGGAGTTGGCGTTGGAAGGGAACTTAAACATCTCTTCCCTTGCCTGGGATCATACAGGATTTTTGAACCCTGGTGCTCTGACCCCAGTTTCATGCTTTTTCCAACCATTCTTTGCTGACTTCCTCTTATACCTAAGAACAGTTTCCCTGGTCCTTTCTCCCTTCTTAAACTCCCACCCCAATACAAAATCACCATTTTTTGGCCCCATCTTATAGCAGCAGTTTTTTTTGACTGAGGTGGATAAGTTACAAGTCCTTCAGAGCCCTTGCAAACTGCTCCTTCATCAAGCAGAAGAGGCAGTATTGATTTTCTTGAGTTAATCCCTACCCCCATAGGCTTAGATATTTCCAGTTTAGGCCTTCTAGGCTTGCTTCACCTGTGGAGTACAAATCTAGGAAATGGATTACAGTCTAGCTCTGCATAATAAATAATAATAATAATAAAAATAAAATAAAGCTCTTCTTTCTATTCTGTTGTACTTTTAACACCTCTTTAGAAAGAAGGCTGCCTGTACTGCTTTTTCATCTTACTCCAAAAACGTTACTTTCATGTTTAACTAATGAGTTTTTGAAATTTGAAATAACTTCATTTTTTCAGAACCAGAAAGACATTTGGAATCTGTACTTCTGGGGGTGCCACTGTGAGAAGATGATCCTTTAAGGTCCCTTCTCATGCTAACTTCTTTGAGCAATCTACCTAATAAGAGGATGTGTCCCCAGAGCAGCGTAGCTAGCAGGGATCATTTCCTATTCCAACAGTTAGTCTCATAGGTTCAGATCTTGGACTCCAGGATCATCAGTGAGGCAGAGTGATGTAACTGACAGAGCCCAAGATCTGGATGAAGTCAGAAAGCTTGGATTTGAGTCCTGGTTTTCCTACTTAATATTCATCACTGGCAGAGAAGCATCATGGAATAGATAGCTGACCTCAGACACAGGAGAATCTTGGGTTCAAGTCCTGCCCGTATTATATTCTGCTTTGTCACTGGGCAAGTCACTTAACTTCTCAGTGACCCAGGCTACTCTCTTAAGATTTTGAGTCACAGATTAGCATCTGAGCAGGCTTCCTTACTCTTAGCGCCTTACTCTGATGGAAATCACAAGTCCAGTCAAAAATGAATAAAACTGGATAGGCATTTGTGCAGTGACTTATAAAAAGATGTATCCTTTTGTATAACAACCCTTTGAGTTAGATAATATAACTTTTTTTATCTCCATTTTATAAATTGTAAAACTGAAGCTCGTTGATTAACTTGACCAGGGCCAGCACAGCTGCAAACAGGTCTTGCAAACAGGAGTGAAAACCCGGTCTCCAGCACTCTTTCTGCCTTTGCACCACCAAAATATTTGACCTTAGACAAATCAGTACACATTTCTTCCCCATCTCTGCTATAGCCTTACTTCCTTTGTGGCCTTGGGCAAATTGCTTCACCCTAAAGGGGTTGGACTCAGTGATACCTGAAGTTCTTTCCCCTTCAAGTTCTTTGATTCCATAAATGAATGTATGAATGAATGAACCATTGAACAATGTGATACTGTGCTGAGTGCCAGGGACCGGAATATAAAAGTGAGATAGTTCCTGCCCTCAAGGGCTTACATTCTAAAGGAGGGAAAACAAAACAAGTAGGGAATTGGAGCCAGGGAAGAGAGTACTGGTCTGGGGAATCCCAAGGATGGTGACTGGATTTTCATGACCTTTCCAAGAGTGTTCACTTGATCACTGTCCCCATAGGAAGAAGTGGAATGCAAGAGGTAGGAATGGGGAGAACTCTCCAGGCAAGGGTGGAATGATCCTCAGTTATTAAACTCTGAGGAGAAGCTTCAATCCCTAGGTGGCATTAAAGGAAGGACTCTGTCCAAGTTAATTTTTAGTTCCCTAAATGAGGGAACAACATAAGGTGCAGACTGATAGCAAATGTTTGGCCTTTCTGCCTACTAGCTAGAGTTTGAGTTCATGAAATCCATTGAAATGGTAGGAGTAGCATACAAATTTCCTACACAAAGAACAATACTGTGGAAATAATTTCCGCGGTTCACATCAAAATTCTCTGAGCTATTTATAACCTTCCATCCACACAAAAAAGCCCCAGCAGTCAGATGGCACAGGACCCTTGGAGAAATAGAAAACAGTGACATCAGAGCAGCAGGTGGAGGTCTCAGAGTACAAGCAAGAACCCAGCCACCCACCTCCCTGGGCTCTCTTGATCTCTTTGAAAAGGAAATACTCTCAATTTCACTAGGGTAAGAATGGAAGTAGAGATTAAGGAGGTAGGAGTTTCCCAAGGGCTTGTATGAATACAAACTAGTGTGAACAGATCTGTTTAGACTAGAGCAGGCAGCCTCTTCATGCCTTCTTGGTTTGACTTACTTAATAGGACCTGCAAATCCTGCAGGCCACCCCATATTCTCCTCTTCTCAGTGCAAAAGTATATACATGCAGTCAAGGTACCTATTTCCATAAGGTAATCAGATGACACCTGCTTGACATTCATTTAGAGTCTTAGAACTGGGGGCTTTAAAGTCCTTCACTTCCCTTCTAGGCCCCTCTTTTTACAAGTGAGGAAGCTCAGACAAGAGGGCTGCATTTGTGCCCAAAATCCTGTAGATCCTCAGTAGCGGAGTAAGACCCAGACTAGTGTGCTTCCCATAGAGGTTGCATTTTGTACAGCACACTTTGATTTTCAATATGTTTTCACATCTAGTCTCTTCTTTTCTCTCATTTGTTCCCCACAACTCCTATTGAGGGTGGGCAGGTTTTTTTTTAATTTTTATTGTTTTTTAAAATTTATTTTTAGTTTTCAACATTGATTTCCCAAAGATTTTGAGTTACAGATTTTTTTCCCATCTCTCCCCTACCCCCCACCCCAAGATGTTAAGCGTACTGAATACCCAGTCGTGAGCAGATTTTCTTACCCCCATTTTACAGAGGAGCAAATTGTGGCTTATTATTTAAATAACTTTCTTGTGGTCATATAGCTAGTTAGTAGTGAAACCAGTTCTTCTGACTTAGAGCCTAGAATACTTTCCTGTAATGCATGCTGCCATCCATGTTGTACACTCTCTCCAAAAATAGGGTCAATGTAAGAAGCCAGATTTTTTGTCTGTGTTCTTTAGGAGCAGGTAGAATTTGGAGAGAAAACAGATTCTGACTCTCTACCATACTTCTCTTAAATAAGTAATTTCTAAACACTTGGATACTTAATTTTTTGAATTTCTTCATCTTACAAGACCTACTTTAATATGTAGGAGCCACTCTTTCTCTTGATTTTGTAAGGGAAAGCTTTACTTTTCTGTTAGCCACATTCATCACAGATAATATATATCATTGTTACTTTAAGAAAGAAAGGAGAGGGAATAATGTAATTGTTGAAACAGCATTTTCCAAGCTCAATTCATAACTTACTCCTCATTCAACCTTAGCCCAGGGTCATGCTACTACCCACTAGTGGTCAAAACAGTCATTGCAACAAAGAAGAAAAAGCAGAGCTCATCATCAGGTCAATTAAGGTTAATTAAGAACTTACATATGCAAGGGGATATGAGAAAGATTATAGAGGTAGAGTCAAAAGAATTTGGCAACCACTTCCTTATAGGGGGTGAGAACAAGAGAAAAGGCAGCTGATTCCCAAGTTTTTGAGGCTGAGTTCCTAGGTGGTTAGTGGGACAATAAATGAGAGAGAGAGAGAGAGAGAGACAGGTGAAGATCTTTGCCCTGAAGGTGACCGTACTCTCTCACTGTCCCCTCATTTATCTTTGGCTGATCCCCAAGACAAATTAGGAAATAGTGAAAGTGTACTTATTGCCCCAAATCATATCCCAAATACTGAAAGAACTGGCCAATATGGTCCCAAGCTACCAGGTTTTTTTTCGTATTGTGTGTTTTTGTTTTGTTTTGTTTTATCACTTTATTTCAAAATGAACAGACGTTTAATTTTTCTCCCACTCATCTACCCTTAATTTAAAAGAAAAAATAAAAATAAACCCTTGTAACAAATACACATAGTCAAGCAAAACATAGCCCATATCCAGTGCTCTCAATGATTTGTTTCATTTATTAAGTGCTTATTATATACCAGGATATATTATATATCCACACTCAATGCTGTGGATAAAAGAAAAAGGGGTAATAAAAAGCCCCTGCCCTCAAAGAACTTAAATGCTAAGGAAAGAAAAATATATGTGTGGGCAATTCTCACTTTATGGAAGTGGACCATTTTGCAGGCCTCTGTGTAATTTTATGTAATGTGAATTTCCCCTCAGATGTGAGACCAAAGACAGAGAAGCAAGAACAAGGGGAGGAGGGGGTGAGTACAGGGCCAGACATGGGGTGGGGGGTAGATGGACATGGACACAGACAGGAGAGGACCAGGGACAGACAGGAGGTAGGTGAAGAGGAAGGCTGGACTAGGGGAGGGGTAGCTGGAGCAGAGCAAAGGTCTCTCTCGGGGCTGGAGGTCTGAAATGAAGCCCTTGATAATCCAGCACATTGCTTCCATTCTTTTGCTTTCACTTGGAGAGTTTTCGGGGGTGTTGTTTGTTTGTTTTGGTAGGAGTAGTAGAAGGCCTAGAGCTCCAAGCCTAGGGGCAAGAATGGAGAGAGACAGAGAGAGAGAGCACAGTACTGTATAGTAAAGTTAACATAAGCAGGTTTTTTTGGAATATGAATTCCTAATTCTTTATTTAAAGTTTAATTTTTCAAAAGTGAGAACTGTGTACTTACACATTGGTACCTACAAGATACACAGAAAATAAATGGAAGGTAGTCTTAGAGGGAAAGGTCCTAGCATTTGGGGTAACCGGGAAAGGCCTCCTGCAAAAGATGATACTTTCTGAGTCTTGAAGGAAACTGTGGACTCAAAGAGGCAGAGGAGTTGGAAGGGAAAAAAGATGTAGAGATGGAAAGTGGGAAATTGTGTGAGGAATGACAAGGAGACTGACCCTACAAGCATGTGGAAGAGGACCAGGTATAAGGAGACTGGAAAGGTAGGAAGGGACCAGGGTGTGAAAAGCTGGAAATGCCAAATGGGGGCCTTTATTTTGACACCTCAGAAGAATCATTATTGTAAGTGAAACAGAGTCAGCTGGTAGGTATACATGGCCTACAGTATGTTACCAACAATAGCTTGTGCTCAAGGAGTGGCAGAAAAGAAGGCAGGCCACTCATCTAGCAAGAGCAAGGAACAGTCAGACAGCTTGAGCATTGCAGGGGTTTCCACCAAAGAGGAAAAGAACCAGAGGAAAGCTTCCAGGGCTTGGGGTAAATCTCCGAGGAGGATTCATGGGAGGACAAGGATAAGGATTGCACAGGATAGGGAGGCGTAGTACTGCTGGAGGACATACAGACATGAATGAGATCATGGGGCCTTTGATGTAACAACAGTAATACTATCTGTTCTCTATCTGCATGTGAAAACCACGCAAGATCTCATCTGAATCAGTTTGACTCCTGCAAATGAGCACATTCTGTAATTCTTAAGATCTCTGATGTAAAAAAACCTACACTGACTAGGAAAGCGATTTTGAGGCTGTGTGACCAGGAGAAGGTGCTGAACCTCTCTGAACCCCAGTTTCCATGACTGTAAAGGAATATTCTATGATTCCCCTCCCTTTCCTTTACAGAGTTGTTGTAAGGAAAGTGATTTCTTTGCCATAAAGCATTATGTAAATATGAGTGGGGCTTAAGATGTCCATAAGTGCAAAAGAGAGGTTTAGGCATTGCTATATAAAATGTTTTGTTAATTTGCAAGTTTGTGTGTCAGAAAAGAGGTGTGGTTGTCCAAAATTCTGGATCCCATTCCAAATCCATTGCATAGTTGCTGTCTGCCCCAGGGCCAAGAGGAGACATTTTCTGCATACCCACCCCAATTTGTGAACTGCTTAGGGTCTTGCTTTTTTAAAATGACAACAGCTGGTGGCTGCCATTATGAGGCATTCTCTTTATTCTTCTTCTCTCCCTGCCCTTCACACAATTGACTTTCTCTGTGTGTCCTTCCTCTCTTTGGTTTTCCTGAACACTAGAGATGAAGAAAACTCTTATCAAGCTCCAGGGAAAAAGAAGTACTTTTAAGAATTAGGCTATAAGAAGAACTGTCTTGCTGAGCTCAAACTGCTTAATGAACCCCAGAAGTTAGGATGAGATGCTCATAAAAGGAGGAATTAAGTGTCTACCTGCAGATTTGTGATGGTGGCTCTGGAGGGTCCCCATTCACTTGGGGGCTCTGCTGTAGCATTAGTATAACTTGATATATGCCTATTTGACTAAACAGTGCTGCTGTGTATTCAAACATGCTTTTTCTTCTTTTTCATTTGAGGCTGTATGGTGTAGTAGGTAGATCACTGGAATGATAGACAAGAAACCTGCCATGACCAGCTGTAAAGGCTGTTTCTTCCCTGGGTTATAGGATTCATTCAACAAACATGTATTAGATTCTTCCTAAGCACCAGGCTCTGCTAGGCACTGAGGATACGAAGAGTAAAAATAAAAGTTCCCACCTTACATTCTGTGGGGAAACAATATGTATATAAAAATTAAATACAAAATACTTTCTGAGGAAAGGACTCTAAGAACTGGAGGGAATCTCAACAGGCTTCCTGTAGGAGGAGACCTTTAAGTGGTCCTGTGGTGCAAAGTTGAGGCATTGAAGACAGCATGTGCTGTCTACAGCTGGGGGATGGAAGGTCATTTACTGAGAACAGCCAACGAGTCAGTCTGACTTGAACATAGTGTATGTGGAACATGATGTGGAGTAAACCTGAACAGGTTGATGATAATTGGATCGTGAAAGGCTTTAGAAGTCAAAGAGATACATTTGTATTTTATCCTAGAGATAATAGGGAGCCGCTTGAACTTTCTGAATAAGAGACACGTGATCAGACCTGTGTTCTAAGAGTATCAATTTGACGGCTGTGTGAGGGGTACAGCCTGGAGGCAGGGAGACAGAAGGTTGCAGCAGGAAATGAATGATTTGCTGAGCCTGAGTGGTGGCCATGCAGCTGAAGAGAAGGGGGATGGGTTGGAGATGGATTGGGGCAGTCAAATGAGGGCCAGGGATGGGGAGGGAAGGGGGGTGAGTGTGCAGAAAACATAAGCATTGAGAAGGATGGAAAGAATGAGGATGAGGATGTCCCCACTTGGAATAGGGAAGTTGAGAAGAGGGGGAGGTTTGGGGAAGATGGTAAACTCAGTCAGGAGCCTGTTGAGTTTGAGTTCCTTCCAGGAAGGCCCTGCTTTACCAGCTGAGGTGCTGAAGAGGAGCTGTAACTGTGTGACCTGGGGCATGTCCCTTAACGCCTACTCACGATTTCCTCATCATAGAATGGAGTTTTGACCAACTCTCCTCCTCCCCAAATGTGCTGAGTGGCAGCTCAGCTTTTTCTCTTTTGCAGTCACTAGACCTGAGCTGTAGCTCTCCAGGACAGTGCCACAGATGCCCCATTTGAAAAGAGGAAAGGACTAATCTTGGTTAAACAGGGGGCAAAGCCATATTAGAGAACTGTGAAAGTAAGGTTTATAAAGCAAAGTCCATCTGCTGGCTGTGTGATGTGAAAGATGTCACCCTTTATACAAAATCAGGTATCTGACAATTCCCACTGAGAAGCAAGGGGAGAAAATGTGTCCCCAAATGAGACAGAGAAGCGGCAGGTTTTTCTTAGCTTATGGGTGAAATGATGCTGCCATTAGTGAAGCCTCGTGTACTGACCCTCCTGCTCAGAACAGGCCGTTCTTTCTGCCGTCTCCACCCTCACTGGGTGCCCTCCAAATCGCTTTCTGCTCTCTCTGTCTTTCTTACTCTGCTGGGTTCGACCTACTCTGTTGTCACTGTTCATTTGTCCCTCCCTCCTTCCTTCCCTCCCCAGCTTTCCCTTGTGTTTGGCTCCCACTTTGATCTTTTAGAAGCATTGCTCTTCTTCCCAGCACTTACCTGGGCAATGAATCACCTCCTTTTTGTTCCGAACCTAAGTGCTCTTCCTCTACCCTGGCACCTTTTATCTGCTTGTGGAATTTCATTAGCTTCCTGTTATAATAGAACCCGCATCTATGTACTGATGCTGAAATGAATTTGAATTAGTTCATAGCATTTCTTCTCCCATCCTCCACCCTCAGGCATGTTTTCCTGTGTCTTAGGTGCAAAATTAGAATCAATCTTGTTACTGAAAAGTATGAAATAAGACCTTGGTTAAGAATGTATTTGAAATCCAATGGACATTTTGTCTCTGGGCTGTGGGCTAGGAATTCAAGAACTAATTGAGGGCGGGAATATGGAAAGAATACAGAAAATTAGTCAGCTTTGTTTTCTCCTATTAAAATATGACTGTAACTGACTAGATGGGAAATGAAAGCAATTAACTAGCTTTCCAGCCCTGGGAGAAAAAAAAAAGCTGTCATCCAAGCAAATAAAGGGAAATTCTTTCAAATTAAGGTTTTAGAGAAAAGAAAAGCACTAAATTTGGTCAGCCTGCTGACCCATCTGCTGGCCAGCATCAGAAATGCCAGCTGCACTGCTTGAACTCTGCATTTTGAAGCAGAGCCCTGGTAACTGTGCTGAGCGTTCTAGAGGAAGATCTTTCTAGTCGGTTCCAAGTTTTCTTCTGAATTATAGTGTGGTCTGATAAGAGTGTTTGCTTGCAGATCTCCCAACATCATTTATAGGAGAGAACTGGGCCAGAAAGAGAGGCAGGGTTGGAGAACACTACTTGGAGATAAAGCTAAAGCTCCCTACTGACTCCACCACTTCTTATCTGGGCCTCAGTCCCCTCATCTTTCAGAGCCTCTGGGCTCCTCCTCTCAAAAACAGACTAGATGACCTTAGGGAACCTTGTAAGCCTGAGAGACTCTGATCCTAAGACCTTGGCCCCCTCAAACAGTGATGGGTTGGGAAAAGCTGACAAAATTGAAACCTGAGCTAGTTAGGTAAAGTATTCAAGCAGCTAGTGGTTTAACAGGATCCTAGGTTTCAAGAGTCCTCTACCAGCATCTTTTTTCCACTGCACCAGCCACCTTTTCTACCTCTTCAACCTCTTAGCCATCTAATCAGCAGTATATAGAAGATGGGCCTTTATGCTTTAGCTGGTTGCCAGGAGTGCTAACCTCAGTTTTTCAAGTGACTGTATTTTGGTAGTCTGTTTTTTGGTAACAATTTTCAGGTAGTCTGTATTTTGGTAACAATTCAATTTCAGTGAGTGTATTCATTTGGAATCATGGAAGGTCACTAAGTTGAACATGATATAAATATATCGAGAGTTTTTCCATTTCAGGAGGAGGAATCTTGCCAGTGTCTTAGATGAATTAAGAAAACTGCACTGTAATATGTAGGTATTTTTTCAGGTAAAGTACAGGGTAGCAGTTTGCAGAATATTTTGTAGCAAAGGGAAGCCATCTGAAATACATTTAATTATCTAACCCTTGTCTGTGTCTGCTACCTGAAATGTTGCTATATTGAAAATTAACTTTGTGTTTTTTTTCTCCTGATTTGGTTTAGAGTGGCCCTTAACTCACATTTTTTCTTTCTTACTCAGGTGACAGATCATGCCACCACTGCCCTCCTCCACTACCAGTTGCCCCAGATGCCAGATGTTGTGGTCAGGTCCTTCATGGTAAGTGGCCTTAGCATAAAATTCCTTCCACTGGCACCTCCAGATTGATAACAACAATAACAATAATAAGAGAGTAGCTTGAAAGGTAACTTTTGCAGCTTCCTTCTGTCTTCAGATGACTTATGAGTCTCAAAACAGAAAATGGGGCCTCTCATTTACCATCAATGAGAAATCATTACATATACAATTTCCAGGTCTTTCCCATGATTGCTGAATAAGAAGGAGAATTGGGATAGATTTTCCAAGACACTAACATAATTTCCCAGGAACATTTTGAGCCTTTATTTTATAAAGAATTGAAACTTAGACTGTAAAACAACTATTTGATAGGCTACATGTTTAAGTACCTGCTGTTTGGTTTATGTTAAGCAACTGGTCTGATTGATTTTTTGACTGAAATGACCAGTTGTTCTAACATCTTGTTAGCACGGCCTCACTCCTACAGCATCTGGCCCCATCATTAAGCAAAGTTAAATTCTTTTTTTCCCTACATATTAGAAAAGTTGATCCTGAAAGAACATAGTCCAGGCTCTTAGCTGTCAGGACTTACCTTTGAATGAGGTTCTTCATCCCTAAATAAAGGTTGGCAGCTAGGTGGGGTAGTTTTTGTCCAGTTCATGTTAAAATATGTGCCTGAAATTAAGATTTGAAAACTAGTGGTATGTTTAAAAAGGCACAGGCCCCTTTAATCAGTTGACTAAAGCAGAGAGTTGACAGTATGAAGTGAAAACTTCATCTTGGATGGATGGGAGTGATAACCCTAAGCCTGGCTTGTCTAAGTTCACTGTTTCCCTTGGGTGACCTGCCTTTGGGCTTTTAGAAAATGTAATTTTTACATGAGGGAAGATAAGCTTCCTCAAACTGAAGCAAACATTAGCACTTGAACAGGAGAGTTCAGCTTGTCCTTTTCCCCATGTCTGCTGCTGATCTCCAAAGATCTAGTACTTTTGAAGGAGAGCTATTGACTATCCAAGCTTTACCCCTCTAGAGGAGGCAGTGATGAAGATGGAGGGATTTGTATCAATAAACTCAGCTGACCTCCACTTCAGAGAACAATTTTCTCATATCGACTTAATTCAATAGGACTTGAAATGACGAGATTCATGTGCACCCTTCACAGCAAGAACTCGCTTGCCTGGATTTTTTTTTTTTAAATAGTGAATCTCCTTGAGCTTAGAATTGAGTTATACCATTCTCATCCTAATTTATGATGCTTGGAGGAAACCAGTGGAGAGAGCTGTATTCATGAACACTTAAATATGTTAGTGGTTGCCTCTTATCACCTTATTTGGTGGTATCAGGGTAGCTGTGCACTCAGTGTTTTAGGTCTTATTTTGGCCGTGGAAGCTAACGTGACCTCTGAAATCACATTAGAAAGAATGGTATGTTGACCTCTTTGGGAGAATTCCAAAGTCTTAATTTATTCAAAGACTTCCTTTTGAAGGCCTGTGACCACTTGTGGGCACAGCAGAAGAAAAAGGGAATCATTGTGTACATTACAAAGATACAGAGCTCTGGAAATAAACTGTGGTTATGTAGGGTCCCTGATGATACATGAGACCTTGGATCATTATAACCCCTAAGAGAGAACACCTGCTTTGTTTTTCCTCTTGTTTTTCTTCCAGCACTACTTCCTATCCACAAGGTCCTTAGTTTGGAGGAAGTAAGGGGATTCTAACAGAACTGAAAATCAGCAATATTGTGACCTTGTGGTTTTCTGCATGCTTCTCTTTCTATACAATCACAGGATATCTTTTTGGGTCAAAGCCAACTTAAGTTCTCTGCCCTCAGCATCATTATGCTTGACAGGAAGGATGACATTGGAAGTATCCAGATCCAGTTTCTTTCATTTCTCTGTACACTTCTCTTTTTAGACCTGGTTAAGAAGTTACATAAAGCTGTTCCAGGCTCCATGCCAGCGCTGCGGAAAGTTTTTGCAAGATGGCCTTCCTCCCACATGGAGGGATTTCCGAACCCTCGAAGCCTTCCATGACACCTGCAGACAGTAACCCTACCCAGCCCTGCTTTCAGACCCTCAGGATGACAAGCAGGTAGAAAAATAAGCCCAGCACCCAAACCTTTTCCAGATCAACCTAAGCAATATTGATGGCTCAGTAGTTAATTCTTTTCGTAACATCAGTACATTCATTCTTTAGTAAACAGTGCTTTGCTGTGTGTTAAGGCTGAACCAGTGCTGTTGGATACCAGGTTGTCTCTATGGTTGATGGGGACTAATTTTATACTTCAGCTGGTGCACAGAAGGAAAAGAGGACTTTTTGTGTACATAATATAAGAAAGTAATGCAGCATGTTCTGTGTTTGTTAGTGGTGAGCTCATCCTTCTGGATCAGTCTCGTAAGTCATTTTCAGGAGCTATTGTCATTTTAATGAGAACTTCACACATGGTGCCAGAAATCTACATTGTTAAATAACTTATTTTTATAAGCAATAAACTCTTTGTATTCAAGATGAAGATTTCTAGCTTGTTTTCTTGCAATGCCTTATACATTCCATTTCATTTAACATATGAGCTTTTCTCTGTCTTTGGAAACAAAACAGAACAAAAACCCTAAAGTAATGCTCACTTTTAAAAAATCTTGTTAAGGATACATATCAGTGTGGCTTACTTTGAGAAAAGAGGGCACTTTTAGCATGCATGAAATTTCAAAGGCAGGTGGCCACTTGAAAGATGATGGCTTGTACTTTTGGAAAAAAACATACAAATGTTTCTCTTTATTCAAACTGTAATTTTAAAAAAAGGAAAGGACTAAAAAAAGGAAAGGAAAGGACTATACATTATTAATCAGTTAGGAAATGTCTGGGAAGTATCCATAAATCTGTGTTTGCCTGATACTGGTCCCAAAAGTCATTCTAAAATGAACTTTAAAGCTATCAGTTAAATGCAAAAGTTTCAAACCAGTAACTAATTACACTAAAATTAAAAATGAATGATCTAGTAAAGACTTTGATGGGAATGGGGGATAGTTTTCATGTGCTGTTGTAAAGCAGCCTGTGTGGCAAACAATAGTTCATTTACAAATAAACAATGATCATAGACTAAGAAGGGACTAAGATCATAGACTTAGAAGGGATCTTGAGATCCTTAAGGCCAGCTTCCTCATTTTACTGATAAGGAGAAGGAAGCCCAGAGAGACTAAAGGATTTCCTCAAGGTCTTCTTGTTTACTGCCTCAGAAACAGCAGGGCCAGGATTTAAACTCAGACCCTTTACTCCAAAACCAACTGTCTTTTTACTCTCCTGCTTGAAAAGATGATGTATTCAGTTGAGCACGCACTTATTACCATTATTGAGGGCTCTTTTTTTTTTTCTTTTTTTGGTTTAGACTTCGAATTCCATTAGGATAGGGAACTTTTAGTGAGGAAACTCCCTCTACCGATACAAATTGGCAACTTCTACAATTTATCTTATGGAACAATTATAAATTATTAATACTAATACCTGACATATATACTTTGAAGTTTACAAAGAGCTTTCCATTATTTCATGTAAGCCTCACAAAAGTCATATTAGTCCAGTAAGATAGGGATTATCCCGATTTTATAGGTGAGGAAACCATTTCAGAGAATTTTAATTGATTTGCTTCTGGTCACACAGCCCGTAAATGTCAAAGGCAGAATTCAAAACCAAATCTTCCTGATTCCCAAGCTAGTAGTCTGTGGACTACATCAGGCTAAGCTCACTGGGTGCAGAACGCTGTCCTAGGTGCTGAAGGAAAACGATTCCAAGTTTAGATTAGACAAGCTTCACAGTTACATGCATTCCTCCAGGGACCTTATAGTCTAGTAGGTAGATATGACATAAACACAAATAACTATTATACTAAGTGACACATAACTCCTTTAGAGAATTCTAAGCAAAATGCTGTGTGTTTTGAAAAACTCAAAAGAGCATGGGAGCTGCTGTGTGAATTTTACCACTTTGTGTATAAAATGAGTAAGTAGGCAAAAGGGATATTAAGATAAGTTTCTGCAAGCATACAATTTTACTTTTTTATTTGTTTTGAGATTTTGTGTGTGTGGTCTTTCCCTTGTGTTCTATTTCTTCTTTCACAACATGACTAATGTGAAAATGTGTTTAACATGATAGCACATGTATAACCTGTATCAGAGTATCAAATGTGATCATATTTGTTAAGCTCTTAGCACATGGAAGGTACTAGTATTTACATAGTGTTCTAAGGTTTTCAAAGCATTTTACAAATATTAGCTGATTTTATCCCCACAACAATCCTGGGAGGACAGCACTATTATTGTGCCCATTTAACAGATGAGGATGCAGAGGCAGACAGAGGTTAAGTGATTTGCCCACGGTCTCACACCTAGCAAGTGTCTGAGGTTAGATCTGAACTCAAAGCTTTTTGATTCCAGGTCCAGTGCCCTAATCCCTCCACCACCTTGTAATGGAGGTAGATAGTGACACAGCTTAGGAGTCAGATAGCTTGAGTTCTGGTCCTGTCTGTGACATGTGCTGGCCACGTGGCCCCCAGGCAAGTCACTGAACATCTCAGTGTCCCTTCTGGGTAACTTGTTAAGACTCTAAGTTGCAGGCCTCTTATGGATTTTCACTGGTGGAAGGAGTTTCCTCATTAAAAGTTTCTTACATGGATGAAATCAGTTATAGACCCCCAAAAGTAGATTAAGTTCCTATTATCTTTATAGGAGAGAGTATGGATGTATGCCAGCAATGATTATGGTATATTAGGAACTATGTCTTATTTAAACTTTTTATCTCTACTAGTAGTACCTAATATGTTCTTCCTCACAAAGGTGCTTTAAAAACGTTTGAGTGGATGGGTGGATAAATTGCGTCTTCCGTTGCTAAACATAGCCCTGTGTTTCAGCAAATCCATGTAGACTGTTGAGCGGAGGAATAGGGGAAACTACATGGAAGTAAGTGATCATTAAGGATCCATGGATGTATTCTGAACACACCTAGAAGACCATTTGTAGCTGTTGCTGTTTTTTCATATACTACAAGGTGGTAGAGAGATTAGGGTACTGGACCTGGAATCAGAAAGGTTTGAGTTCAGATCTAATCTCAGACACATGCTAGATGTGGGTCCGTGGGCAAATCACTTAACCTCTGTCTGACTCTATATCGTCATCTGTTAAATGGGCACGGTAATAGTACTGACCTCCCAGGATTGTTGTGAGGATAAAATCAGCTAATATTTGTAAAATGCTTTGAAAACCTTAGAACACTATGTAAATGCTACTACCTCCACATTCAGATATCTAAAGGGTTATTTTAAGTCAGTTTTATCATTTTTTAAAAGAAAGTTCAGGGGGTGTTTTGTATAATTCCAGCCCCGCTATGAAACGGGCATTTTTAAAAGCATTTAGAAATGCTTAAATACCAACTTTATTTTGTAAGCTCTGTAAGAATCCTCATTGATCATGTATTCTAGTAAAGTGGACATTTAATTCAAATCAGATGCTGGTATACAAATTTCACGTGCCTGTCAGTTCGTCAGTTATGAAATTGTATTGTGTGAAATGTTTCTCAAAAAGGTGGGTCCTGGTCATCTGTAACATGAGACAGTTGTATAGAGGACTTGTCTGGTCCCTTCCACCTCTAAGACTATATGTATGGTCATTCAGGGCCTAGACTTTGTTTTATTTAGACAAACTCTACCACAGGCCTTAGTATGGTTTGTTTACAAAAAGACGGAGCCTATAAATATTTGTTATGTGCCTAGTATTCAGTGAGGTGACGAGGATAATGGACAACTGATAAAATAGAGAAGTGGATCTGAGAGATCTCCAGACTCTATTTAAGCTGAACAAGGATTTGGCTCTCAGTACTGAGTGATTCTTTTATGTGTCGCACCATTAATGTGTAAGACCCAGACATCAAATGTTGATCTTTCAGTGTTAATGTGCGAACTCTCCAGTGTATTTTGTTGTGTTAAAATATGGGCCATGATGCTCTATTGGACACCTTTTTAAGGTCACCAGAGCTGAGAGAAGAGACGACAGCTTCGTCCACCAGGATCCACCAGAGGTCAGTGAATCTTGCCAGACTTCAGAGGCATCATTTGAGCCATCAGGTCTAGAGAGGGGAGAACAAAATATTAACTCCCTTTTCTTATCGGAGCCTCTTATTCTGCATTGTGCTGGCTATTTCAGTGCTTTTTAATTGTCCTTCTTTGACAGCTACAATTCCACCTGCTCTCTCACCATGGTCTAGTCCAAATTATATTGGGTATGCAGAGCTCATTCAGGACTGGACAGTATGTGTATCAGAGATGATGTATCAGAGTCATGTTATTGGGGAAAAGTTGTCCTGCAGTCAGTCCACCTGGTCTGTGAATAATTAGAAAGCTTCATTTTCCAGTGTAGTCAGCTTTCCTCCCTATTTCCTTACCCTTAGCACTCATGACCTAGAGCTCAGTCACCTTAGAGGTCATACAGTACAGCCCTTTTCCTTTTAACTTAAAGTTGGGGGTGAGGAATCTTAGAAAGTAGCTTTGAAGGTGCATCCTTAGTCCTAAGTTTGCCCCCATCCTCTTTTTTTCAGGTAATAAAATCTCATGAAGTTCATGGAGCCATTTCAAGTGAAGTACATCACTAGTAGCTTTTTGATAAATAGTGGCTTCAGCTTATTTGTGTTAAATGGGTTTGAAATTTCAGCCACAGATTAGTTGTCTTTCTTTTGGTTTTGTGCTTTCAGTGCTAACAGAAAGAAGAATTCTGCTGGCAAACTGAATTTATATCATTCTTTTTGCCATCTTGGTGGAAACAGGACAAATGCCTTTATTGGAAGAAAAAAAGGCTTTGTTTTGGTGCATGGATGTGAGCCTGCCAAGTGTCTTACCGTGAATTTATTAACCATCTAGTGGTGCAAAGTCTTTTCTGTCTTTTACTGAGTGTTGGGTATTTATCCTGATAGGAAAGAGTCTAGGAGGGATTCCTGTGGTATAGTGAATAGAAGACTGGCCTTGAAATCAGGAAGGACCTGAGTCCAAGGCCTTTTTAAAAATATTCTGTATCTCTATCCCAAGTGAGTCACTTAACCTGACAGTCACAGCTCTCAGAGACTCTAAGCAATTTTCTAAGAGTATAAGTTACAGACAGGTTGCCAGTCGCATCATCAAGGAAGTTTCCACACTGAGAAGTTCCCACACTAATTAAATTAAACACCCCCGCCCCAAAAATAGAATCTATGTATCTATGTAACTGAAGATAATTTGATAAGGCTTGAGGAGCCATAGCTGGAGGACTCAGCCTTGCAAATGGAGTCAGGTGGCCTTGAATCTGCTTTAGGCATTGAATCATGAAGCTCTATGAATGCATCATGAAAGACCATTTAGAAAATGAAGGCATTGTTTCTCGAGAGTACATTGAAATCCATGCAATAGCCCCATTTCCATGATTCTGTCTGCATATCTGTGAGTACTTGCTATCTTGGATCTTTATTAGAAAACCATTCCCTTTTTGGAGGTGGCCTTTTGATATTTGACTCTGACTCAACGCCCCTAAAGCTAATAGGCAATGGCCTTTCATTTCCAAAGGGTAGTTGGTTAAATTAATGATTGCCAAAAGGCCACAGTTAATTTGCTCACATTCCCATTTCTTTTCATTAGTTGTGGAGCCAGCAAAGTTCAAGACGATGTCTGTGTACAAAAAAGTATGGATTTGATTAGGAAACACTTGCATGGTTCTAAATCATGGTTTGAGTTAGCATTTTTTTTAATTCCTCGGCCTTGGGCAATGTGTAATTAATAATGGCTAACATTTATATAGTACCTACTATGTGCCAGGCACTATACCGAGTGCCTTACAAATATTATCTCATTTGATCCTCATAACAGCCCTTAGAGGTAGGTGCTCTTATCATCCCCATTTTATAGGTGAGGAAACCAAGACTAGAGACATGACTTGCCTAGTCACACAGCTAGTAAGTACCTGAGATCACACTTGAACTCAGGTCTTCCTGATTCCAGATCCAGTGCTTTGTGCATTGCTCCACCTTGCAGTCTAATTGGGAAAATGTGGAAGAATCTCTGAGCAGAAGTTTTAAGAGTTAACTGTATTGATAGAAGCCACAGAGAGGGAGAATGGTCTGGTAGAAATACTCAACAAGCATTTCTCCAGCCCTTACTATGTAACAGGTACCATATAAAGGATAAGGATGCAGAGAAACAAAAGTCTCTCACTTCACAGAATTCACATTTTACTGTAATTAATTTATTTACACAAGTATGTATTTATACAAGTTCTCTATACTGTCTATATGGAAATGCCTGTTTTATTTGGTGTTTGTTAGGTTTAAAATGAAAAAACAAAACAAAACACAGAGAACTAGAGTGCCTCCAGAAAGGGCAGCCAGGATGGTGAACAGCTTGGACACCGTGACGTGGTCATCAGAATGGGGATCTGTTTTGAAATTAGTTGAAGGTACAAAAATATTTGATAAAAAATTTTGCCCCAGGGCCCAGAAATCCATGCTTAAGCATAGTGGAAGATAGGTGCTGTGGCTTAACTTGAAACCTTTAGTTTGATTTGAAACCCTTTTTTTTTTAGTACTAAAGGTTAGCTGGGCATATTTGGAAGCAACAAGAATTGAGATAGTACAGGAAGAGATTGGAGATTGGAGAGATAACATAGGGGCAGTGTGCCAGAAGGCATGGTGTCAAGGGTACACAAAGAAGAATTAGTCCTGGCAAGGAAAAGAGCCATCACCATTAGAAAGTAGAGTAAAAATGCAGAGAACAAGAGATCATGTCAAAAGATTTTGAGATGTTGAGTAGAAAAGAGGGAGCTCACAGCAGATGGCTTCTATTTTAGCTTAGAATATAAACTCCTTGAACTCAGGGACTTTGTGTGTGTGTGTGTGTGTGTGTGTGTCTGTCTGTCTGTCTGTCTGTCTGTCTGTCTGTCTGTTTCCCCAGGTCCTAACACAAAGCCTGGCACATAATAGGCACTTAACATTTATTATTGTCCAGTCAGTTTTAGTTGTTTCAGACTCTTTGTGAACCTGTTCGGAGTTTTCTCAGCAGAGATATTGGAGTGGTTTGTATTTCCTTTTCCAGTTCTTTTTATGGATGAAGAAACTGAGGCAAACAGGTTTAAATGACTTACCCAGGATCACACAACTCTAAATGTCTGAGGCCAGATGTGAACTTGGTCTTCCTGACTAACACCACCTAACTGCCCCTAATGTTTGTCCTCAGTATGTGTCTACTCCTGGCTTGACAGACTGATTGTCTCTAGTAACTAGCAGCTCCAGTGGCATGGCCAGCGTGGGGGAGGGAGAAGAGGAGAGAAAAACCACTCCCCGCTGCCTTTTGTTTCCCTGGGGTACATATCTGCCTCCAAAATCCAAAACTTCAGAATGGTTTCATGTTTTGATACAGGCCGAAGACGTGGAACTGATTTTTCTCAGCCAATACAAGACATTTCTAGTGTCTAAGGCCCTATAATCCTCTCAAGTTGATTCAAGACTTATTGTGGTATTATAGGAAAACGTAATACCCACTTTACACT
Source organism: Pseudochirops cupreus (assembly GCA_028627135.1). Taxonomy (NCBI): domain Eukaryota; kingdom Metazoa; phylum Chordata; class Mammalia; order Diprotodontia; family Pseudocheiridae; genus Pseudochirops; species Pseudochirops cupreus. The sequence goes on from CM053581.1 coordinate 224,179,128, forward strand.
TTATGATTACACTCTGGGCTCATTAGTTAATTACATCAGTTGAGTTGATGGGTTGGAGCTCACTCCTGCTATACATTGAAATAAACTGTTATGTTGAATATCACTTTAAAAGCATGCAAATTAAAGGTTACAATACCGCACACTTCCCATTTGTATGGTGCCTTGCAGCTGGGTGGCACAGTGGATAGAGTCACAAAGACTTCAAATCCAACCTCAGATACAAGTACTAGCATGTGACCCTGGATGAGTCACTTAACCCAGTTTGCCCCAGTTTCCTCATCTGTAAAATGAGCTGGAGAAGGAAATATCAAACCACTCCATTATCTTTGCCAAGAAAACCCCAAATGGGGTCACGAAGAGTCAGACATGACTGAAACAACTAAACAACAACAATTGTAACTTTCAGAATACTATTGTTTCTAAGATATCACTTGATCAGTACTAAAATTCTGCAAGGTTAATAGGACAGATGTTATCTCAGCTATACTGATAAGAAAACTGAGGCCCAGGGAAATTGAAGCAACTTACTCATGGTCATATGTGGGGCCAAGGAGCCAAAAGTGGCCTTGTTCTCAAAGATCACCTATTCAGACATTCTTATCATATAAATAAAGCAGGTCACTCCCAGAGAAATTAAATGAGTTGGTCAGAATTACACAGAAGGTAAGGTACAGAGGTAGGATTTGAACCTAGATCTAGGTAATTCCCAATCTAATGATCTTTTGGTCATACCATGTTGCATGCCAAATTCCAGAATCCTAGTAAGAGCTGACATTTCTATAGCATTTAAGGCTTTACAAATACCTTATATATCTTATCTCGTCTTATCATCACAACCACCCTTGAACTCAAGTACTTCAGGTGTAATTCCCATTTTACATGAGGGAAAATTGAGGCTCAGAGAGGTTAAGTGACTTGTCTGTGGTTCCACTGCTAGTTGTAAGCAGGACTGTAGGCTAGTCCTCCCTCTCTTCATGTAGCACTACCCCATACTGCTTAAGTGAACACCAATAATCGATGAGTAAGGTGTTGCTTAGGTTTAGTAGAAGGGAAAATTAGAAGCAGTATTGGTGGAAATTCTCAAAAGACAGAGTTAGATTTGATGAGAAGAAAAATTACCCCACAATTAAAGCTGACCACAGTGGTCTGCCATGGGAAATAAGGTGCTCCTGTCACTGGTGGTGTTCAAGCAAAAGCTGGATGGCTACTTGTCAGATATATTGAAGAGGGGATTATTGGTCAAGGTCAGATTGGATTACATGACCTGTGAAGTCCCTTCCAGCCAGAAGATGCCGAGATTCCATGAGCTACTGAGTGTTGCGCTCCATGAGCTACAGAGACATTGTTTTGGATAGAACAGTGTGCCATGTTTCTGAATTTTAAATAATGTTTTTTTCATTTCTCTGTAAGGAAATATTAGGTCTTTCACAAGGACAGAGGAACCACACCTTAACTAAATGTTATTTCCTCCATAATACTCTCTGTACCCAGTAGGATTTTATTTTTCTAATCAACGTGGATTTTTTTAATTGAAACGCCCTTGAGGGTAAAAGACAAAACAGCTATGTGTATTATATATTCTCAAAATCCCCCTGCCTAGGGAGGCTCTGAATTCAGTAAAACCTCAATTTGAATTTATTGTTCTGGTTAACTGAGGTTCTGTTGCAAGAGTTCTTAACCTTTTTTAAATCACTGACCTCCTTGGCAGTTTAGAGGAGCCTATGGATCTCTTCTCAGAATAACATTTTTAAATGCATAAAATAAAATACATAGGATTACAAAGGAAACCAATTATATTGATATTGTTATCAAAAGGAAAAACAAGTTCAAGGACCCCAGATTGAGAAGCCATGTTCATTGGATGGGCAAGTCCATCATTTATGTGTCTCCAGTTTCTTGCCACCATTGCAAGTTGTCCCTAGATTCTGTGGGGCCATCAGGTGCCTTCTCCAAAATACTTAACATCCAGTTTTCACCCAGCCTCAGTGTGAGACCTGTGGTCCTTGTTTTTATTGTTCCTTAGCAATGCTAAAGGTTGTTGGATCCATCTTTAGTGGAGAAAAGCAGCTTAATTAGTGGTTTTCTGCCTCATAAGACCTGCCCCAATGTGTGCAGTTCGTGTTGCACTCAGCTCCTCCGAGTGCCCCTTCTCTTCCCCAGTACCAATTTAATTTCTTGGCCAATATTGGACAAATGTAAGGGACCAACTTTTTAATTTTCTGCTCCCAGGTCTCCCTTGTTCCCTCATGCATTTTTCATCACAACCTGCAGCTCTCTCACTCCCTCTGCCCTGTGAACAGTATTGATCGGCTGATTAAGCCATCAAGTCACAGCAAACAACTTTAATTTTCTAACTCGAACCCCGTAGTTCTCTTCCTCTCCCAGTAGCCCTGTTCCTCACTCACCGCAGGGAGGGGTGAGAGAAACACTTCCTTTCCTTTCTCTTTGTTGTTTGATAATCAGATTGTGGACCAGTGAGAAACCAAATCCTGAGATTAGGGAAGGCCGTGCTATCTCTCACCCACAAACTTTATTTAATATTAATTTGAATAGCAGTTCTGTTCTCCCAAGGAACCCGAAGACACTGTTTATATTCTTAGTCTAAGGCCCTCCTGAGAAAAGGTCGTGTCACGCTTATTTTGTACTCCACAGCAAATAGCACATTGCCTAGGTACAAAGAGAATAACATATAACTGATAACTCAGAGGGCCACTATTAAACTGCTCTCGCTACCTTATTCACGTCTCTCCACTGCAATCAATTCTTCACACCACCATTGCATTCATCTTCCTAAAAGTATCATCAATCATGTTACCTCCTTGCTTTAAAAAAAAGAACGAAAGAAAGAAAAGAAACCTCCAGTGACTCCCCATTGCCTCCAGAAAAAAAAAAGTCTTAACTCCAGTGTGGTTTAATAGAGCACTGGATTGGAGTCAGAGAACCTGAGTTCAGATCCTGACTGCTCATCAATTACTTCCCCTTCCTGGGTCTCAGTTTCTTTATCTGTAAAATGAGAGATGAGAAAAGAAGCTAATCACAATAATTACCAGCTTCAGTAAAATAGTACAATACAAAATAAATCCACAAAAATCATCAGTATTCCAGTATAGTACTGACAAAAGCAAGTAAGAACAACGAATTTCATTCAGAATAATTTACATGTATGCACATATGTATTTTTTTTCTAGGAATTAATCTACCAAGACACATGCAAGATTTAAATAACATAGATACAAACAGTTTATAGGAATAATTGGAGAGCTATTTACAGCTCATGGTTAGGCTGTGCCATGACAGTATAATAAAAATGAAAATTTTTCTTCAGTTGATCACTGATTCATTTACGTCAATCAGATTACCAAAAAGATACTTTGTAGGATCACAGGACCATAAAATCGTGGATCTATAGCTGAATAGAACCTTAAAGGCATTTAACAGAAGAGGAAACTGAGTCCTAAGGAGTTGAAATGACTTGCCTAAAGTCATACAGATATTAAGCATCAGAGGCAAAATATGAACCCAGGTTCTCTGACTCCAGACCCAGTGCTTTTTCCACTGTACAAGATAAAACAAGAATAAAATTTATTTGAAGGCACAAAAGTCTATACTCTCATGAGGGAATTAATGCATAGCATTACCAGATCTCAAACTATACCATAAAACTGTAGTCATCAAAGCTATTTGCTTCTGAATGGAAAACAGAAAAGTAGGTGAGCTAAACAGACTAGGTAAGCAAGAAACAGCAAAGGAAAGCACTAATCTGGTCTTTGATAAACCCAAGAACGTACATTACTGGAAGAAGGACTCGCTCTTTGATAAGAACTGCCGGGAAACCAGTTATACCATTAGTACACAAATAGATACAGTGCTCATACTCTATCTCTTTTAGTGCACTGCATGGCAGATAAAACATTGCTAGGCACATATAAAACAATAATAGTGATAAATAAAGAGAATATTAACTGCTCAGTCCCTGCTGTAATCCATCTTCACACCACCAACAGATTCATCTTGCTAAAATGCATCATTGATCTTAATACATCCTTGCTAAAAATCCTTCAGTAGCTCACCATTATTGCCAGAAAGGGGGGGGGAAAGTCATGCTTCTAGTGGAAAGGGCACTGGGTTTGACGAGTCAGAAGACCAGGGTTTAAAAATGCTAGTTTTCCCATTTCGTACTTGCGTGAATTTGAGCCAGTCACCTTTTGGAGGTCTTATATTCCACATGTATAAAAAAATAAATCAATGAAAAAATTAACCAACATGGTTAACTGCTTCAGGAAAGTAGTGGTATATGAAATACATCCACAGAAATCAGCAGTTTTCTTTACAGTATTTACAAAAGCAAGAGAAAGTTGTAGAAAAAGAAAATTAAAAAATTTATATATTTGTCAATTATCCTACCAAAACATACTCAAGACATACATAAACACTCCTACAAAAACACTTTCTAGGCGTAAAAGAAGATAATAATTAGAGAGATAGTCATTGTTCATGCCTGGGTTCATGCAATTATAAAAAGGACAATATTACAGCTAGGTGGTGCAGTGAATGGAGCACTGGGCCTGGAGTCAGGAAGATCTGATTTCAAATCCAACCCCAAACACTTACTAGCTGTGTGACCCTGGGCAAGTCACTTAACCCTGTTTGCTTCAGTTCCTCATCTGTAAAATGAACTAGAGAAGGGAATGGTAAACCACTCCAGTATCTTTGCCAAGAAAACCCCAAATAGGATCATGAAAAATAGGAGACGGCTGAAAAACAACCACAACAACACTTAGACATTTAGTACCATGCCAATCAAATTACCAAGGAGTTACTCTATAGAAACTATATATAGCCAGGTTAAATATCAAAATTCATATGAAGGAGGAAGAGTTCTACTATCTAAAAGGGAAATTCTGGGTGAAAAAAATAGAAATGCCGGGGGCATGGCATTACCAGATCTTGAACTGTATTACAAAACAGTAATAACTAAAATTTGGTACTGCTGGTGTTTGGGGGTTGTTGGTTTTTTTTAACAGAAAAGTAAATCAATAGAACAAGCAGGGAAAGCAAGGGTCAAAAGCAATTGAACACAATAGATCCAGTGTTTGATAAGCTCAGCAATATAAACTGGTGGGGGGTAGGATAGCTTATTCAATGAAAGCATTTTGGAAAACTAGAAAGCAATTTGGTAGAAAATAGATGTAGATAAACATCATAGATCGTATAAGCTCCAAATGGATACCAAACCTAGATAAAAATTTGTATCACGCAGACGCACAAAATTAGAAGAGAATGAAAGGAAATCCGTTTCATAGCTCTGACTAGGGAGAGAAGTCTTAACCAAACGAGGGACAAAAATGATCATGAAAAGTAAAACAGACAATTTTAGTACCATAAAATTGTAAAGCATTTGCACAAACAAAATACAAATTGAGTAAGAAGAGGGATTGAGTAGGAAAAGCATGTGTCATATATCTCTGATAAAAACTTGGTCTCCAGAATATATTAAGGCATGGGCACAGATCTATATTCCTCTGATAGGAACATTGTCAAAGCATGTGAATAAGCAGTTTTCAGTAGAAGAAGTACAAATGACCAACAACCATATTATTTAGATTTATTTAATTTTAAATAATTTTAATTTTTGATTTAAATTAATTTTAAATATTTTATTTTATATAAATTATAAGAACACCACCAATTAAAACAATTTGGACTTTACCTCAAGCCAAAAAAAAAAAAAGGGCAAAAATGATAACGTAGGAACAACAGGGAGACTTTAGAAAGAGATAATCAATAATGTACTACTGGTGGAGCTATGGATAAGTTTAACCATTTTGGAAAACAATTTGGAATCGTTGGAGAAAGATTACTAAACTATTCACACTTTGACCCAGCAATAGCACTCCTGGACGTATACCTCCACAAGGTGGTTGTTTGTCTTTTTTTCTCAAAGAGGACCGTGAAATCAGGAAGGTGATGCCATGACATGCAAGTGAATTGGATTTAAGGGAGGCAGGGCTGTGCAAGGTCACCTGTCTCACTTTCTCTTTTAGAGCCATTTGGGTCCAGTAGCCAGATACACATCAGGAGAACTGGAGATGGCCTCAGATGCAGTGGAAGACCTAGGCCTTTTAAAACTAAGGGCTTTTACAGGTCTCAGTTTGACTGAGGCAACACCCATGTATGACCTATGGAGGAAAAATTATGTATAAGGCAAAGTATTTGAACCATATATTAAGAGTGTATGGTGTATGAGACCCTGTGCTCAGCACTGACGATATAAAAATAAACATGACCTAAGCCCTATTTTCTAGGATCTTACAATCTAATTTGGAGGGGTTGGAGAAGAGGAAGACGGGCAAATATCCTGGCACAGGGAAAAGATATATACAAAACAGTGGTCCAGGCAAAGTACTAGGAAAAAACTGAGAAGGAAAAAGTCTCTTCCATTTGTTTTGAGTGGAGCAGAAGAGCTATCAGTGGAGGCCTCCTGGAGGAACTGGTATCAGAGGTAGGCTTTGAAGGAAAGGAGAAATTTCAGTGGATGGAAATAGTTGGGGGAGGGAAGGGAAAGTTTGGAGTTTGTTCCAGGTATGCAGAAAGGTGTGAGCAGGACAGATATGGGAAAGAATAGGATATCGTGGAATGAAGAGGGATGTAGTTTGGTTGGTAAGTAGACTACCTAAAGAAGAGAAGTCTGAAATACAGTTAGAAAGACACGTTTGGTGCCATGTCATGTAGGGCCTTCAATGCTAGTCATCAATGCTAGGGTTTTTAAAGAAATTTATTAGGCAACGGGCAGCTGTTGAAAGTGTAAGGATAAAGTAATGGTGGCTATGAATTAAGTGTATTGACATGAGATTTCAGACCATCCAGTTCAACTCATACCCAAGACCCTCATCCACACTATCATTTAGTGGTTATCTAGCCTCCAGTTGGAAACCTACTGTAAGTTGGAACCCATTTCCCCCAAGACAGCCCATTCCCCCTTTTGAACAGGGTAATTCAGCTTTTATTAAGCTGAATACTGTCTCTGCAACTTTTGGCCATTGCTCCTAGCTTTTGGTGCCAAATGGAGATGGACTCAGAGATAAGGCAAAAGTTCATCACTAAGAATCAGAGAACCAAGGGGTAGAGTCCAAGGTTGCAGTATAACGAAAATGAGAGCAATGACCAGGTTAGATAGTGCGGTGAAGCAATTACTCTGAAGTGGCACAGAGGCCAGGTTAGGCAAAAGCTAGGCCTGGCTAGTGGTCGAGTTTGCATTGGGGGAAGAATGATGGCAAGAACTTCTTTATTCCACTTGGTCCAAAATTACTTAGGCATCAATCTAGATGATGTATCAGAGAGGGGATAATACAGAGACAAGGTCACTTAGCAGGCTGTTACAAGAATGTAGATGAGATAAGAACCTGAACTGAAGCATGGCTGCTTTTAGAATCTATTCTAGAGGAAGGCAGCTAGGTGGTGCGGTGAATAGAGCACTGGCCCTGGAGTTAAGAGGACCTGAGTTCAAATCCGGCCTCAGACACTTAACGCTTACTAGCCATGTGACCTTGGGTAAGTCACTTAACCCCAATTGCCCTCCAAAAAGCAAAAAAAAAAATTGTAGAGGAAGTACGGCATGTATGCAATATCATTGGCTAGCACTTTGCATAATGCATGTGTTCAATAAATGATTATTAGTTGATTGATTTGGAAATAGTGAATCAGATGATATTATCTCTGTTTTGAAGATTAAAATTATTTTCTTCCCCAATATAAAACTATTTGTTTTCAAAGTAGGAGCAAGTCTTTATACATTCTTGGCAACCATTAGAATCGTCATTCCATTACTAAGAGTTTGGGGACAGTTACTGTATTATAGACCTTTAAGAATTACCTAATGCAAGAATCCCCTAAACAGCACTACTGACAGGCTGTCATTCACTCCAAAGCTTCTGGTGTTGAGCTCACAAGACAGCTCATTTTGTTGTTGGTTAGCTCTAATTATTAAATACACACACACACACACACACACACACACACACACACACACACACACACACAGAGCTCCTTGTATTGAGCTAAATTTACAGCAGTTCTCAACCTGTGGGTCACAACCCCTTTGGGGGTCGAACCACCTTTTCACAGGGGTCATCTAAAACCATCAGAAAACACATATTTCCGATGGTCTTAGGAACCGAGATACTGGTCCTCTATCCATCTCCAGGTGGGTCCGCCCACATGCAGATACACCCACATATGAGTATTAAGGGGTCGCGGCATTAGGAAGGTTGAGAACCACTGAGCTAAAATGTTTCCCCGTAACTGCCACCTGTTAACCATGAAGACAAAGTCTTCTTTCTTTTCTGTCTCACAGTCTTTCATCTAAAATGAAGACCTTAACTATTCAGGAATACAGTATGTGGCCCTTTGATGGAGACCTGCCTAATAGAAGGATGGTTGGCCTCTGTCTTCCTTCCTGCATCCTTCTGTATTCCATTCACACTCCTAGGTGTCCAGAGCCCTAATATCTTTTATGCTTCCTGGTCCCCCAACTCAGGCATCTCACCATGATGAAATCATTTTACCCCAGCCCAAACCTATTTTTCTTTGTTGCAGTCCTTCTGATTCTGCTAGGAATTTGACTGATAAACTTAGCAGATCAAAGCTGTAAATATCTAATAATTGTTTAGTGAATTGCCCTCTCCATTTTAGCCACCAACTTTCAAAAAGCTAACTTTTGGGAGAAAGGGTAAGATTCATGCACAATGACATACCAGTGGGATAAATACTGGAGGTTCCCCTAAAGCTGTGTCCCATAAGTGGCTACCAGATCAATCTGTTCTATGACCAATCTTGGCTCAGCCTTCAGGATCATGAAAGTCCTTCAGGCAGTGTTGTTTAAGGGGAAATCCCAGAGAGGAACTGTGAAACAGTCAAAAGAGCAGGCCTGACATTCAAGACAGACCAGGGTTCTAGTCCCAGCTATCTTATTAACACTCTGTGTGATCTTGGGCAATCCTTCCCCTCTGAACCTTAGTTTCCCCATCCATAAAGTGAGAGAGGGTTAGATGAGAATCTCTGAGATCTCTTGCAGCTTTAACATTCTGTGGATTCTCCTAAGGTGGAGGGATGAAGGGGAAGTTCTTTTGGTTACTCTCCCAGCCACAGGGATTAACCTTTCCATAGGCAGTAGCTCTGGGGAATGAAAATCGGGATTCACTCCAAAGCTTCTGGTGTTGAGCTCACAAGACAGCTCATTTTGTTGTTGGTTAGCTCTAATTATTAAATACACACACACACACACACACACACACACACACACACACACACACACACACAGACACACACACACACACACACACACAGATATTATGGTCATGACAGCCTGTAGCCTGCCTGGATTCACCCATCTCAGTGAAGCAGGGCAGCACAGAGGAAAGCAGTATATACCAGGAGTCCAAAAATCTGGCATCTAGTCCCCGGGGGATCACCTCCCATTTCAGATTCATTCCAAAAGATCATTCTGGGCAGCTTCTAACTTGGGGCTCATGTCTGAAAGTATTTGTAAGTAGGTGTCTCCTTCTGACTTGGGAGAGGGGAAAGGGAAGGAAGGGCTAGCCCCTCTCAGATCACGTGTGCAACAAGTGCCCTCTTCTCTTTATCAGCCTGAAACTGCCCCATTCAAGAGGCCAGATACCTTTCACATCTGCAGCTTCTACACATGTCCCGTCTTAGGTACGTACATTCAGTGGACAGCAGGCTTCATTCGCTTCAAGGAGAACATTCTGTAGACTTCAGTTGATTCAGAACTCATTAAGAGAAAATATTAAAGTGCCCACAATCATTCTCCTTCTCTATGGCTGTATTTGCAAGAGAAACAAAACTTAAAGACATTTGGTATTTTGTTAGTTGATTTTATTAGTTGACCCCTCATTTCCCCCAAAGAAATTAAATTTAGAAAAGTGAAATTAATTAGCAGCAACCGAGGCCCACATGCAAGTAACTTTTTTGTCCTGTTATATTCTTGATCCTGTAGTTATACAGTTCAGCTTTGTACTATCCTCCAACTTGAATTGCAGAATCTCAGAATTGGAAGAGACCCCCAAGGCCATCTAGTCTAATTTGTACCTGAATAAGAATCCCTTCTTTAACAAACCCAGTAAATCTTCATCCAATCTTTTTTTTTGGGGGGGGGGGTGCAAGGAAATCAGGGTTAAGTGACTTGCCCAAGGTCACACAGCTAGTGTCAGGTGTCTGAGACTGGATTTGAATTCAGGTCTTATAACTCCAGGATCAGTACTCTATCCACTTCATCACCTACCTACCCCATCCAGTCTCTTCTTGAAGATCTCTAAGGATGGGAACCCTTAACTCCCAAAGCAGCTGATTCCCTGTTAAGGAGCACGGAATAGTCTTACATCAAATATAAATCTGCCTCTTTCAATTTCCACCCGTACTGCCTAGTTCCATCCCCTGGGGGCCAAGAAATCCTATCCTTTATCCTAATGACAACCTTATGAATGGCATTTTTGCCTCCCCATCCCTGAGTTTTCTCTTGGCTGAATAATCTGGAGGCCCTTTTTCCTGATCTCTTATCAGCTGTGGCCTGTGAAGGGCAGAATACACACCAAGACGATCATCTCCCTATCCTGTATAGAAAACTTCTTGATATAGTCTAAATTCATGACCTTTTTTGGCTACCGAGTCATTCTGTTGATTCATATTGACCTTGCAATCCACTGAACACTATACACAGTAACAGTGATACTGTGTGATGATCAACTATGATTGACTTAGGTCTTCTCAGCAGTACAATGATCTAAGACAGTTCCAAAAGACTCATGATGGAAAGTGCTATCCACAAACAGAGAGAACTGATGGAGTCTGAATGAAGATCAAAGCAGACTATTTTCACTTTTTGGGGTGGTTTTTTCACTTTTGTTCTATTTTCTTCTTTCACAACGTGGCTAATGTGGAAAATATCTTTTATATTATTGCCCATGTGTAAAATATCAGATTGCTCACCATCTTGGGGAGGGGGAGAGGATGGAGGGAAGGAGAAAAATCTGGAACTCAGTCTTTCAAGATCTTTCAAAAATGAATGTTGAAAATTGTTTTTATGTGTAATTGGAAAAATAAAATACTCTTAATGAAAAAATTGTTTTCTACAATGTAACAAGGAATCAGAGTCAAGACTCCACTAATTTCTGTTATTTGACAAATCAGAATATTTGTTCCTCTTTAATCCTTTGGTTCCTCTCTCATTTTTCATGATATTTTATAGATTACTGGCAGTGATTGAGTGTTTTTTCCAGTGTCCTAGGGTATAGCTCATCTGGGCCAAGTTACTTGAATTCATGAAGGGCAGCTCTCTTACCATCTGCCTACTTATCTTGGGGACCTGCTCCCTATTCCGCATTTTTGTTGTCTTTCAACTCCAACAATCATCACTCTGGTAGAGGAAACAGCATGAAATAAGAGTTGAGCAGGATTACTTTCTCTCTACTAATCATTGTCATTGTGCCATCTACTTCCAAACAGCTGGTTTTTGTTGTTATTGGTGATCATCCACTTTTCTCCAAGGTAGCCAGTCTTTGGAGAAGGAAATGGCAAACCACTCCAGTCTCTTTGCCAAGAAAACCCCAAATGGGGTCACGAAGAGTCGGCCACAACTGAAAATGACTGAACAAAAGCCAAAGTCTTATTTTCCATAAGAGAGCTGTGTGTTATCTTTAGCTGTCCTTGCATTGGCTTTCCTTTCCTTAGGTTGCTCCAAGCTTTCATGCTCCTATTCTTACTGAACTGAGCTGTGCTCACTTCCTATCTCTGTGTGTGTCTTTAAAAAAAAAGTTATTAAGTTATCTGTGCACTGGTGTCAGTCTCTTTAGATACCTCTTCCTTTTCCTTTTCATTGGAATTGTCTTCCCTTGTGTTGTCGGAGTCTCGTTCTCGAGAACTTCTCTCAATTACTTAGCCCCTTGTCTTTGTGTTGTTCACATCCTGCCTTCACATCGTCAGCCTGCGTCACCACCACCATCTGCTTTCTCCACTCCTATTCCTGGGCTGCTGAACGTTCTGGGAGGAAGTCACGCAGTTGTGCTCACTGAACCCCCTTTCAACAGTCGTGTTATCTAAGCTCACCCGGACCTTCACTCATTCTTCCTTGATTGATGCTTTATCACAGCTCCCACAGCAGCTGATCTAAACCTCCCCTCTCTTCACGTTCCACTCAACAGTGTCACCCTCATTGCTTGCTTGGAGTCATTGATTGTGAGCTTCTCCATGGGCTCCTTTCTACTCCCGAGAACCCCTCTGCGTCCTTACCTCTCTGTTCTTTCATGTCAGTCTCAGCTGGGCAGGATGGGCAGACAGAATGCTAAACTCAGATACAATCTGTTGTGATCCTGGGCAGGTCACGTAACCTCTCTCAGCCTCAGTTTTCTCATCTGTAAAATGGGAATCATACTAGCACTTACCTTACAGGGTAGTTATAAGGATCAAATGAGATAATGTAGGTAAAGCTACTTACAAACTTTAAAGTGCTATGTGAATGTTAACTACTGTTATTAACCTTTCTGCTTGTTTCCTTCACCCTGTCCCTCCTGCCTTCCTCCCAAGGCCTGGCTCATCAATTATTCCTTTTTCTCCCTCATCTTCAATCATTCCCCATCCATTGGTTCTTTCCCTGCTGCCTACAGACATTCCTTTCTTCATCTTTAAAAAAAAAAAAGTACAAGTGAGGCGGCTAGGTGGCCCACTGGCCCTGGAGTCAGGAGAACCTAAGTTCAAGTCCGGCCTCAGACACTTAATACTTACTAGGCGTGTGACCTTGGCAAGCCACTTAGCCCCAATTTTCCCTACCTTTCCCCTCCAAAAAAAAAAAGTGAAAAAGCCTTTACTTGAATCTGAAATCCCTTAGGCCATTCCCTGATATCTTTCATTCATGGCCTTTGCTTTGGTCCTTTCTGCTCCTCAGCCCCTGGCAGCACAGCGTCTATCTCCACCACTCCACCAAAACTGCTCTTGAAGGTTATAAATGAGCTCAGCTGTTAAAGTGGCCTTTTCATAGTCCCCTTAATGCTTGGCCTCACTATGGTGTTTTAAGCTATTAGCTACCCCTTCCTTCTAGAAACTTACTCTTCCTCTAGGCTTTAGGGACACTGCTCTCTCCTGGATATCTTCCTGTCTATCCAGACACTTCTCAGTCTCCTTTACTGGATCATCATACATCTGCCAGGTCCAAAGCATGAATGTGCCCAAAGACTCTCTCCTTGATTCCCTTCTCGCTTGGTGACCTCACCAGCTTCCGTGAGTTCAGTGATCATCTTCTTTTCTTGGCTTTGAAGACCTTTCCTAAACTGGCCTTCCTCTTACCTTTCAATTTCGTGATTTGTTAATCCTCTTCACACACTCTTTAATCCAGTGACATTGGCCTCTTCCTTGTTCCTTACTCCCAACTCCATACACTTTAACTGACTGTCTTTCATGAATTCCAGACATGAAGGAATTCCCTCCTTATCTCTGCCTCCTTGCTTCCTTGGCTTCCTTGAAATCTCAGCTAAAATTCCACTTTCAGTAAGAAGCCTTTCACAGGCCTCAGCCTCTCATATCTTCCCTCTAAAATTATCTCCAATACATACCTACATACATACATACATGGATCTTGTTTGAACATAGCTGTTTGCATGCTCTCTCCCCCATTAGGTTGTGAGTTCCTCAAGGGCAGGGGCTGTTTTTGCCTTTCTTTGTATGCCCAGCACTTAATACACATAGAAAGTTGCTTAAAAAATCCTTGTTGACTTTATCTCTGTGTAAATGACTCCCAAATCTATCTATCCTTTCTCCCTAATTTCTCTCCCAAACTCCAGCCCCACTCCCTGTCTGAAGGACCCTTTCATGTGGGTATCTCATTAGCATTTCAACCTCAACATGTCCAAAACATAATTCACCATTTCCCTACCCAAACCCAGCCTTCTTCTAAACTTTCCTTATTTTATTAAGAATACAGCCATCCTCATGACCATGTAGGTCCATAACCTTAAATTCATCTCAGACTATTCCCTAACCCTTGCACCCCATACACAGTTACTTGCCAACACTTGTTGATTGTAGGTCCACATCTCTTTCATCCATCTCCTAATCTAAATGCTGCCAGCATCATAGTTTAAATGCTCATTATCTCTAGTCCATACTATTTCACCAGCCCCGATTTGTATCTCTGCTTCCAGTCCTCCTCTCTCCAATCTATCTTCCATATAACTGCCCCCCCCAAAATTGCCTTTTCATTGGCTTTCCCCCCATACTGTAATGCTCTCTTCCTTATCTCTGCCTCCTGGCTTCCTTCAAAACTCAGCTAAAAACCCACATTCTGCAGGAGGCCATTCCTGCTTCCTCCCTACCCCTGCTAGTTTGTCTCTCCCATTAGAATGGGAGTTCCTTGAGGATAGGAACTATGTATTTGCTTTTCTTTGTGTCCCCAGTGCAGTGCTCAGCACAGAGTAGGCACTTAATAAATGTTCATTGACTTTATGAAGCTCAAGTCTGACCATGTTGTTTCCTAAATGCAAACAAACTTTCACTGGCTCTCTTTTACCTCTAGAATACAAACCCATTTAACCCAGCATTTGAGGCCCTTATATAATTATGATTCTAATCTACCTTTGTTCCTTTTTACATACTATATATTACAGCCTGACTGGACTATTTGCTTTTAGACAAACTCTTTTTTTTCTTAGCAAGCATAGTTCAATTTATTCTCTGTTTATAAAACAAACTAACAAAACAAAACATCTATGTGGTGCCTACCACAGCTGCCTGGGCCTTCTGGACAGATGTACTACTGTGAGTCTTTACAAGATGTACCATGGTTTACAAGATTTGCCATGGTTGGGAGATTCCTGATAGGAAGACATGATGATCAAAGTCTCCTCCCACAGGTCTGGTGTTAGGTTGCTGTATGTCTTGGAGATGGCATCAAAGGTAACTTTAGCAAAGTTGCCCAGAGTGGCAGTATAGCCCCTAGTAGAAGTGTAGCAGTCATCAATTCCAGCCACCATCAGAAACTTCTTAGGCACAGGAGCTAAGACAACACCAGTACCTCTAGGGGCACCAGAATTGATCTACATTGTCCAGTGACCTTGCAGGGCACAGTGAGAGGCTTGCCATTGTTGTTCCTCCAGTGGCCACGTCTCACAGGAATGATGGGCACCTTGGCCAGAATGATAGCACCACCAGTAGCCATGACCACTTCCTTAGAGCACTTGACACCCTGGTTATCATAGCCATTATAGTTGCCAATGGCCACAAAAGCCTTGAAAGTAGTAAATTGTCCCAGCTATAGTCTGTTTCTGAACAGGCATGATCTTCAGAAGCTCATTCTTCAATAAGGGCCTCAGAAAAAAAAAATCTATAATCTCAGTCTCTTTGATAGCAAGGGAGAAAAGACAAATCTCCTCCAAGGACTTGGGCCTCATGTCCTTGAATGTCCTACCCAACTTAGTGACAGGAACTTACTCCGTGTCTTTGGCCTTTCCTCCCCAGGTCCTGCAGCCATGATCCTGGCCTCAACAGCCCAACCTCAACCTAGGCATCAGCTCCCCACTGCCAAGGCCATGTGGAAGCCACCTTGGCCTCTGACTCTGGAGCTCCCCTCCCCCCCTTCTCATGCAGCACTTGAGTGTCATCCACCATTTGGTGTTTACTAGAAGTATTAATGCAACATCGCATTCTCCTACCTGTGTACATTCACCCAAGCCATCTTCCATGCCTAGAGCCCACCCCCTCCTCATCACCACCTATCAGAATCTTTATCTTCCTTCATAGATCTCCTCCATAAAAACAGTTCCTAGTATTCCTTCCCTCCTCAAATTGTCTTGCATTGCCTTATGTTATAATCACTTAGTAGAATGCGAGCTTCTTAAGGGCAGGTGCTATTTTATTACTGTCTTATATTCCTGAAGCCTAGCACGTCAGGTATATAATAAATAGTTGTTGAATTGTTCTATTGAATTGAATGTCTTTACTTGCAGAGTTTATTTTATTTGAGCATCTCATGGTGTTTTCTAAACTGTCTGTGTTTTAGGGCTTCCCCAAGATGAAATGGGTCTAGGGTAAATAATAGTGTTTTCTCCCTTTATCCTGTCCGCATATGAATTTAATCATATATATGAGACCAGGTTAAAATGACTGTCAAGGGCCACCTTGACAGGATATGAAGGGTCAGAAAAGGTAGGTCATGGAGGGCCATAGATGGTGGGGGAAGTAGGGAGCAGTGATGTAAGTGAAGAGGGAAAGCACAGTCCCATCACTCTGCCCTTGTGATGGGAGGAAATTCAGGCTGACCATATAAATATAAACCTAAGGTGTTTTCTGGCACTACCCTCTCTGCTTTCCTGAATAACTGCCCCACAAAATTTAGGGCTTTGGTCAGTGTAATGGCAAGCAAAGAAGTATTTAATGCCTTGTTTTAGCTATTTAGTTGACACTTTGTTTCAGTTTCAATTTCTTTTGAGCCTTACCCATGATTATATCAAGTCTTTGTTGAGAAACAACTTGTGAACCCCACAACTTGTCAACCCTAGAACTTCTGAACTCCTGTTGCTGATGCAACAGGAAGGGGAGGAGCTAATGACCATATATAAGGAGAAGCCCAAGCTTGGAGAGAGCAGAACTGAGAACAGAACTTGTAGTGTCAGAACTGAGAAGAACTGAGAAGAGAACTCTTGTGGTGGCAAAGTCGAGAAGGAGAAAACTTGTGGTATCCCAGCACTCTTATGTTTGTCTGTTCTGTCTGTGTTGATTTTTGTTTGTGGTACTTTGTACAGAAGCCCTGGGACCTTACTGAAAGCCCTGAAAGAGGATTTTCTGGTTGTCTATTTACAGAAGTCCTGGAGTAGGGTTTTGGAGGTCCTGGGACTTTATTGATGAGTTGTGTTGACCTCTTGGACCTTGTTTGTGGTTCTCTGTTGATTTCACAGGTAGATAGTGAATTGACAATGGTGCTGGCAATGTGTATGAATATTATTGTGGCTCTGTTAAGCTTTGTCTTCCCAGAAACAGGAACTGTGAAGGACTTGAGGTGGACTGGACACTGTAAACTTCAATATGGAATGGGAACTGGACAAGGAGCTGAGAGCTGCCTGCCTTTGAATCCAGGTGACAGTTGGGCAGATTCGGGCAGGAGCTGAGACCATGGAAGAGGAACCATGGAATCTGGGAGCCAGCCTTGAGTCAAGATAAAAATACCTCTTCTTGAGTCTTAATGCTGACTGAGAAGATTATGATTTACTGTGACCTAGGGGTGGAGAACTTTGACCATTGTACTTTGTGTCCCTTAAGGAGAATTGCTCCTTAAGGATGATTGAGTTAAGTTCTTACTGAATGATATCTTTTGCTTAAAACTATGTGGCCACTTTAGTGATAAGTTGCTATGTTATAACATTGTGAATGCTGTACCTTGGTTTCTGTCAATGTTTTGTCTTAGTTTATTTCTGAATAAATAGAGAGTTCACTATACTATGTAATCAGAATCCTGAAGCTGTTCACAGCAGCAGTCCTCTGGAAAGCTGCTCAAGCTTGGCTTTACAGTCAGTTAGGCACTACTCTACCTTTAATAGCCTAGTGGTAGAAGTTTGTTTTTTTAAGAGGAAATGGAGGGAGGTTAGAAGTATAAAAAGAATGAATCAAAGAGGGATGACAAGTCATATTATGGGGCAGCTAGGTGGCACAATGAATAGACCACTGGCCCTGGAGTCAGGAGGACTTGAGTTCAAATCTGACCATAGGCATTTGACACACTTAATAACTGTGTGACCTTGGGCAAGTCACTTAGCCCCAATTGCCTTGCCTCCTCCCCCCTCTAAAAAAAAGATAAATGTATTATAAAATGGGGATTTACATGGTTTGTGATATATGTGACTTTCACATTGACACAGAATTGTTATCAATTAGATGACTCAGAGGTCATCTACCCCAAACCATAACTAAAAAGTCATGCCCTCTATAGAATTCCTCACAAGTGATGAAGAGCCCACAACTGCCCATGGCAGCCCATTCCACTTTTGGTCTGCTCTATCAAGAAGTTTTCCTTCCATCAAACTAAATCTGTCAACCTCCATCTTCTCCACATTGTTCAGTCCTCTGGGACCAAGCAGAAGCCTTCAGATTCCTCCTTCATATGACAGCCCCACAAATACATGAAGATAGCTGTCATGGTCTCCTTAAAGTCTTCTCTTCTCCAGACTAAACAACTCTAGTTCTTTCAAGCCATCCTTATATGCATTGGTTCTTAACTTTTTCATCTTCATAGTCACCCTCCCTGTAACTACTCCAGTTTATAAATGCTCTTCCTAAGATTTAGTGCTCAGAACTGAACATGATGTTCCAGATGTAGTCTGATCAAGACAGAACACAATGAGACTACCACCTCCTTCATTATTCCTCTCTTAATTCAGCTCAAGATTGCATCAGCTTAGAGGTAAGGGTTGCAGATTTCAAAGCTGACCTATATTGAGCCTGCAGTCCTCTAAAACTCACAAGTTTAGTGGGGTTTTTATATGAAATGCTTTTTAGCCATCTTATGCAGCTGATTTTTGACCTAAAATGTAAGCCTTTACTTTAATCTTATTAAATTCCATACCATTAGATTTCATCCAAAGTTCTAGCTTGTTAAGATCCCTTTGGATAATATTTTTGAGTAATTTTGACCTGGCATAAGGGAGACATTTATTTGTAAAACTAGATAATTCCTTTTCTCAAGTATCAGCCAATTCCTTGTTTCTTTCCCTGACACTATTGCCTATCCAAGTTGATAACCAGGATAGTGGTAGATGTCTCATACTCTAACAGCATGTACAATCAAATGAATCAGGGCTTGGGGGAGTTTAAATTCAGACTGAAATATCTTGGTATTTAACAATGGTGAGAAAGGACATGGCTGAAAAACCAGAGAACTTACAGTTAAATGTGTCACTGAATGTTCTTTTAAAAGGAAGCTTACATTTTAGGCAGATTTCATTCTGCTATCTTCTTTGACAACTTGAAATTGGCCATATAGGAGAGGGCTAGACCTGAATTCAAATTTGGCCTCTGACACCGCCTAGCTATGTGACCCTGGACAAGTCACTTAAACTCTGTATCCAGTTTCCTCATCTGTAAAATCAGAAAATAGCAGCACCTAGTGCTTAGAGTGGTGTTCCCAGGTTGTTGGAAAGAAAAAAAATGAGATAATATTTATAAATCACTTGGGAAACCACAAAGCACAATATAAGTGTTATTATTGTTGTTGTTGTTTGATACGTTTTTTTAAAAGACAGGCCTATTAGGAGCAAACAAAAATCTAATGGAGAAGAATCTCTTTTATTGAGAGGTTGGAATGAATGAATGGAAATGATGGTACCTAAAGGCTGGCAACTTTGCAGATCTGGAGGCCATATCTCTGAAAGAGATTATATAAGGACAAGTGTAATGGTACAAGCCGAGCAATGGAAGACAAAATCCTGAGTTCTGGACCACTAGTCACTAGTCACAGGGAAACTCACCGTCATTCATTCAGACAATTTTACATGTATGATGCCATAGCTGAAATAAAGTCGAGTTATTCCTCCTGTATCCCTACATATGCAGCCTTGATAAATAGTTGCACTGCCAGCAACAAAATCACAGAATATTAGAGCTGGAAAGAACTTCAGAGCTCATTTGGCCCAGCTCCCTCATTTCTGATACTAAGGGAGTAGAAGCAGCTTGTTCAAGGTTCCTCATCAAAGCAGTGGGTATGGCCAGAAGTCAAACCCAGATCTTCTGACTCTGTCCCCTACACCACACTTCTTCCTCACATGAAAGAAGAGAGATAAGTTTACATTTGTGTGAATGAACCAGTTAATTAACTAAAAACTTTCTTGAACACCTGCTCTGTGCCCAGAACTGTAACAGTGTAAGGATTGGTCACCCAATATGATGCTCACCTCTGCCCCAACAATCTGCACCTCAGTCAACCTGCCTTGCTACATGGAGTAGTCCAACACACCTTTATAGAAGATATAGGATTTGAATTGGGACAAAATCCTTGACTGAACTATGAATGGGCATACCTTATTCCAAAGAAACAGGGTAGGTAAAAGGGAGGAGAGTGGAATGTAGCATTGTATATTAAGAATGTGAGGATGGGGTGGCTAGGTGGCACAGTGAATACAGCACTGGCCCTAAAGTCAGGAGGACCTGAGTTCAAATTCAGCCTCAGACAATTAACACTTACTAGCCATGTGATCTTGGGCAAGTCACTTAACCCCAGTTGCCCAGCCTTCCCCCCTCCAAAAAGCAGAAGAAAAAAAAAAGCATGTGAAGAAATCTAGAAATCAGAGGGAGAAAGCATGAGGGAGAGTATTTGGGCAGAGGTCAAGGGAAAGAGAAACAGAAATGATTTTTTCATTGGAATATACTACAGACCACTTGGACAAAAGAGGAACAGATGAGAAGTTTGGAAATCTCCCCCGTACTAGAACACAAGCCTAGCACAGAGGCATGATATAGTGGTGATGGGGGGGGGGGTCTTCAATCATCCAGACATCTGCTGGGGTTCTCTCTCTGCCAAAAGCAGAACTAGTCATTTCCTGACTTGCCCTAGTGATCATTTCTTCCTTCAAAAGGTAGAGGCACCAACATTAGGAGATATCATTCTGGATTTGATGCTCGCTAACAAGGAGGTACTGGTTTCTGGGGTGGAAAAGGTGGGAACCATTGGTGGAAGTAACCATTACCCATAAGGAGTCTGTAATAGAAAAACAGAGGAAATCTGGACACATTAGTCTGACACACATTCTAAAAGGTTCAGTGGAAATATAGGATTACATGGAGTAAAATGCTTCAGGGGAAGTCAACCTTCAAGAGAATTCTGAAGACACAAAGACAGAGAAAACAGTTCCAAAGAGGATGAAAAGGGGGACTTGTCTGCAGAGAGTGATATGGATACACAGAGAACTCATCAACCAACTTAGATTTTAAAAACAGATATACGGAAGATGGAAACAAGGCCAGGTGACAGAGGACAAATATAAAAGAATGGCATGGTCCTGTAAAAATAGTGTGTTAGGATTTCTAAAGCTCAGAATGAGCTACGGTTGGTATGGGAAGCTAAGAACAATAAAAGAGGAGGTGGTGTTTTAGCTACATTGTGAGGAAAAGGAGAATCAAAGAAGAGAGAAGACCTTTGCTTGGTTGGATGGGACAATGATGACTAGCAGGGATGCTCAATTCCTGTTTGTTTCTGTTTTCTCTGAAAAGGAGACCTTTTTACTGGTCATGATAGAATAAAGATGACTAGCAGGTTGTCAATACTAAAGGTAAATCAGGAGTTATTAAGAGACCCCCCTAACTGCTCTTGATGTATTCAGGCCATCAGGACCAGCTGAATTACCTCCTTTGGTGCTAAAAGAACCTGTAGCTGACATTGCTGAGCCACTATCAGTGATATTTGAAAGATTATAGAAAACAGAGAAGTACCATAGGATCAGAGAAGGGTAAATTTTCCAGTTTTCCAAAAAGGGAGGAGAAAAGAGTTGGCAAACTATAGGCCTGAGAGTTTTTGATAAAGCACCTCATATGATTCTTGTGGAAAAGATGGAGATATATAGATGAGATGATAATACAATCAGTTGGATTCAGAACTAGTTAGATAACTAAATTCAAAGAATAGTTGTAAATGATTCAATGTTAACTTGGCAGGAAGTCTCCTGTGGATTGCCCCAGGGATCTATGCTTGGTCTGGTTCTAGTCAGCATTTTTATCAGTGATTTGATTAAAGGCATAGATGGTATGCTCATCAAATTTGCAAATGACACAAAACCAAGAGGGAGAGCTAACACAAAGGATGACAAAGTCAGGATTCAAAAGAATCTTGGCAGACAGGAGCATTGGGCTGAATCTAATAAGATGAAACTAAAAAGTAAAGTCCTGTACTTGGGTACAAAAAATCAACTTCACATGAGATGGGGGAGGCAGAGATAGACAAGTTGTTCTGAAAAAGATATGGGAATTTTAGTGAGCTGCATGTTCAGTATGGATCAGCGGAGTGATGTGGACACCAAAAAAGTTGATGCAGTGTTGAGCTGATTTAAGCGGGGTGTAGTTTCCAGAAATAGGGAGGTGAATTCAGCCCTGGTCTACTCATCTGGAGCATTGTTTAAGAAGATTAGTAATAAGCTGAAGAGTATGCAGAGGGGGGCAACTGGGATGACGAAGGGCCTTGAATCTGTAACCTAGGAGAAGCAATTGACAGAATAGGGTATATTTAGTCTAGAGAAGAGAAGATTCAGGGGGCAACACAAAAATGGTCTTCAAGTATCTGAAGTATTATCATTTGGAGAAGGGACTGGATTAGTTCCGTTTGGCCTCAGAGGGCAGAATCTGGAGCAAAGGATGGAAGTTACAGATTGGCAAGAAAATGAGTCCTGGGGTATGCAGGGAATAGGGAAGGAGGCCACCCTAGTGGAAGTGGAGCATAACTGAAGATAAAGGGAGATAAGGTCAGGTTATGGGGGATTATAAAGTTGGCCAGAGGATGTGGTCATGATGGAAAGCAAAATAATATGACACTCTAGTTGTAGAGAGGAACAAACAGACCTCATCAAGGGTCCATTGCTCTCCACATCTGGCTGGATATGGGAGACAATAGGGAGCCATTCTGGCTGCTTCAACCGGCGGAATGATGTGATGAGAAGAGGATAGCACCTCCCCATAAGGTTGCATATAAAAATACCGAGAAACATCTCATCTTTTGTTAACGGTTTTCTGGGAAGAAAAATCCCTATCCCTCTGTCTGACACATCCCATTCCTATACTTAGAATCATGATCTAGGCCTTATACCTTTCACTCCCACCCCAAACTTTCTACTCAGGTGAATAGCAGTTTTTATACACAGACATATATATATATGTATATATATATATAATATTATATATTATTTATATATACATATAATATAAAATATGATATATAGTATGCATTGGTTGAATGCAAAGCTCTTGGAGTTAGCCCAATCCCCTAGTAAGTTTCTGGACCGATGGTGGAGTCTCCTTCAGAGAGATTAGATAAAGGATCACTTGTCCTTGGCAAAGTCAGTACCACTTTCTGTGGATAACTCCAGAATGCGCCCCAAGCAAGCTCAGTTCTTTTCTCAATGTGAATGGTTTCTGGGAGATGAGACTGCTTTTTGAAATGTTTTGTGTGTGTGTTTTTTTTAAAGAGATTCTAAGTCTGTTTTGGACACCGGATAATTAGTTGTCATAAAAGCCAGAATTTTTCATGAAGCTGTTTGAATTTGTTTTCCCTTTAAAGACTAGTGTTCAAAACAAAGCTAGCTTCCCATTTGGCTGCTGGTGAATACAGGGAGAGCAATGAACCTCGATGAGGTCGCAGCTTGTTCCTTGCTACAACCAGAGTGTTTTATCATCTTGCTTTCTATCATCTAGATAACAAAACAGCAGCATTGAATTTCCACGTCTGCATTTTAAGATTGGGGGTAGGGAGTTTGGAAGAAGGTGATGAGCAAAGGGGGAGAAGAAGGAAACCGAAAAGAAGACAAAGGAGCTTGACAATTTCAAATGGCATTTCATTATGTATTCCATCCTCCAAACCTAATCCAGGAGAGGCAAGCTTTCCCAGGGTAATTATAATAGGGCATGCAGGATGGCGGATAAATGCTTAAGAAGAAAGCCGTGTTCGAAAAGTGTTAGAAACTTAGCATGGAGAAGGCCTCCTAACAATGTTACCAGCCTTCGAAAGCTCAGCTTTTCTATGAGAGGAGCACCTTAGTGTGGGAGAAGGCATGGGAGTGGGTTCCAGAATAACTGGGATAACTGTCTTAAGCTGTATCCCTGACTTATAATCTTGGAACCTATCTCTGAGCAAAAGGCATAAAGGTGGTAGGCTTTTTCTTTTTCATTCTCATGGTGTCATTCAGGCTTAGAAAGCTTAGAGCATCCAGCTCTTTCTTTTCCCTCCCCTTTCCCTCTTCCTTATTAGCTTCCCAGGCAACTTTTCCTTCTGGGTATCATTGACATCTATCCCTTCCTTTCCATTCCCACTGTCACCACTGTAGCTCAGCACCTCATCACTTCATGTCTAGATCATTGCAATACCCTCTTAATTGATCTCTCTGCTTCTTGTCTCTTAATATTCCCTACCCCATCCCATCTTGAAATGCACAACTGCCAGAAACATCTTCCAAAAGCACTGCTTTTATCATGTCACCTGTTTGAAATCTTCAGCAACTCTAGTTACATAAAGGATAAAATCTAAACTCCTCAGCCTGACTTCTAAAGTCCCAACCTACCCTTGTAGCCTTGTGTTTCATTGGTTCCCTTATGCTAATCCTTGCCCTTGTCCCCCCTAAAAGGACTTGCACAGTTATGCTGTGATACTTTTATACACATTTGGCACCCCCAGTGCCATCATTGGAAATAATCTTCCTCCTCGGATAGGCCAAATCCTATATCCAAGGGACCTTGGGCAAGTCACTTCCTATTTATGGGCCTCACTTGTCTCATCTGTAAAATGAGCCTAAACTAGATCACCTCTAAGGTCCCTCCCAGCCCTAGGTCTATGATCCTGTGAACTCAAACACTGATTTTGTGAAAAGACTTCTCTAACCACAGCAAGTCACTTCAATTGTTTCCTCCTTAAAGCCTTCCGGTTTTAAATGCCCCAGCCACTCATCTGGCAGCTCATATAGTCTGCTTTGTATTGTTAGTTATCTTGTATGGGCACAGGACTGGTCTCTTCAGCTTTACCAAATGCTTCTTGAGGGCAGAGACTTTACTGTGTCATTTATGTTTGTATATTCTGTGGTGCCTGAGTAAAGTACTCTACCCATAGTCATAGCTTGATAAGTATTAAATTGATTCATGTTTTCACTTGAAAGTATATAGACTTTTGTCCTTGGATTAAACCCTGAGAGGGCAAGGACTGAGAACTTCAGTATTTTCAGCAACACCTGGAGCCCAACTAGTAAATATGAGTAGAAAATATACAAAGAAGAGAATTGTAGGCGTGAGAGCCCAAGGGGGCCTCAGTGCTCATCTGATGTGGGCCTGCACAACCAGCAGCCTGCCAAAGGATTCGGGGCAGCCCACGAAAAATGTAGGGGATATTTTCCACCACATTTTTTGTGGGCTGCCCCTTTGTTGTGCCCGCAGGCTGTTCAGACCTGATCTAATGCCAACTCATTTTACAGATAAGAAAATTGAACCACAAAGACTTCCCTAAGATCATACAGGGAGCAGGACTGAGATGCTTAGCACTGCCATCTGACCTCTAGATGGAAAGGACCTTACAGAACATCCTAGTTGTTCATTTAATAAGCATGTATTATTGCTACCTGCCAGGAACTGAAGACTAGGGATGTAAAGACAAAATGAAACAGCCCCCCTCTCCCTCAAGAAGATTACATTCTACAGTGGGCAAACGATCCGTACAGTCCCAGATATCCACCGTAAATATAAAGTAATCTGGAGGGTACAAAGGTGAGTGCTCACAACTGGGAGAATCAGGAAAGGCCTCACGTAGGAGATGGCACTTGGTCTGAGTCTTGAAGGGAGTTGCCGTTGTTTCTAAGAGGACCAGTGATATCGTGGCTTGCCTGTGCATTGGATTTCAGTGAGGCAACGTTGTGTAAAGTCGTCATTCCCACTCTCTCTTTTCCCGAGTCCCTGAAGTCCAGTGGCAAGACACAAGTTGAGATGACAGGTAATGGCCTGGGATGTAGTGGAGGACCTTGGCATTTTTGATGTCTGACCAAGCTCTAAGCCTCCACAGCACCTGCTTTAGCTGCGTTTCTGGTGGTCAGAACAATTTGTTCTCATCTGCCCCTTCTGTCGGGGAGGAGGCAAAGATAAGAAAGGAAAGCATTCCAGGCAGGGGGATGGACTGTATGGACTGTGCAAAAACATGGGAGCAGGGGATGGACAAAGACAAGTAGGACAGAGGAAGCTAAGGCCCAGGGAGATTAAGTGATTTGCCAAGATCACAGGGCTACTAAATAGAAGAGCCAGGAGTTCCCCCTCCTACAGATCTTCTGACTCTGAGCTGACTCCAAACCAGTGCTCTTTCTACTTGGCTGAACAGCCTCCCTGGCCAGATGCTTGAATGCATAACTCTGCACTCCCTGAAAACTCACAGAAAAAACAATGCAGAGCATGAGTGATACTGGTGACCCTGTGATACTAGTCACTCCAAGTCCGCTTCCTGCTGAAGCAAAAGTTAATGACACTGAGGAGCGATAAGTGTTGGAGCCCACCAGGCAGTTCTGGTCAGCGTCACCCCAGACATCTCATGTGAAACAGCATTCTGATCATTCAGTCAGCAAGCATTCAGTGAGTGTTCTCTATGGGGAGGTCCTTGTGCCTAAAGGGAGATAAGGAGCAATGAGACACACATCCTGCCCTCAAACAGCTTGCAAAAGACTCAGAATAGTTTCAGTGTTTCTGCTACATTTTCTTCCTCTGTACCAAGAAGCTTATCTGATACTTCTTTAAAGAGAGCTATGATTGCCTTGGTAGGTGTCAAAAGTCTTGTGATTTTTCACAAAGGCATGGCCAAGAGCAAAGGGAAGGACTCTGAAGGTGTGCACAGCTTCTTGCTTACCTTATGACACGGCCCAAAGGCTTTGGTGTATATTAGGCCTTAGGATTTACAGCACTTTGCAGAACAGCCTATTGTGCAAGACTCTCCCTAGAGACATCCAGAACACAGGAGAGTGCAGACAAACATGAGGAAGGTCATCTGGGCTCTCAGAGCTACATGCACAAGTCTCATCTGGATATATTGCTCTCCCTCCAGATGGCAAGTCAGCTCTGCAGCCAACTCCAGCTTACAAATGCCAGCCCAGAATCTTGTGCTAGTTGGCTTTATGGATTATTTACAGGTAAAATCAGAAGGGAAGAGGCTGGTAGCCACATCAGGGTTATTGGTATCAGCTGTCTTCCTGCCCCACAAATCAGTTGCCCTTCCTTCCATCTTGTGATAGCCACTTTCACACCCTCTCCACACACAGATTCAGCACCCCTCCACAATTTGGTAGCCTTCTCGAGCTGCTGTGGATATCTTAGTTTGTCACTTAGCTCCTCTGTTCCAACAGAAACAATCACTAAGTACATAGTTGAAGCCATTCTAGTTTGATAGGGACTTCCAGGGCATGGACTTAATTGACTCGGCTTTTGATCAGGGTCCGCAGCTCCACTATGATGGGGCATCAGAGGGGAAGGACATTAGTGGAGGACAGACATGGAACAAAAGTGATGATACTGTCAAAGTGTGGCCCACTAGCCTTGGGAAAAAAGGGCAAATGGCTTTCTTCTCTACAAGTCACTTACTCTGGAGCCTTGATGAGTATGCACATTTTTCTCCTTATAGAAAAACAAGAGAAATCATTATAAGTAGCCCATAAATTCACAACATAGGATATGGCTCTTCTGAAATGGTCTACAGAAGGAGAGCAGGGGGACATCTTTGTCCAAAGGTGGAGTCAGTCCTTGCTTGACTCTAATGGTAAAGCCCACTGCTAACTAATACCTCCAGGAACTGGAGAAGGGAAAGAAACAACAGATTGAGCCAGTGGAAGGAGTGTTCGATATGGAATCAGAGGCCTTAATTCAAATCCCAATTCAGCCACTTGTAACCAATGTGAACGTGGGCAAGTCACCTCATCTGTCAGAGCCTCAGCTCCTCATCCACGAAATGAAGGCACTGAAGTGAAAGGCACCCAGTGACCCCAAAGGAGCTGTCAAGTGGGGAAACTCCTGCACTAAGGGTGTGGCTCCTGGGCAGCACCCAAGGAATGGACTCCCACAGGGCTGTAGGATCATTTAGATCTAGGGCTGGAAGAGAACTCAGAGGCCATCAAGTCCAACTCTTTCATTTTACCAAAGGGGAACCTAAAGCTCAAAAGGTTAAGTTACAACCAGTAAGTATCTAAGGCAAGATTTTAACTTAGGTCCTCCTGACACCAAGGCCAGCATCCGTTAACTAAGCTCCCCCAGCTTCCAAAGACAGAAGTAAATAAGAAGCAAGGCAGCAATATCACTAGTTATTCCCTTTCCAAAGAGATTTTATTATCTGTGTTCTTCCTAAACATTTTCTGATCTGCAACTAAATCCAACAAACATTTATTAGTCACCTGGTATATACAAGACACTACTAGACACTGGGGCCAGAGGACAAATTGAAAAAAACTTTCTTCCCCAAGGAACTGATTTGTCCTGTGAGACCACACCCACCATTTTGTTTTGTATCTCTCAGTAGCACTGGGCAGTATTGTATAATATTGAGGTGTGTGTGTATGTCAGTATTATATTGTTGTTGTTCAGTCATTTTTCAGTTGTGTTTCTATCTGACCCCTTTGGGGTTTACTTGGCAAAGATACTGGAGTGGTTTGCCATTTCCTTCTCAAGCTCATTTTAGAGATGATGAAACTGAGGCAGATAAAGTCAAGTGACTTGCCCAGGGTCACACAGCTAGTGTCTGAGACAGACTCAGGTCTTTCTGACCCCAGGCTCTATCTACTGTGCCATTTAGTTGCATACATATTTTATATATAATATATATATATATATATATATATATACACATATATATTATGTATATACATATACATAAATAATATGCTACCAGTACTTATATTGTATTCTCCTCCTAGACTGTGAGCCCCGTGAGGGCAAGGACCATGTCTTCTCTAAGTTTTTTATCTCCCCCCAGTAACTAGCATGGAGTTCTGTAGGCATTTGTAGGCCACTGTAGGCATTTCATAAACAGACATGGGATCTTAGAGTGAGAGCTACAAGGGACCCTGGGAGTCATCTGTTTTACAGGTAAGAAGTCTGAGGCTGGCGAGGTGGCCTGCCCAGTGCTGCACAGCTAGGAAGTGGCAGAGATGGGGTCTGAACCCATTCTGACACAAAGCCCAGCACTTTTCTTCTAGATTGTGCCGAATGAATGAGTAGTCCATGTCAGAGGTGGGGCTTGCATCCCCGTCTGGCTTTTTTACTTTACAGAGGTGGAAACTGAATCCCAGGGAAACAATCAGTTTGCCCACCATGACAAGTTAGTGGTCTAGCTGGGCCTAGACCCGAGGTCTGCTGCCCTCCCTGGGGGAGTAGGGGTGGGGTAGTTTTCAGGCGACCATCTGGATTTGAGATTGTCCATGACGAATGAGCAAGCCTGGTGGTGCAGAGCAGAGAGGTTTGCTTTTTACACTTGGAGAAGTTAAAGGTCAGGAAATTGCATCTCCTTGAGTCACCAGCACACTTTCACACATTCTTCAGAATCCTGGGTGGGAAAGAAAAGCCACCCACAGGCAGCTGATCGCTTTTTAAACCTCTCCTCCAGTTTCCTCACCCTCTTTCCAAGGGCCCTTATACCCAGTGACATATAGCTGTTTCCTCCCTGTCCTGCGTCAGCCTTTTCTTCTCCTAAAGCTTCATGCCAAAAATACCTTGAGTGGTTCTCCATTTGCTCCTCGCTTTTTCCTATGCATCTTGCCCGACCATTTCTCTTTACAGGGTTCCTTCCCCCTCAAAAGTTTCTATTGATCCTGCCACTTTGTAGGAGGAGCAGGAGAGGCGACACCTTTCATCTTCTGGCTCTCAGAGATTGTTCGGTCTGCCAGGTATTGGATGGGATAAGGGCTGCAGGCGTAAAGGACCGAACATCTTTATGTGATCAAAGGATCCTGTCCTCCGCCAGGAGTTCAGAGAGGGAGTAGTGGCTAGGACAAATAAGCCCCCCAGGGGCTGAGGGCAGGGACTGACTGCTTGTCTCCAGAGGCCAAGCACTAAAGAGGTTGATGGAGAGAGCTGAAGTCACTCAAGGAGATGAGAAAACGTGCTTTAAAGGATTGAAAAGTACAGTACATATGTCATAAAGAAGGGACTCTTGAGTAATATCTGCACTTAGGCAAATTCACAGACTGTACTTCTGTTTTGACATCTAGTCACAAGTCTTACTGTTGCATAAAAAGACTTTTGCCTTCATTGACTGTTGGGATATGAAAACGTTGGTTGAGCTACCAGGCACTAAATGGGAGATCTTATAAATATGGACATGGTATGATAAAGATCCAAGAGTTCAATGCCCCCATTTTACAGATGAGGAAACTGAAGGTAAGAACTAGAAGGTGACTTGTCCAAGTTTCCCCACACCTTGACTGTAGGATTCAGCCTCAGGAGGAAGATCATTTCAGACAGTGGGGTTGGGGGTGGCAGGGGAAGTGTGAGAAAGCACTGAGGCAGGATTGTGCACCTTGTGCTAAAAACAATGAGTAGATCATAGGAACCAGAGCAAGAATTAGGCTGGAGTGCCAGAGGAGGATGGGCTGCAAAGGTAGCCTGGGGCTTTGAAAGTCAGGCTGTTATGCAGCATTCTTAGGAAAAGCAAATGCAGTGCCCTGGAACACGTGGATAAGCACAACACCATCAATGAGGCCCCTCTGTGGGGTTAACCTGGAGCCTGTGTTTTCTTTTGAACACTGGGTAAATGTGGAGCTGGACCCCTTACAGGAGATGAGGTTGTGGGAGTTCCACTGCTTTCTACAGCTAGACCATGACACTTGCTGCCTACCAGGAAGAAGAGGTGCAGTGCCCTTGTCGGAAAGAAGCAGCCCCGTGGGCTCCCTGGGCCAGGTCAGTACATACAGTGGAATGTTACAGCACTGCCCCTAAATGAGTAAAATGACACGATCTCAATCACACATTTGTGTCAGAGATGGGATTCAAATTCAGGCACTCAGTCTCCTGGGCGGCTACAGGGTGCAGTGGATAGATTGGTGGGCCTGGAGTCAGGAAGTTCAAATCCGGCCTCAGACACTTACTAGCTGTGTGACCCTGGGAAAGTCACTTAACCCTGTTTGCCTCAGTTTCCTCATCTGTAAAATGAGCTGAAGAAGGAAAAGGCAAACCACTCCAGTATCTCTGCCAAAAGGGGACACAACCGGACAACAAGACCCTGACTCCAAATTGGGGTTCTTTCCTTGCGTGGAGGCAGGTTTTGGGCTCAGCAGGAAGACTTTCCTAAAATTAGAGCTACCTGGTGAAGCACTTGTGCCCGCCATCGGCAGTGGAGTTGCTGCTCTGGCATCATGATATCACCATTCTCACCTACATACCTGCTGCCTGGGAAAGTAACATACCGGAGGGGGCACTAGAAAGAAGCAGGCAGCGGGAGGCGGGGCCCCGGCTTCCGGCTTCTGGCTTCCGGCTTCCCCGGCACCGCCCACTCCCCTGTGACGTCATTAATCACGCCGCCCTGCCTCAAGGGCCGCCCGCGAGCTAAATGGCCCCAGCCTGTGCTTCTGTGCTTGGTGTGCTGCCTCCTAGTCCCTTTCTGTTCCAGCCCCTTCCCTCTAACTGAGGAAGTAATCGCCTGTTTGCGCTATATATGGCTTGTTTTGTATGCGTTTGTTTGCATGTTGTCTCCCTTGTTGGATCAAATTAGATCTTTGAGGGCAGGGACTGCCTTGTGCCTCTTTTTGTAGCCCCATCACTTAACACGGGGATTGGCACACAGTAGGTGTTTCATAAGTGTTTGTTGATTGACTGCTGATTGTTTGCTGTGCTGCCTCTTCCCTTGTGAGCTCTTTCCTCTCCCCGCTGAGGCTTCTAAAAGCTCCCCTAGCCCATTTACACATAACCTTTAATGGTTGAAGTAGGAAATCGGGTCATCAGACTTGCTAAAATTAGGTCCAAAGTAAGAGTCAAGAGACAATGCATAAGTGCTAGAGGGGCTCCCCTAGGAATGAAGTGCATGGGCTTGAGTGTGGAGACTTTGGTGACGGCGCTCCTGGCTGCTCAGATGCCTCCCTCCTCTGCCAGAATTCCAGATAGTGGGCTTTGCCTGGTAAGTGACTTCCTAAATTCATAACTCACTTTAACTATACACACAGTTAAGGGGCCTGTGTCCTTGGAAACTAAAAAGGGGCCCTAGAAATGAAGGCTTCTTTGTAAGTTAAGCTACCCTCACTCCACTATTTCCAAATTCATTTGAATTCAACTCAATTTTTAAAAGTTTATTAAACTCCTACCACATAGAAGGTACTGAACTAGATTCCTGAGCTATAAAGACAAACACAAAATAGCCCTGCTGGGGGAAAGGGAAGAGGCAGGAGGAAATGGTCTGAGAAACAAAGTCAACACAAAACCCAATAATTTTTAAAATAACATATATATGCCTATATACGCATATGTGCATATGTAGGCATATATATGCATTAGTAAACACAAAGACTGTACAAAGAAATACAGTCATTTCAGGAGAGAGAATGTGCTGATGATTTTGGAGAACCTGGGAACACCTTCTGGAGGAAGAAGGTGAGGAGATAACACCTGACCTTGGCTTTGAAAGAAGGGGCAGCACATGAGACTGATAGTGGGTGGAGGGCACTCTTGCCACCTTTCACCACCGACCAAGTGGGCAGGCTTAGAAACCCAAATTCCCTCTATGGCTTGAAATGCTAGTCCTTTGAATGAGAGAAGAATGGTCCAAAGTACACAGTATGATTCAGGTACAGGCACCCCTGGCAGCTGGATCTCATACTTTGGGAGTAACTGTCTATTTCCCTGCTCTTTGGAATGGAGCTTTTAAGTAACTGTTTGCATTGAAACTTCTAAGAGCCCCCCACCTCCTCCCCAGCCCCCATGTCCCACCAGTCAGAGAAAGTCATTGATAGATTAGTTTGAATGAAGATTAATCAATAATTTATGCTGATGTTTTCCCACTCACAGTGGAGAGATCAGCTTTGATATGACTTGACAGGGTCAGGAACACCTCGCTTTAATTAAACCTGAGGCCGAAAATTAAAAAAACAACCCAGCCATCAGCTATTGGCTGCTGAAAATCAAATCGATCAGGAATCAATGAAGAGGGATGGAATAAAAGAGTGGGATGTTTGAAATGAAACTCCAGATTCAGCAGATGCTTTTGAATAGCTGCCTTTATGAAGCATATTAAATGTAAATATATTTATTGGCATCTTCTCATAATGTGGCCTTTAGGAAGCAAGCTGTTTGCATGCCATGATGGATGGCTCTGAGAGAAGAGTGTCTGGGAACCAAGCCTGCATAGTACCTTGTTTAAGAGAAATGGAACAATGGGACTGTTTCCCTTCTAGGATGGGGAATATGGAGACCCAGTAGATCTCAGCAAAGTGCAGCACACCCAATGGCCTCTGGCTTTCCACCAGGCGGTCATTTACCTTGTCCATGCTGCAGGTTGGGATTTGGAGGAATCATTGAAGTAGGGGTAGAAAGAGAATCCTGTTTCTGAAATACTCTGGGTACCTGAGAGAATGGGGAAGGGAGATAAGGCACTATTTTCAAATGGAAGGATATATCATTCTATTCAAATGAATTCATCAGGGGTTTGGAGTCTTTGAGCAGCCATATAGGGGATGGGCAGGTGGTAAGTCTTATGCACACCAGGAGCCCCTGAAACAATGAAGTATAATTAAGGCATGAATTCTATTGAATTGAAGTCAACAAACATTTATGCGCACTTGTTTGGTATGGACCACTAAACTAGACAAAAAATGTGTAGAATCACAAATCTAAAACTAGAAAGTCCTTTTGACCCCTGCATTTTGCAGATGAGGAAGATGATGCCCAGAGAAATTAAATGAGTAGCCCCCAGGTCAGACAAGAAGTGGCAAAGCCACGATTTGAAACTAGGAGAATTGTGAAAAAGAGTCAGGCCAAGCAAAAATGCTGCCTTCTGAGTCGGGAGTCTTTGCACTCCACTGAGCAGCCTCTAGGTAAGACTTAGTCCTCGAGTTCATTGAATTTGGGGTCTAGTGAGGAAATATGATACACAAATAACTATGCTATTACATGGTGAAGAGTGGGGGGAATGGGGGAAATCTGCATAGAGGAGGTAGCATTGAATCAAACTTTAAAGTATGGCTAGGTAAGGAGGGAAAGGGAAGGGTCTAGCCTCGACCATTCAAGGTCTTTCCTAATCAGACTTTGGTCTACGTTATTATCCATTATTCCAAAAACCACTCCATCCTCCATTCCAGTGAAGCCTCTCTGCCCCCCTGACTCCCAGCTCCTGACCTGGACTCTGTCCGGGCTCTTCCCCATCTTCCCCCACCCTTCACTCTAAAGCTTGCCTCTCCTTAGGGGCCAGCTCCTCCATTGGGACTTTAACCAGTACAGACAATCAAACAAAGGCAGAGATTATCTTTGTAAGGTCAACTTTCTCTTGAGCCAGCCACTGACTCCTTACCACAAGGCCACTGAATCCCATGTACTCATTCAACTCTTTACCTGACTTCTCTCCTAAAGGCATTTCTACCTAGGGTCTGTGGAAGTGACAGCTCATCCATTTGCTCTTTCCATTTGGCCTCGATCTCTCTTTTATGGTTCCTCCTGTTTTCAGACCAAAATAGCTATTGGGGAAACAAGTTCTGGGCACAGCAAGACAGAACATCATTTCACAGGGGAGAGATTGCCGTCAAAACACAGGCCTACCGTCTTGGCACCAGAGCAGCGGGCTGGGGAGAGGGGGAGGCCACCTCATCAGCTCTGCAGGCTCACAGCTGAAAATCGAGTTGGATTTGCACATAGACAAGCTGGTGATTCTGTGGTTAAAACTGTTCTACACACAAGGTGACTTTCCCATGACAAAATAGGCCCTAGCATAAATTATTAACATATAGAATCTTGAAGTACACTAAAAAGGGGGGAGGGGTTGCTTTTTTGATTTTTCTTTCCTCTTTTAAAGAGATTTGTCAAATCTGCTCCTGGCAAAGAAACAGAGAATAGGGGAGTCTGGGGAGGGGGGAAAGAGCATCGAAAGCCACTGGCCTGTACTGCTCACAGAAAAGCAGGCAGGGGCGGGCTGCATGGAGGGGTTTGAAAGCAGCTCCTTCTCCTCACCTAAAGGAGACAGCCGCCTGGCTGGTTGGGCCTTTGATTTCTCCCTGACAGGGTGCTGAAGGATTGATCTGAGCCCTGATAAATAATTCATGAGCTTTCGAGCAGCTGTGAATTTTGAAAAGCCAGTTTCCGCACAGCAGACTATGGGACTAAGAGAACAGTTTGAGGAGAGTGTTTTTTCTTAGAAGGGTGAGGCATGGTAATAGATGGGGGCTCACAGCCTTTTCTGGGGTCCCTGCCCTCCAGAGGCTTTGGCCTGTTCTCTGGATGCCCAGGAAGCCGTGACCCTAGGAGTACCCCATTAGGAAGGTGTGTCTTCAAGGGGTGTCAGATCAGCTCCAAAGGGAAAATATGGGTCTTTGGGGAAATGATCTTTTTTTAAAGGCTTAGGAATCTACCTATTTGGCTCTTGCATTTTATAGGTGAAAGTGATGCTTCAGACTCATGTGGGAAGCTTTGGGTTGGCTTTCTAGTGACAAAGGTAGAATTGCATGGAAGCATTTGCACTCTCTTCCCTGCTCCCCTTTATGACCACTAGGACACACAGCATCATAGGGGAATAGAGTTGAGTTGGAAGAAGGCCTGAAGGTCATCCAGTCTGACACCCTTAGATACGAGGACTGTGGCCCAAGGTAGTTTACCCCAGGTCTCCCACATAGTAAACACCCAAGTCCTATGGCTGTCCAGTTCATAGCAGCAGCATGCCATAGTAGAAGGGCCAAAGAATCTGAACTCAGGAGACCTGGGTTTGGATCCTGCCTCTGCTCATCCCTACCACTATGACCTTGGGCAAATATCTTCTCCTTTCTGGGCCTCAGCTTCTCGGCTGTAAAATGATTAA
Organism: Pseudochirops cupreus; assembly: GCA_028627135.1. Taxonomy (NCBI): domain Eukaryota; kingdom Metazoa; phylum Chordata; class Mammalia; order Diprotodontia; family Pseudocheiridae; genus Pseudochirops; species Pseudochirops cupreus. The sequence continues at coordinate 224,214,862 of CM053581.1, forward strand.
TGCTGTCTAAGGTACCTTCCAGCTTGCAGTCCTGTGATCAATCCTCTGGAAGTAGGACTGGACTGAGCAAGAATTGGGCCCTGATCTTGGCCTATAAAACGAGTTGTTCCTGTGCCTGCCTGCCTGCCTGCCTGCTTCATCTTCTTTAATGGATTCTCCGTCCTCTTCGCCACAGCATCTGTCCCACATCTTCTGGCCCCTCTTCAAGCCTCCTTCCCCACCCCTCCTCACCTCAGGACCTTGCCTCATACTTCATCAAAAAAAAGGTGTTGACCCAGAGTACCCTCCCTTCTCCTCATATCCATCTCCCCAAAATCATCCCTCATCTCTCCTCCTTCAGTCTCTGGTGATGAGTTGACCCTTCTCCAAGGCCAAGTTCAGTCCCCCTACATACCCCTTTGATCCCTTCCACTTCGATCTTTTCCATTAAATTTTCCCTATCTCTGATATCTAAAGTATATACACTGACTTATTCCCTCCAGCCTACAAACATGCCCATGTACTCACCCCTACATTCTACTGGGAGGGCTTAAAAATATAAAAATAAATAACGTCAGTCATGGACATTTGAAGCAGTGGCAGAGATCAGTAGCAGCTAGAGGTATCCTATAGATGTCACATGAGCTGATACTTGCAGGAAGCTAGAATCTTTTTAAGGGGAAAGGGGAATAAGCATTTATTAAGCACCTACTGTGTGCACCAGGTATCATGCTGAATGCTTTGCAGTTATTCTCTCATTTGATTATCACAACAATCCTGGGAGGTAGGTGCTATTATTACCCCCATTTTACAGATAAGGAAACTGAGGCAGACAAAGGTTAAATGACTTGCCTGGGGTCAGACAACTAGCAAGTATCTGAAGCTGAATTTGAACTCATGTCTTCTTGACTCCAGGCCCACCTGGCTGCCTGAGGTAAAGAGGGAGTATATTCCAGGTATGGGGAATGGCAAAAGGACATAGAAAGAGAAGATGAAGGACTGAGTTTGGGGGATGTCAAGTGAGCCACAGTGGCTGGAATGCAAAGTTCATGAAGGGGGAGTGCTGCTCAGTGAACCTGGAGAGGAAACGTCAAGCGGAAGGGTTTATATTTTAGCATGTTGACGACAGGGAGCCACTGAGAGCAGGGGAGGGAGACATGACCAGACATCCTGCAGGAGGGTATGTTGGCAGCTGTTGAGAGAGGGCGTTGGAGAGAAGCTGGAAGCCGTGTATCCAGTTTAGAGGCTCTTGAAATGGCACAGGAGGGGGAGAAAGGCCTGAACAAGGGAGAAAGCCTGGGGAGTCAGGAGAAGGGCACAGATAGTATGCAAATGGAATTGATAAGACTTAGGGACTCATTGGATGGGATGGGGTGAAGGAGAGGAAAGAGCTGAGGAAGACATGAAGGTTTGGAACCTGCAGGACTCAGGAGATGATGATGCCCTCAGTAGAAATGGGAACACTGGGAGGGGTGACGGGTCTAGTCTAATCCTCTAGTAAACCTTGGGAAGCAAGATTTGAGGCCCATTCTAACAGCAGTGAGATTTCCCTACATGGGTTTGATGGTGGGTTGTTTTGTCTTCCCCCCTCAGCCTCTCTAGGAGCAGAGGCTATCTCTTGCTTTTTAGAAATAATCTACCACAGATTCTCAGAGCTGAATCACCAAAGATATGCAGATTTCCTAAAATGGTTGTAGCCAGCTCGCTCAGTTGGGTTTTTCACAACTTCATATTTGGGTGAACCTTCCAACTGAGCTCTGTGAGTGCTTGCTAGGGTTTCATGGGGCTACCTAAAAATGGAATCATGCTTTAGGTCTTCTGGTGAAACTAGTGGGTTTTTTTTCACATTTCAGCTTATGGATAGATAATATGGCTGGAATTCAATTCATCTTCTTCTGTCTCCATATCACGCTCTCTCATCATCACCCTGTTGTACTGTATTTGTTCCCAAGTAAAACAAGAACTGGGCTAAGAAGCAAATGATGTTACAGCTTTGTCATTTGTGTCAGGTTCTACAATTTAAATTAAATAAATAAATATGTGTGTGTGTGTGTGTATCCTACATACATATATGACCTATCTATACATACATATGTATACATATGTGTGCATGTGTATATTCTGTGAAGTTTGAATTCAGTGAAAGGGCCACACTTGAGCACCTTCGGGGCCATGTGCAGCCTCGAGGCAACAGGTTCCCCAGCCCTGTTTTAGATTTTTGAAAACTCCTACTTAAGAGTATCAGCATGACAGTAAACAGAGAGCATGATGGCATTGGAGGCAAGTTCGTGGTGAGCCTCTGCCCCACACATACCACCTTCATGAACTGGGGCAACCCTCCTGACCAGCATGGGAGAGGGAACCTCCTGACCACGATACATGAGATCGCAGGCCCAACAGCAGCAACTGAAAAGAGCCAGTAAGTTCAGCGTGGTAGAACACCGGAACTCGGCTCGGAGCCAGAAGACCTAAAACTGAGTCCCAACTCTATAATTTACTAGTTGTATGGTCTTTAAGTTACTTTAAGCTTGCCTGGCTCGAGTTACCTCATCTGTGAAATGGGTTAATGATGTTAATAATAATACTACATAACTCACAAGGTTCTTAGGAAGGTCAGATAGCATGAGGTAATGGGAGGACATCCTCAAGGTGCTGTGTCCTAAAAATGGCAGAACAGCCATATGATCCTTGCATCTGAAGGACAGCATATAAATTAGGTGCAGTTTCACTGGTATCTCTATTACAGTTTTGACCCCCTCATGCTGAGATCTGTAAATGTGATTTTCCTGCACCCTTGGACACAATTTGAAATTTATCTTCTCTGAGCTGTAAATGAAGTGAGGAAATAGGTTTCCAAGTATATAAATTATCTCTAACAGCCAACACACAGCCAGAGAGGCTGGGTGGTGTGGTAGAAAGAGCCCTGGCCTGGGAGACAGAAACCTAGATTCCAGTCCAGATTCACCACTGATCAGCTGTGTGACCTCATTCCACTTGCCTAATCTCCCTGAGTCTCAGGGGAGGGGGAGAGAAGTGGTTCACTCTAGTGTCCCCACCCACTATAGTAATCTGTTGTCCTGTGATTTGAAATGGGGTCCTGCACCCAGTATTTTAACCAAAGGGCATTCCAAGCAGCCACAATGAGTAGCTGAGAAACACCTTGACATGTTTCTCTAAGAAAAATTAATTACCCCAGTTTTCAGGAATGGAAGTAGACAGGAGTTGTGGCTTTGGAATTCAGAGGCAGTTGAAGTCTGCATTAAATTTGGCACTTATGGAAATGGTGCAATAGAATCGGGATGTCTCTACTTGCATCCAAATCCAGAGGGATCTCTCCGGCAATAATACAAACCAGCTCAGAAGAACGTTTGCTGCAAAAAAAAAAAAAGATTTATTAAAAAGCCCAGCGTCTCCATTGCCACAGTTCATCAAGAAACCATTGGCTCAGAAGCCCTAGAGCACAAAATGTATCAGCGATGTCATATAGGCAGAGCGAAAGCTGGGCACCCAACAAATAAACCTGGGGAGCATCTTGGGGCTTAAGTCCCAGAAGATGCTTTGTTTCCAAAAACTTTAAGGCCAAGGCCAATTAGATATCTCTTCACCAAATGGTGTCACACTGGTGTCAGTTAAGGGAGGGGCACCTGGGGAAGTCAGGCATTAAAAAAGCCAGACAGACTGGAGAGGAGTTTACAGTGATCAGAAACCAAGGACAGGCTAGGGCTCAGAAGCCTATTAGTCAGAGGGGGGGGGTTGGAGGAGCAGGCAGAACTCAGCAGTAATATCCAGTGTCACGTGTGGAATTCAGGTAAGCGGGTGAAGTTTGTAATGAAGGCCAGGACCAAGGCTGAGGATGGGCTTCTCCAGAGATCCTAGGATTAAAAGATCCAGAGTTGGAAGGGCCCTTCAAGATCCTCTAGTCCAACCCCTTCATTTTAAAGATGAGATTGCCTGCCAGAGAGGAAGTGATTTGCTGAGGATCCTCCAGTAGAACTCAAGATCCATAATGCCACATCCAGTGCACTCTCCATTAGGCTATATTGCCTCTTCTCATTAAGTTACTTAAGTCAAGCCCCAGCCATCAGGACGTAGAATTGAGTGGAACCCTGATGCTGAAATGGAGCTGTTCTGGGTTCAAGGCTCCTTTTCTGCTCTCTGGCATGTAAGAACCCAGGTCAGCGTGAGGGTGGGCCAGGAATTCTAGGAAGGAAAAAGAAGCAGCTGACAGAAGACGAGGTGCTCAGAGAGGGAAAGTGCTGGGGTGCCCGAACCTAGAACAGAGATCTGAGGGGGCAGAAGGGGAGAGGGCTAGCTAGAAGTGGCAAGTGGTGAGCAGGGCAACGTTACACTCAGCCACAGACAATGGCAGCTGCCTAGGTAGGAGGAAATTAAGAGACCCGGTAACAGCTGCCACTTAGTTGCACTAATTACTTCTCACATTGAAATGGTGGTGCAAACCCCAGCGGAAAATGGCATCGAGGAAGCCTGTGCTGTTTAATAGAAAAGGACTTTCTCCTCCTCACAGTGATTACATGTACATGGTTAGCAGCCACTTCACACAGAGACTAATTAATTGCTAAGGGGAGGGCAACTGGGAAAGCTCTCTCTCTCTCTCTCTCTCTCTCTCTCTCTCTCTCTCTCTCTCTCTCCCTCTCCCTCTCCCTCTCTCCCTCTCCCTCCCTCTCTCCCTCCCTCCCTCCTTCCCTCTCTCTCTCCTTCCCTCCTTCTCTCTCTCCCCTTCCCTCTCTCCCTCCCTCTCCCCCCTCTCCCTCCTTCCCTCTCTCTCCCCCTCCCTCTCTCTCTCTCTCTCCTCCTCTCCCCCTTTCCCCCCTCTCTCCCTCTTCTCTTATGGTCTCCTTTTCCTTATTCTCTCCCTCCCTCTTCACCCTTTTCCTGTCTCCCCCTCCTTCCCTCTCTCTTTGCCTCTCCCCTTTCCTCTCTCACTTTTCTCTCTCTACCTGTCCCTCCCTGTACTCCTTTATTCCCTCTATGCTGAAGTTTTCTGGAAGGCTCCAAGTTCAGTTTTTGCTCTGATGGACATGGTGTCCAGCTGGCCTTCCCAGACTTATACATGGCCCTTTTAGTCATCTGATTAAACCTCCTACTACACCCTTACTCTAAGGAAGGGCTCTGCACAGAGGCCAACCTGCCCAGGGCTGCCCTGGAACCTAGTCAACTGGCCAATATGGCAAGGTCCCACCAAGTAATTTGGGGAAGTAGATTCATTCTCCCATCTCTTTCTCATAGTTTTAGTCAGTTATGTCTCAGCTGGGTTATTTGACCAAAAGAGCTCTCCTATATGGGCATATGGAAAAGCCCTGGAAAATGTTACTGACAACCAGAATATTGAGCTCTGTCTTTAGAAACCCGGGTCCTGCCTCCCCCCCCCCCACCTCCCCCTGCCGCCTCTGTTCCCTAGGCCTTCTGATAGTTTTATAGCCTGGGCTTAATGTGTTCTCATGTCCCAAGGACAGAATAATCCTTACCCCCAGGCCTTAGGGCAGGTCCTGAGGAGCAGCAGTTTGACTTCAGAAGATGCTCTGGGTATATCAGTTCTAATCTGCTAAGATGCTATGTGACCCTGGCTAATTTATTTAATATGTCTGGACCTCCATTTGCTTCTGTGGAAGCTAATTCAGTGTAATACTGTGCCTGGACACTTGGATCATATGGTATGGGTGTGTGGGTGTGTGTGAGAGAGACAGAAACAGAGACAGACACAGAGAGAGGAGAGAGAGAGAGAGAGAGAGAGAGAGAGAGAGAGAGAGAGAGAGAGAGAGAGAAGACAGACACAGAGACAGAGAAGAAACTAGTTCTCAAAAAATATCAAACCAGCCTGAGTAAGGCTTTTGAATCAAAGTGGAAAATGCAGGCCTTACTACCTACATTAAGTATTTCCTCAGGTCATTAGTTGATACAAATGGGAAGGCACAGGGATGGCTGTGTGCTTATTAGCTTTTTGAACTTGTAGATAATGCTGAGTCTAATCATCCGGTTTGCTGGTTATCCAGGATAACTCTTGTTCTCTTTTGCTGTTCTGGCCTGAGACCTTTTCTCATCAGCAGGGCCAGTCTTACGCATTGGCAGAGTAGGTGGCAGCTTACATACTTCACTATAGTCCTTTCTTCTTATTTTTCTTCAGAGCTGGTGTTGATTTTGATCTTTCCTCTTGCACACAGACATCTGATTCTAAAATGTTTCCTATAGCAGCTGGGTGAATAGAACCCTAGACCTGGAATCAGAAAGATCTGAGTTCAAATTTGACTTCAGACAGTGACCAGCTTTGTGACCCTGGGCAAGTCACTTAACTTCTGTTTGCCTCATTTTCCTCAACATTAAAATGGGGGTGATAATAACACCTACCTCACAGGGTTGTTGTGAGGATCAAATGAGATATTTGTAAAAAAGCACTTAACACACCATCTGGACCATAGTAGGCATTTAGGTAATATATGTGTATGTGTATGTATATGTATATGTGTGTGTGTGTGTGTGTATCTATCTATCTATCTATATATATATAAAAAGCTAACTATCATTATAACTATAGTCAATTTCATTTTTGGTCACGTTATTTAGTGTTCTCCATATCCAATACCATTCCCTTCTTGAATACAGTATCCATGTGACTTTTTTGGCAGGGTGCAAGCCCTTGACCCCTTTTGTTTCTTAATTCTAAATAGCCTACCCCTACCAAAAACTTCCTTTACCTACCACTTGTGCCTGAAATTCTACCATGTCAGTTAATTTCCTTTGAGTATAAGGCTTCTTGTCCCTTATTCAAATAAAAATCCCCCTGAAATCCAAAACAAACTAAGTCTTAGGAGCCATTCACATCTTCTCAGTTTTAAGCCTTTCCAGAAAGCACATTTTGATTGGATGGAGAAAAGGCTGAGAATATTTACTATTTTGCCATCCATAGGCCTGTCTTGTCATCAGTGCCTCCCACGAGAATTAGTTAAGGCAAGGAGAGAAAGGGAAACTCCAATCCAACAGTCAATTCATTTCATAGTATCCAAAAATTAACTATGTGAATATAGGATAGGGAAGTTGGAACTAAAAAGCAATTCATATTTTAAAAAAAGACTTGAGGATTTGTAATTACTTAAGAAAAGTTACTAAACTATTTATACCCTTCGACCTAGTGATCCTACTGTTGGGCATCTATCCCAGGGAGCTCAATAACAACAGAAAGGCCCCATTTATACCAAAATATTCATGGAAACGTGTGTGGGAGCAAAACTCAGGAAATTCAGTGGGAATAAAAGAGAGAAGGACAAGAACTGGGGAATGACTGGATTTTAATTTTAATTATATCAATGGATTTGGAATGTTATTGTACCATAAGCAAGGGCAAATGGGGAATTCAAAGAAATATGGGAAGATTTGTATGAACTAATGCATCTAGGTGGCATGGCACAGTAGATAGAGTACCAGGCTTGGAGTCAGGAAGATTCATCTCCCTGAGTTCAAATCTAGCCTCAGATACTTTCCTATGTGACCGTAGGCAAATCACTTAACTCTGTTTGCCTCAGTTTTCTCATCTGTAAAATGAGTAGGAGAAGGAGATGGCAAATCACTCCAGTTATCTTTGCCAAGAAAACCCCAAATGGGGTCACAAAGACGTGGACACAAGTAAAAACCAACAAAAACAATGCAAAGTAAAAGAACCAGGAGAACAATAGACACAATGCTAAAAGACATTAGAATTCAGATTAAAAACTGTGAGCCATCCTGATTCCATAGGACTGAAGAAGCACATTTCTTTCCTCTTGGTACTGAGATGGTAGGTTTACAAGTGTGGCAAATCATACACGCTGTTTGAAGCAGCTGCTGTGGTTGTTCTGCTTCGCTGTTTTTCTTTGTTATAAGGGCTCATCTTATGGGGGAGAGGATCATATTGGGAAATGATGTGGCCGGGAGACAAAAGGAATTAATAAAGACCTGTCGCTGTTAGTAGTTGACCACCAGTTCAATATGCACCAATTTTAAAGCAGGGCTGCTGATCTTATGCTGCATTACTAGAAATCTGGCCTCCAGAATAGCTGTTGTCCCTGGTCAGTTCATGACTGAAGGGTCTAAAAGGCACTACTTTTCAGGTGCGACATTGACAAGCAGGAAAAGGCAACCAAGATAGTGAAGGAACTCATATGCATGCTATGCAATAATCAATTGAGGGATCTGGGGATTGTTTATCCTAGGTAAGGGATACTCGATGGGGAAGGGAAGGGTAATATGATTGCTCTTTTGATATATTTGAAGGGGTGCCATTTGGAAAAGAGAACAACCTCATTTTCTGTGGCTTTAGAGGCAAAACTAGGACTAAATGATTATAAATCACAGAGTTCAGCTCAATATAAAGACTTCCTAACTGCCATGGAAGATGCTGATTTCCCCATCACTAGAGGTATTGACACGAAGACTTGTCAGGGTCGCAGCATTTCAAGTAAGGGTTGAACTCACTGAGATCTAAGTGTTTCTCTTAGAGTTTGTGGTTTTATGAACAGTGTTAATGAAGGGGTGAAAAGACCAGAGAAAATAAGGGTTTCAGTCTTCTAAGTCTTTCCAAAACGCCTTGCCTTTGCAATTTAGAAATTGCATTGTGTGGGTCAAGCTGACAGAATCCCCTCCTGGAGGTCACAGAGGCTGGAGAGAATTCCCTGCAGCAAACTGTCCTGACAGTCCAGTGACTCTTTCCAGATTGCCATAGGACTCCCCTCCACTCTGCTTGCCTTTGGCAGATGATGACTTGAGACATCTCTTCTGCAGAAAGAGAAAATTAAGCCACCTGTGAACTCAGAAGAGGAAGGGTTTCTAGACCTAAAAAAAAAAAAAAGCTCAAAGGCACTCTAGCCCAATCCTTCTATCAGAATGCCTGGGGGCTTTAGCCTGAGGGCCAGAGAGACCGCCTAGGGAAGCTGAATGCCCTCAAAGGGTTTCAGGGATGATCATCAAGCTGGCCTTTGGTAGTATTATTTCATAATATTTCGTTGTAGGAGCCTAGATTTGGAGCTGGAAGGGACCTCAGAGGTCATCTAGTTCAGCCCCGTCATTTTACAGAAAAGGAAACTGAGACTCAGAGAAGTTAGGTGAGTTGCTTGGAGCCACATGGGGAACAGACAGTAGGGCTGGAATTACAGCCAACATCCTCTGACTCCAGATTCCACAGTCTCTGCCTCCCTAATCTCTAATGTGAAATTTTATTCACGTAACATTTATTATGTGTCTTGCATATGTGGGGCTCAGTGTTAGATTCTGAGGATACAAAAATAGGGAGCACACATACACCCTGCTCTTTAGGAACTTAGAATCTTAGGGAGAAGAGTAGTGCAGGAGAAAGAGTGGCACAAAGAGAAGTATGTCAGTAACCACGGTGAGAGAGAGAGATTGAGATCAAAGGAGAAGTCCTGCCAAGGTCTGAGGAGAGCCAGCTATTACCTGGGGGCGTTGGGGAGGCTTCCTGTAGTAAGTGGCAGCCCTGTTGAGCATGGAAGGAGGAAATGGACTTCAAGAGACAATGGAGTCCAATGCAGAGATGGGGGCGTCACGAACCAAGGGCACAGAAGTGAGAGAGGGCAAGATAAGAATAGGGAATGGAGAGCAAGTCTGTCTTGACTAAAATGTATGAAAAGGGTGGGAAGGGAGTATAGTCTTCTACGCTGCTGGGGTGGCAGCATCAGGTGGAAGCCCTTTGTAATAGTAATGAAATTTAAAGATCCCTTTGTATTGCCAAGCTAACAGATACTTAGCATGTAGTTTCAAATTAAGCCTCTGTAAAGAAACAAGGTATGAACCCATGTTGCTGATGTAACAGGAAGGGACAGAACAGGAAAGAGCTAATACTGTATATGGGGAAAAGCTCCAGCTGGGAGAGTCAAAATTTCTTGGGGCAAGCATTGTGGAGGCAGAGCAGCTACTGCCAGAGAGCAAGAGGATTTCTCTCAGCAAGCATCTGAAGGCTGGGCTGCTACTGCTGGACTGAAGACTGAACTGAGAATTGAGAAGAACTGAGAAGAGAAATGAGAATTGAGAACTGAGACAGAATTTCTTTAAGCCAGCCACATGGAGGCTAGATAAAGTGATTTTGACTTTGAAAAAGGAACTTGTGGTGGCAAAACTAGAACTTGTGATGCCAGAGGTGTCAAAGACTTCTGAGGACCAGCCAGAGCTGCCAAAGACTAAAGAAGCATGACTGTGGTGCTGGTACTTTGTTAATGTGCATGAATGTTATTGTAGTTTTGTTAAGCTCTGTCTTCCCAGGAACAGTGACTGTGAGAGATTTGAGGTGGACTGGACACTGTGAACTTCATTATGGATCAGGGACTGCATGAAGAGCTGGACAAGGAACTGGGAGCTGTCTGCCTCTGAACTCAGGTGGCACTTGGTTAGATTCGGGCGGGAGCTGGGATCATAGAAGAGGAACCATGGAAGCTGATAGCCTGCCTTGAAGTGTAGTGACTGATGAAATTGTCTGAGTAGTGACTGATGAAATAGGGTACTGAGTAGTGACTGATGAAATTGTAATTTACTTGTGGCCTAGGGATGCATGGCTTTTGTACTTTCCACTACACCTTAAGAGGGTACTGAATAGTGACTGCTGAAGTTGTAACTTAATAGCATCCCATGGGTGAAGGACTTTGACTTTTGTACTTTGTGTCCCTTAAGGAGGCCTCCTTAAGGATGATTGAATGATTGAGTTACTAAATGATTGTACTCTGCTTAAAACTATGTGACCACTTTGGTGAAAGCTATGTGGCCATTTTAGTGATAAGTTGTTGAGTTATGACATGATGAATGCTGTATTTTGATTTTCTGTGAATGTTTTGCTCTGATTTGTTATTGAATAAATAGAGAATTCACTATACTATGTAATCAGAACCTTGAAAGCTGTTCACAGCAGCAGTCCTCTGGAAAGATGCGCATACACGGCATTACACCCTTGGGTCGCAGGATCATTTTATCCTTTGTTGGGTAGGCTCATGAGAGCTACAAAGCTATAGTATCAGTGTCCTTCTCTACCTTTGTAAAGGATTCTATGCCTTATTTAGTTTTCAGAATGTTTTCCTATTCATTCTCACAGTTAACTTCACCACCTTTGGTCCTACCACCCCACCTCTGGTCTACCTGCTGAGGCAGTCATCGTGGATGGCATCACTCACAGTGAGGCCTGACCCCAGAAATCCAGCTACAGACTCAGTTGAAACCAAACTCCTGCTCCATTACACTTTCTACTTCAAGATTCTAGACTTACTCTAGAGACCAAATTCTTAACAAGAAAAGGCAGAACCCAAAACAAAATGCGAAGGAGGCCCATTCTACTCCAAAGAAAACAAAAACCACCCCCTAAACCATTGGCCAGGCAAATCCATAAATTCCTATCAAACTAGTTTGGTTTTTAAGTTGGCCAGAGGCCTGCAATCAGGCTGGCGCGGATGGGAACAAACAGATGGGAATCCTATATGAAGCTACTGACTCACTCAACTTATGAAGAAAAAAAAAAACTCGTTAGTCAATGTTTCAAAGGGCTGTGACTTTGCAGGAAGCTTTCACAGGCCCACTTATCAAAGGCCCTCAGCAGCTGGTCCTGCCTGCAGTAACAGTGCCCAGGCATCCCACAGGGTGATAGCCAGCCTGGCTCACACCTGGGGACTCTCCTCCCACACTCCCTAGGGGAGGGTCCATTCCACCTACAGGAAGGGTTGGACAAGGCCACAAGCCATTTGCCTTTGCTAAGAGAGTTAAAGTTGCCAGGCACCATTTTCCAACGCAATACAAAAAGAAATAGCCCTTGCCTTGGAGTCAGAGGGTTTGGGTTCAGATCTTACCTTTAACAAGCACTATTAGTGGGGGAGTTGCTAAACCTCCATGGATCCTGTGATGCCATCCCTTCTGGCTCATCCCCTGGGGACATCAAATAAGATGGCATCTTTCACTGTGAGGCCTGGCTCCTGGAATGCTGCCCTGTATGTAGCATGAAGCCTGGGGCATTTTTTTTTTCAGCTCAGAGGGCAGCTCACGGGGGTGCTTCGTGGCTGCCAGCCAAAGTATAGTTCTCTTGCTTTGTTGCCACCCCATGGGGCTGCACTAATTGTCACGCACAGAGACCTTTCAGTAGATAAACATATACGTACCTGTGTATGTGAATATGTGTACATACACATACATATATACATATGCACATACGTATATGTGTGTAACATGCATGTTTACACATATATAAACATATACACATTCATATATACATATGCATGCATATATACACACATACACACATTATATATATATATGTATGTATATATATATATATATACATATATATATATATAAATAGAAAACATTTACGGTTAGAAGGGATCTTAGGGATGATGTATTCCAACTTCTTCATTTAATAAATGAGGAAACTTAGGCCCAGAGAAGTTAACTGAGTTAAGGTCAAACAAAGAATAAATAGCAAAGTTGGAATTTGGATGCAGGTCCACTAACTCCCAATGCAGTGTTCTTTCCACTCCACAGTGCTGCTCATAAAGCATTAGAATGCTATTTGGAGAGAGGGGCAGCTAGATGGTGTGGTGGATAGAGCACCAGGCTTCAGGAAGACATCTTCCTGAATTCAAATCCAGCCTCAGACACTTGCTATCTGTGTGACCCTGGGCAAGTCACTTCACCCTGTTTGCCTCAGTTTCCTCATCTGTAAAATGAGTTGGAGAAGGACATGGCAAACCACTCTAGTATCTGTGCCAAGAAAACCCCAAATGGGGTCACAAAGAGTTGGACATGACTCAACAACAATAACAAATGGCGAGAGGAAATGTGATCTAGAACTTCAGGATGGTTAAGAGGCGTAGGCAGCGTGATCTAAAGGAAAGAGCACTGAACTCATAAAGTCAGAGACATGGTTGGAAATCCTGATTCTGCCTTTCCTAGCTGTGGGACTGTGGGTAAGTCACTGACCCTTTCTTCACCTTCATGTCTTCCTATGTAAGATAATAGAACTTCAACTTCTGTTCTACAAGATTCTGGTGAAGACCATGCTTCAGGATCCAGAAGGAGCAATAGACAGGGGAACTCTTCTTGTCCAGACCCCCAACCCTTCCCTAAAGAGTCCCCGAATACCCTCCACAGCCTCTGTGACATGCACCTCTCCAGCTGGTGCTTGAAGACCTCAAGTAATGGAGAACTCACTACTTCTGTGAGCCCGCTCGTTTCTGAGAGTTCAGTTACTGTCTGGACTGTAACCATAGAGGTTCTTCCTTGAGTTTAACCAACATCTTCTTCTCCATAACTTCCCACCAACAGTGCTAGTTCCACTCTGGGATATGCTGCCATTTTAGTTCTGCCCCTTCTCCTGCTAGAACCTGACAATCTAATTCAGCAGGTATTTATCAAATACCTAATGTACCTAGCTTTCTGCTAGAGAAATATGAAAGATGGCAACATGAGGAGGTTCCTCCACCTTCTGTTGCCAGCAGAAATTTCCAAAAGATCCTTCTGTATTGGTTACAAGGTTGTGGGCCTCTCTCTCTCTCTCTCTCTTTCTCTCCCTCTCTCTCTCTCTCTCCCTCCCTCCCTTCCTTTTTCCCTCCCTTCCAATGTGGGAAGGTTTAAGGGAAAGAAAATAGAGGGCCATAAGATCTTGGTCTTTGCCTGCCCCTTTAATAAAAAGAAAACCAAGGCCCCCAAAGATGTGGTGGCATATCAAAGATCACACAGCAAGCTGAGGCAGATGAAAACTGTCCAGTCCCTGGACTCTAGTCCACACCTGATACTTCCCTCAGGTTGCAGTGACTTCATGGCAGCAAGTGTGCTCTTTCTAGGTATTCCTGGGAAGCTGTTTTCCCCAGGCTGGGCCTCAGTCCCTACCCCCTTTTGCTTACTGATTTCCTGTCCTTCTTCTGCTAAACATGCTCCATGATCCATCCAGGTCACTGCCTGCTCGTGAGGCCAAGCTGAGGAGGTCAGTGCTAACTATATGCTAATAAGATCAGGAGCCAATCAATTCCACACCCCGTCCTTAATCAGGCAATCAATGTGCACTGCAGGTGTCTCTGATGCCAGCCTGTGAGGGAAGGAAAGCCGGAGGAGGGAGAGCAAGGGAGTGGGAGCCGCCTAGGGTTTGGATGCAGACCATGCTCAGAGCCCTGCCCACTTCTGACTGCTTTTGAAATCATTGCTCAAGAATAAAGGTGGAGGGGGGGGAAGCACCTTTTTAATCAAAGTCCTGATCTCAGATTCTGCTAATGATTCCAAGATTCTGCTGTAGCCTATGAGTAGCCTGGGTTGATTGAAAACGTAAAGGGCAACCCCTCCCTCCAAATTGTGTTTGCTGTCCTTCTCCACCAAAAAGGAGAAGGACATCTGGGATGACCAAGCATTACATTTCAGAGCTGGCAGAAATTTGGGGATTCATTAAGGCCACCCCTTTTGTTTTACACAAGAGCAAATTGAGATTCAAAGAAGGTAGTCCTAGGGGAAGGGTTTCACCCAAAATTATTACTCAGGATTCCTGATTTTCAGCCTAATAAACTTATTCTGCCATGCTGACTTCAATTTAAAAGCCCTAAGTCTTTCTTTACAGGAAGCTGTTTGATTTTGTTTTTTCAGTGAATTATAGACAGAATATAGGGGCACGTAGTGATTAAAGTCCTCAGAGTGGAGGCAGAAAGACCTGGGTTCAAATCCTACTTGACGCTAGCCGTGTGAACCCGGGCAAGTCACTTTAAAGCTTTTGTGCCTCAGTTAATTCCCTAAAACTTACCTACTAAGTTATAGATGGGATGTAGTCTTTGTGGAGAGAGTTCCCTCAGCTGATGAGTCTCAGATATTTTGAGCAGAGAGAAGAAATGCTCCCAGGTAGCCCCAGAAGATCACGTTTCCTCATCTGAGCCTTTGCCTGGCTTCCTCTCGATATGTGTTGTCTTCCCCTATTAAACTCAAGGGTCTTGAGGGCAGGGACTGCCTGGCTTGCTGATATCTCGTCCCCAGGGCTTAGCAAAGTGCCTGGCAGCACATAAGAAGTGCTTAGTAGATATTTTTGCTTTCTTCATTCATTCTCCTACATATGACACAGCAGCTCCCAGAGATGCCCAGCATAAGGCTCCCCTGTCCCAAGCTGCCTCCTCACTCACCTGCTCTGCTCACAGGGCCCACGGCTACATGCTCAGGACAGGCTGCTCTCCCTCACACAGCTGCATCCCTCATGGGGCTCTCTTTGGCGCTGCTGCCCCTACGGCTCTCTAACTTTTTGCTCCAGGAGAAAATACTCCTAATTTCAGCTCATTATATTTTGACAACATCTTTGCTTTAGTTTCCCACCCCATGCGTCCATCCACCCAGGCCATTCCACCATCTGCCTGCCTACTGCTCATCTGAACTGACCCCCTCTTATGTTGGAACTGAAACTTGGACTCCCTCCCCTTCCTAAACCTCTGTATCTACTGCTGAGCTAGACCAGTAGCACTCCACCCCCTTCCCACCTCAGCAGACCAGACCCTCCTCCCTGGTCACCTTTCCCCACATGTGTTCTTTCCCACCAGTCCTTGAGGGTAGGGATGATCTCTTTCTAAATCTTTGTTATCTCCAGCACTTGCCGCAGTTCCTGGCACGTAGTATATACTCAATAAATGCTTTTTCATTCATTCCCAACAATTCCATGAGGCAGTCAGGGCATTGTTATCTTGATATACAGTGGTGATAATGATGATGGTGGTGGTGGTGGCAGTAATAACTGACATTTATATAGTGCTCTGTATACATTGTCTTACTTGAGAGATGAGGCCCACAAATATTAAGTGACTTGACCAAGGTCACCTAGTTTATTAGTGACAGAGTGGGGCTTGATCCCAGGACTCCTAACTCCCGATCTGATCTACTGAACTTATGTTGTCTTCCCGTGCAAAATCAGAGTCAGTTAGTTAGTCAGTTCGTCTCTCTGTCTCTGTCTCTGTCTCTCTCTTTGTCCATCCCTCTTTCTATGTGTGGGGGTCTGTCTGTCTGCCTCCCCATCTCTTTGTCCGTCTCTGTCTCTGTCTCTCTCTTTGCATCTGCTCTCCTGGATACTTCTGAAACTGTCAGGAAGAAAAGTAAATAACTGATCTGAAGAACAGGGTAAATAGTGCTGGCAAAAGAATTCATGACTTAGCAGACACTGCCAACAAAACCTTCCGTAGTTCCCCATTGTCTATAAAATAAAATATGTTCTTTACCCTGGCATTTAAAGCCTTCAACAGTGTGGTTCAAACTTACCTTTTCCATACTATTATGCTATAAGAAATGATGAGGAGGGAGATTTCAGAAAAACCAGGAAGGACTTACATGAACCGATGCTGAGTGAAGTGAGCAGAACCAGAACATTGTACACAGTAACAGCAACATTGTGCAATGACCAACTATGATCTACAGTGATCAACTAGTTCTACAATGATCCAAGACAATTCCAAAAGATTCATCATAGAAAATGCTATCCACATCCAGACAAAGACCTGATGGAGTCTGAATGCAGATCGAAGCATACCATTTCCCCTTTCTTTATTTTTCTCATGGTTTTTTCTTTTGGCCTGTTTCTTCTTTCACAACGTGACTAATATAGAAATATGTTTTACATGATTGCACATACAGAACCTATATTAAATTGCTGTCTTAGGAAGGGGATGGTGAGGAAGAGAGGGAGGGAGATAACTTGGAATCAAATTTTTTTTAAATGAATGTTAAAATTGTTTTTACATGTAATTGGGAAAAATACTATTAAAAAACTTACTTTTCCAGAAGTATTTCACATGACTTCTCTTCGTGTAGTGGAGTCAAACTGGACCAGCAGCCATTTCCTTCCCTCATCTGCCCACTTCTGTTCTGTACATTTTTTTGCAGCCCATTCCCCAAACCTCGAATAAACACCCTCCATATTGTTGCCCTTTGAAATTATACTCTCTGTGTTCTAGCCAAACGGGCCTGAACTTGGCATTCTGCCTCGTCGTTATTTCTTTGCATAGCCTGCTCCTCACACTTGGAATGCATTCTTTAAAAATTTATATGATTCTGAACTTAGCAAATACCAGAAAATGGGCATTTTTGTAGGTATAGTAGAACATAAAAAGATGATTGCACATAAAACTGCACATCTTTATTGTGTACAATTTACTTTTCTTTCATAACTTTCACATTTGTCTTACTTGTTTTTGACTGCTTCTGGTCTTCCTTCATGCTTTAATGATTCCCCCCCCCTTTGGGTAGCCCATCCTTACCCCCTCCATTCTCCTACCCCTGTTTGGAAAAAAAACAAAACTCTTATAACAAATAAACACAGTCAAGCAGAATAAATTCCAGTATTGACCATGTTCAAAAATGTATGTATGTCTCATTCTGTATCACGAATCCATCACCCCTCTGGCAAGAGGTCATTGGCAGACTTCATCATGGGTATTCGGGAATTATGGTTGATCATTGCATTGATCAGAGGTTCTAAGACTTTCAAACTTATTTTGTCTTTACAGTGATATTGTTACTGTAGGAAATGTTCTCCTGATTCCCTGTGGAATGTACTTCCTTCCTTCCTTCCTTCCTTCCTTCCTTCCTTCCTTTCTTCCTTCTTTCTTTCCTTCCTTCCTTCTTTCCTTCCTTCCTTCTTTCCTTCCTTCCTTCTTTCCTTCCTTCCTTTTTTCCTTCCTTCCTTCTTTCTTTCCTTCCTTCCTTTCTTCCTCCCTTCTTTCCTTCCTTCCATCTGTCCATCTCTTATAATCTCCAACTTTTTTAAAGATTCAGTTTATAGAAAACACATTCTACTTGGGTATAAACTTAGCTGTGGCTTTATCCCTCTTTAGTTTTTAGCACCCTTTCCATTCTCAAATTATGTATCTCCTGATCTCTTGACGTATTGTATCCCTCATCATGAGCTCCTTGCAGGCAAGAACTGTTTTTTTGTGTGTTTTGGGTTTATTTTATTTTATTGCATCCCCAACACTTAGCATAGTGCCTTACTAGATTGCACTGAAATTCTTCCTTTCTTAAAATGGGCCCAGTTTAGGAACCAGGAACCCTTCCTGGATTCCTTCCCAACTAGCACTGTCTCAGTCCCCCGACTCCCATCTCATCTGAGGAAGCTGGTGCTATAATGACTATAGTGCTGAGCTTGGAGTCAGAAAGACCTGAATTCAAATGCAGCCTCAGACATTTAATAGCTGTGTGATCCTGGGCAAGTCACTCAATCTCTGTTTGCCTCAGTTTCCTCAACTGTAAGGTGAGGATAATAAAAACACCCACCTCACAAGGTTGCTGTGAGGATCAGATTAGATGCCATTTGTTAAAAAGTGCTTAGCACAGGGTCTGGCACACAGTCGGTACTGTATAAGCAAGCCCCTTCTACCACCACCTGTGCCCAGACTCTTTAGGCCTTTTCCTACACACTTTTCTCATCCTAACTTGTTATAATTAATTTGTTTATGTGTCTTCATTTTTCCATGACTCTGAAGGATGATGTCAGGGTATATTGGATGTTATCGGCATACTTCCTTACACCTGCTTCCACCTGCCTGCTTCTACCTTAAGCACAAAGAGGAGGCTGGCCAGGATTGAAATAGCAGATGCCTCTGTCACTTTGTTTTGCTGTTGCTACTATGCATCTCCTTATCTGCTTCTTTATTTCTTCTAGGTCCCCTGGCTCCCAACTATCAGCCAAGACATCTGAATGAATGAGTGAATGAATGAATGAATAAAAAAGCATTGAAGTGCTTTGTGCCAAGCACTGTGCCAGTCCTGAGAATATACATATAAAAAGAGAGTTAATTTCTGCCTTCAAAGAACATACATTCTGATAAAAGAAGGTCATACACACAGGGGGAGTGCTTCTGGAAAAGAGAGGTTTGATCTGGAGAGTCACAGTGATGGTGCGCTGATGTTTAGGGCAACCAATTGGCTACTCTTTCCAAAAGTAGTGGTACCATGGATTTGATTACTGTGCCCAGGAAAAGAGATGAAGGGAGGCCGGGGTGGGGAGGTCCGGGGAAATGGCATAACAAAGAGATGCTGGCGTAATGATAGGCAGATGACCAGCTGATCTGGCTGGAGAGAGGGGTGACTACCTTGTTGTTATTGTTTATTTGTTTCAGTCACATCTGACTCTTAGTGACCCCATTTGGGGTTTTCTTGGCAGAGACACTGGAGTGGTTTGCCATTTCCTTTTCCAGCTCATTTTACAGATGAGGAAACTGAGGCAAATAGAGTTAAGTGACTTGCCCAGGGTCACGCAGCTAGTGTCTGAGGCCGTATTTGAACTCGGGAAGATGAGTCTTCCTGACTCCAGACCTGGCATCCTGTTCACTGTGCCACCTGGGTGACTAGATGAGATGAAAATGACCACCTACCTCAGGTACCTGTGTTCTCCTGATTCCTGTCTGCCCGGTTTCTGAGCGACTGATGGCACTGAGTTCCAGGATTCATACACAACATTTGTTTCTACTTACTTGGCTGCCTTTTTTCTGTTAATGCTTCATAATAATTCATGCAGCAACCAGAGAGTATTGATAACCATGTATCTAAGCCTAAGCAATAGTAGGGATTAGGCACTGTCAGTAAGACTCTTATGCCCATCTGTTCCATGTCCTCTCTGTCCCTTCATCCTGACCCCAATCTAGGGAGTACCCTGGGGTCATAATAGCTAAGCTCTCCGCTGCTCAGTGAGCAGGCTGCTCCTCCCCCTGTGGGTGCTATCACTTAGATGATGGCCTTCGCTCAGCTGCTGTCCTACTCAGAAAAATCCCTTTTGTCTCAACCTTTCTGTGTATGTTGTTCTCAATTATTCAAGCCTCCACGTATAGTTAGAACAAGAACTTAATGGAATTTGACAAGTAGCAGTAAGATATAAGCAGCAAACGCACGTATTTCAGAATCAACAACAGCCACCTCAGCTCTTCCCATCTCCCACCTGGGTAGAGCTCTCCTCTCCTTTCCACTTCCAGACTGAACAAACCATAATACATAGTGCTTAGCAAGTGCCTAATTCAAATCTCCTAACTCCTTTTGGCACAGGGTAAGGAGCTACCACCACCACCCCCTGAGGTTTTTTTTTTGCCTTTTTTTGGAGGGGGGCAATTGGGGTTAAGTGACTTGCCCAAAGCCACATGGCTATAAGTGTGTCCAGTGTCTGAGGCCACATTTGAACTCAGGTCCTCCTGACTCCAGGGCTGGTGCTCTATTCACTGAGCCACCGAACTGCCTCTCAGAGAGTTTTAAAGACCCAGCAATGGGGTTCTGTGTGATCCTAGACTCCAGGATCTGCTCTTCAAATCCTGTCCCGCCCATCCTTACCAAGCCTTTCTGTGTGGTTTGCTCATCAGCTGGCACCCTCCAAGTTGCTCTGCTAGTAAAGCAGATGCCCCTTGTCCAGGGCATCAGTAAACTCTCCCATGCTGACATTCCCATACAGCTCCTCCTGCCTAGGGTGAGAGGTTAGGGAGAGACCAACCATGAGCTGCCTTCTGTGCTTTGGAGGCTTTCACTAGCAACACAGCTGCAAGAGGCTGATTCCTTTCCTATCTAATTCTTGCATTTGCTCCTCCTTGCTTTGCATACCTTGAAGTTCTCTGGAAACTCAAGTGGTTAGCTAATTGTTCATTTGGAAAGTCCTTTTTAGCATCTAATTGCACCTGACTATGCAGGTCACAGTGCAGGTGAAAACTGAGTGGCTTGAAAAATGCGGTTGTTTCTTTCTATTGTCATCACCACTGGAAAATGTAATCCCCTCTCTGAGGCTCTGAGCCATGGGCGAGCAT
The DNA here is from genome assembly GCA_028627135.1 of Pseudochirops cupreus. Lineage (NCBI taxonomy): Eukaryota > Metazoa > Chordata > Mammalia > Diprotodontia > Pseudocheiridae > Pseudochirops > Pseudochirops cupreus. The sequence continues at coordinate 224,235,600 of CM053581.1, forward strand.
TGGCTCTCATCATCACCTCCATTTGCAGTTCTTAGAACAGACCACAAGGGGGAACTGCTAATTCATACTTTGAAGTTAAGGGAGCTTTAAGGATTCCAACCCTGGTTAGGTACTAGAGTAACTGATCTACACCACCTAATTGGCTCCAAAGAGGCAGCCTGGTGGTGTGAAAGGAGCCTTTGACTAGGATTAGAAACAACGTGTACTGCAGGTGCTGTTGAGCTTGGAAACCTTAGGAGCAGGATTCCAGTCCCAATTCTGCCATTGCTTGTATAACCTTGAAGAAGTTAACTCACCACTCCAATCACCCATCTGTAAAATAAGGGGCTTAGATCAGGGCTGATTTCTCTTCCTCCTCTAATGTTACATAATTCTGTTATCCTACCCTGTCCCATGTCAACTAGCACACACATCTAGAGTGCCTATTGTGAGCACAACACCAGCATGAAAAGGGGACATATAAAATATGTTGTTTTCTTTCAAGGAGTTCATAGTCTAGTTGACAAAACACACACACAGAGTCACTCACTATCAAAAAAGAAAAATGCCAGAGTAAATGGTACTGACAAAAGGTCTTTAAGAGCTCAGAAGACAGAGACAAAGGCACTCCCAGAGCCAGCATCAGGGTACAAAATAAAGCGCTAGATTAGGTAGAGGATTAACTGATCTCTACAGCTCCGTTGGCTTCAAAGATCTGGGTTGGCCAAGAGGCATCTGGTGTGGTTAAAGGAGCCTTGGGACTAGGATTGGGCAATCTGTGTACTGCGAGTGTCGAGGATCAAACAAGTAGCAAATAAATCATTTCTGGCAGGAGATCAGGGAGAACTTTGAGGAAAATGTAGGATTTCAGCAGGTAGAGTAGGGAGAGAGGGTAAAGGGAAGGATATTCTTCTAGACATAGGAAATGGCCTGAGCAAAGGCCTAGAGGCGGGAAAGTAAGGGGATTTGTTCGGGGAATAGAGAACAGTACAATTTGGCTAGAGCGTAGAGTACACATCATGTTTTAAAAGCTCTGCGTGGAAGATTTCCTCAGGCTTCTTCATTCTCACGACTCACAGAGTTCTTTCTTTGCTTATTTAGGGTTTTTTTGAAGTAATGTTTTCTGAAGAGAAGGTTCCCCTTACAAGAAAACTCCTATAGTTAGAATAAATACCTCCCTGCTCCCCATTTTATACCTACCAATTGACAACATGCAGAATAGGATTATTGATATAGACCAGTGGAATCAGACTCAACTCAGTGGGGGGCACTAACTCATACATAAGTATTCTTATTGCATACTGACTTAGAAAATCATGTATTAACATTATCTATGATTTATTGTATATATTTTATTCCACATTTCTTTTTTTTTTTGCAGGGGGGAAGGCAGGACAATTGGGGTTAAGTGACTTGCCCAAAGTCACATGGCTAGTAAGTGTTAAGTGTCTGAGGTCATATTTGAACTCGGGTCCTCCTGACTCCAGGGCCAGTGCTCTATTCACTGCACCACCTAGCTGCCCCTATTGTATATATTTTGTTAAATATTTTCTAATCACATTTTAATCTGGTTTGAGCTAAACTGTGGAGTGTTATGGGCCAGATGTGGCAGCTCTTGTGTTTAACACCTCCAGGGTAGACCAGAGCCCATATCTTTATAAGAACAGTCCATGCTAATTAGTGACAAATAACTGCTTCTTCAGAGGCTTCTTTCTGGAAGTACCTGTTGCTGACTTAAAGTTCATGCGTCTTGGTCGTCTGTGTTCTGCTTATTGGGATCACAGACTGGCTGCTGCTGGCTGACCCATTGGTAATCAAAATTCTCCCCAGATAAACAGGAGCCTATTAATCAGGGCCAGACTCCCCAGCCACATTATCACTCAATCATGCCCTTTACCAATAGGCAGTTCTCTGGAGACACAAACCCTAGGATCAAATGATGGGGGAAAAATAGTTCTCAAAATATGGACAGATTTTTGAGTTGACTGCAGCCTTCATAGGAAAATTACTGGAGCTATGGCCCTGTCCTTTTGTGCCCTCTTTGCTGTTCTGCCTTCTCTTTCCATTGGGCCCTCTGGACTTCAACCACTTCCCTTATTTTGTCATTAACGAAACTTCCCTTCATCTTAGACCTTTTCCCTTTCCTCCCTTCCCACCTCCCCTCCAGTATGGTGTGGTGAAAGGAGTGGTGAGCATAGAGTCACTCGATCTGAGTTCAGATCCACCCTCTGCCATTTGCTCCCTGCTTCGCCTCACCCAAGGTCCAACAAGGGAGTGCATCACTTCACCTCTGTCAGTCTCAGGTTCCTCATCTGTAAAATGAGATTTGGACCAGATAGTCTCTGAGGTTCCTTCCATCTCTAAAAGTGTAAGGATATGATATCTATGTGTTGTCTCTCCCAGCAGAATGTAAGCTCCTTGAAAGCAAGAACTGTCTTACCTTCGTGTTTGTATTCCCAGGGCTTTGCATAGAGCTCTGTACATATATACTAAGTCCTAAGGGAGGTAGAGAGCAAGTGGATAAAGTGTTAGGTCCAGAGTCAAGAAGATTCCTTTTGTTGAGTTCAAATCTGACCTTAGACACTAGGTGTGTGACCCTGGGCAAGTCACTTAACCCTGTTTGCCTCAGTTTCTTCATCTGTAAAATGAGTTGGAGAAGGGAATGGCAAACCACTACGGTATTTCTGCCAAGAACATCCCAAATGGGGTCATGGAGAGTCAGATGTGACTGAACAACAACACTAAGCCTTAAATAGATACTTCATTCATTCATACTGTTTTAGTCTTCTTTCACTCACAGAAACAAGGCTCTCCCTAGGAAACACTGCATCCTCAATCATCCTCTCTAGTTAGAAGCACCTTTTCTCATGCTCCCTAAACACACTTAGCCACAAGAAAGACTAGGCTTACTCCCTTCTCTTCGTCACCACTTTCAGACTCTCCCTCTGCCACATCCCTCAGTTTGGGGTTCATTCATTCCATCTGTGTCACCCTATCTCATTCTTTGTTATAGTCATCTACTGGCCTCCAGCTCATTTCCCTACTTTCTTAAGGAGTTTAATAACCTCTGTCTCACAGTCTTCATCTCTATCCAAAATCTGTCTCTCATGCTTGGAGACTTCAAAAGATGCATTGAAATCTCTCCCATAATTCTGATTTCCCAATTCATCAATCTCCTAAGTTCCTATAACCTGCATTTTCATTGCACCTCAGTCTCCTTAGGGAAGGTCATATGCTTGATCTTGATGATTATTTAATATCATTTGAACCCCAATACGAGCCAATGCCTGAACTAATGAACCTGAAGAAGCACCTCTACCTAACAGAAATGCCTTTCTTTGTTCTCTGAGTAAACCTAGAATACCTCTTCCTGTGTCAATAACTACAAGGCCAGATGAAGCTGACCAGGGTTATTCCTCTGTTTATGGCCATTATGGATGAGGCACCTTAACCCAAGACACTATCTTGAACAATGGGACTTTTCTTATCTAAGTATTTTATGGACACATACTATGTTATGTCATGTTAATGGTAAAGGAAACACAGATATCCTGGGTTGTAATTTCAGTTGACATTTTGTTAACTCTCTTATCTTATTGTATTTACAACCTATCCAATTAAGAAAATTCCTTGCTCATACTATGGTTAAACATATGGCGATCATAAATCTGAGGGACATAGACATCTTGAGTGAGGATTGCTCTAAAATATATATAAGACTTCTCATTCTTTTTATCAGGCAGTCAGAATTAAAGCTCTGGCTCCATGTATACAGGTATTAGCTAACTTTAAGGGAATAAATATGAATTTATATATCACCTAGCCTGTTTGCCTCTTTCAAACAAACTTCCAGGTCGACAATCTCAATATTGCCTATAACTGAATTATTTTCATGACCTTGGAGTTCTGAAATTCCTCCGCTAATAGCTTCCTATTTTTCTTACCCATAGCTATGAGAGTTATATGATCTGCTTCAGTTTTCATTTTTTGTGGTAGGATCTTTAATATTAAAGTCACACATTCATTTAGAATGTATTGTAGAATATGATTTAAGGTGTTGGTTTAAGTCTAATACCTTCCAGACTGCTTTACAGTTTTCCCAGCAGTTTCTTTTTTTTTTATCAAATAGGAGACAGATAGGTGGTACAGTGGTTAGAGCACTGAGCCTGGAGTCAGAAAGACCTGAGTTCAAATCTGGCCTCAGACACTATGTGACCGTGAACCAAGTCACTCGACCTCTGTTTACCTTAGTATCCTCAGCAGTAAAAGGGAAGTAACAATAACACTTACTTTCCAGGGTTGTTATGAGCATCAAATAAGAAAATATTTGTAAAATACTTAGCCCAGTGCCTGACATAGAATAGCAGTATTTGACACATAGTAGGCTCTTAGTGAATGCTTCTACCTTTCCCATTCTTTCTTAATTTGTGTTTTCCAGTTTATCAAACATGGTAATTGAATAGCCTCCTATCTCCCTCCTCCAGCATCCATTCTATCTTTTCCCCTCAAATCCTTTGTCACCATTCATGCTCTAACAAATTCCAACCCTGGATCATCTCCATCGTCCACCTTGGAAGCTCCCGCCACCCATAGTGCCAAACGCCAATAGAGAAAGTCATGATTGTACAACTGGTTGTGTAAACTTATTCAACTGAATTCAGCATTTATTGTGTGTAAGGCATTAGTCTGGGCACTAGAGATACAAAAACAAAAAAGAAGCCATTCCTGTTGGGGGATAATAGATGTAGACAAATAAATATAGTTCTAGGAAACTTGAGGAAAGCACCAAATGAGATGATTAGAGGAGTTCCATTTTAGACACAACAAATTTCAGGTGCTTACAAGGCATGTAGAGAGGAGATAGCTAGCAGGCAGTTGATACTGCTGGCCTGTGGGGCAGGAGAGAGAGTAGGACTGAATTTGTGGGTTTAGCCATCATCTTTATTGAGATGATAATTGAACTCATGGGACCAGAGGAGATCACCAGGACAGAGCATGAAAGAAGAGGAGAGAGAAATGGAATGCAGAAGAGGAAGCCTTACCCAAAGCCTGGGAAATTCCAACACTAAGGGGTCAGAGATGGAAGATAACCCAGCAAAGGAGACTGAAGAGCATTCAAACAAGAGATCCAGGAGAGAACAATGTCACCAAGGCCAAAGAGTCAGTAGTATCAGAAGTTAGAGAGAGATCAAGGAAGATTAAGCTATTGTACTGTTTTTCTCCCTTTCCCAGTCAAATTACCTCTGCTTCCTTAGTCGCCCCACTTGTCTAACCTTTGTTTCTAACTGTACCAGGCCACTTCACTCCTCTCTATCACACCACCCAGGTTATCTTGCCTGGCTTTTCCATTGGCCTTTTCTCAGTCTGTATTCTTTGACCTCTCTGCAGCTTTTGATACCTTTGACCAACTCCTCCTTCTGAACACTCTCTCTTGCGTTGGCTTCACCAACCCTGTTCTGTCCCGGTTCTCCAATCTGTCTCAACGTAACTCCTTAGTCTCCTTTTACTGTGCCACGTTCCCTAGGGCTCTATGATGAGCCTTCTTTTCCTTCCTACTCGTGCTCTATTGGTGATCTTATAGTTTTCATAGATTAAATTATTGCCTCTGTGCAGAAAACTATCAAATCTTTATGTCCAGCAATAATCTCAGTTCTGAATGCTAGTCCCTTGTTACCAACTGCCTGATGGCTAGCTCCGCCTGGGTATCCCATGAGTATCTCAAGTTCAACATGTATGAAACAGAACTTATCTTCATCCCAAAGCCAGACCCTCTTCCATGTTTTCCTGTTCCTCTTGAAGGCTCCACTGTCCTTTCGGTTACCTGGTTTTTGACTCTTTATTCTCTCTCATCTCCACCATCCATACCCATTCGGTTGCTAAAGCTTATTGATTCTACCTCCACAATATCTCTTCCATCCACCCCCTTCTCTTATTCACATAGCTACTACTGTAGGGAATAAGGAATAAGCATTTACTAAGGCCGGTTATGTGTCAAGCACTGTGCTACACATTTTACAAATATTATCTCATTTGATCCCGACAGTGATTACTGCAGGTAATCACTACTCACCTGAACTTTTGTAACAGCCTCATAATTGCTCTCCATGAGTGTAGTCTCTCCCTCTCTCTAACCACTTCTCCATACAGCTGCCAAAATAATATTACTGAGGCACAGGTCTTATGAGTTTGCTCCCATGCTCAAAAACCTTCAGTGGTTTCCTGTTAACATCAGGATTAATACAAATTCCTCCACCTGGCATTTAAAGCCTTTCACAGTGTGGCTTTAGCTTTCCTTTCTAGACTGGTTTCATGTTAGTCCTCCTTAGGCCCTCTTTAGCCCAGCCAAATTGGCCTGCAAGCTATTCCCTGAACAGTCTATTCCCACCTCCTGCCCTGTGTCCCCAGGCCTAGAAGTGCATTCCCTCCTCACCCCTTAAAATCTTCATCTTCCTCCAAGGCTCAGCCACTTCTCCACCGACCTTCTTAGGGCCCTCTCCTTCCTCAAATTATCTTACGTTTATTTATTTATCTGTTTACATATTGTATCCCTTCCCTCCCCCCAAAGAGAATGTAAATTTTGTAAGAACAAGACTGGTTTTGTGGTTGTTGTTTTGCCATGGGAGGTTGCTTTGCATCCCCAGAATCTAGCACAATGCTTTACATATAGTGAGCACTTAATAAATGTTTGTTCAATTGAATTGAAGAGAGTGGGAAAGGACTTGATGACTGGGCCTCTTAGAGGCAGCCACTTGGCAATAGCATCCCCAGAGGCAACGCTGGAAAGAAAAAGAAAGAGAATACATCCTGGGGATGACTGGTGTTGGGGGGGGGGACACTAGAATAAGGGTTCAGTTCCATTACAAAGTCTGTGCTGCCCCTGCTTGGCTGGCCTGCCTGACATACCACACAATTCCACAGAGACACTGCTGTCCTCCTCTTGTCAGATGGAAAGCTGTTCAAAGAGAACATTGTTTTCTTGTTAGATGGAGTTTTCTACGCACAAAGACACATACACTGATCCAGAGAGGGATTGATTTTCACTTATCTTATTTTTCCCACCATGTACACATACTCTGATAAGGTTTTTGTTTTTGTCACATCCTATTTCTTTGTCAGCATCAAACCCTTTTTAATTGAAAAGAAACACACAAGCCCAGAAACAGAGAGTGGCTGATTCAGAGAGGAAAGGTAAGGTGAGATTTTCCTACTGTGTGTCCATCTGAGAGCTGAACAAGGCCAACCGTGAGGCCACAGCTCACCACCTCATCTTTGCTCAATACCAGGAATGTCTCAAGAAGTCAAAATGAGCCTCTCACAACTCAGGGAGTCCTGGTCATTTCAGAAGGAGCTGGGATCTTTCAGAAAAATCATGAGTTTAGTGAATTCTCCCTGTTTAGTTGATTCTCCAAGAAGGGTTTCTTCTGCCACGGGGATAGGTTTGGTGGTCAAGGGCTAGAAATGGCTTTAGGCTAAGTCCCCAGAGGGAAGAATGAGATGATCTTTCCTCTACTAAGTCTGAAGACACATGTCCCAAGGCCTCTGCCCCAGATATCATGAGAAAATAGTGAAGAACTCAAAATGTGTCAATGACAGCGATCACCAACTTTGATCAAAGTCCATTATTGCCCAGCCTTTGGGTGTGCTCTGTGCCTAAAGTCCTGAGCACCCCACCCCAGGGCCCAATGTACACAGATTATGGCAGGGATATATACAGTATTGAAAATCAGGAAAACCTGCATAGGTAATCAAGCTCCTGAGCTACATTATACAATTCTGCCATCAAAATCTCCCACCAGACTTTGTTGCTCTCTCTCCTTCCAACACAGTCAGTTTTACAGGTCAGGAGATCCCAGCTCAGAAGCCAAAGCAAGCTCTCCATTTATGAACTGCCTTCAGGCAGCTTAACAACAGGAGTGAGAGCAGATGCCTCATTAGGACAAAATGAAAGCAGCTACTGCCCCCTCTCTGCCATCAATAATCATTCACATTCATACAGTGCTTGAAGATTTGCAAAATGCTTTCCCAACAAACCTGTGAGGTGGGTAGTACAAGGGAAACCATGCGGCTTGGTAGAACAACTGTTGAGACTGGAATGCTGACATTGGAGTCATAGGACCTGAATCAAAACCCCAGTTCTGAGCTTGGACATATCATTTAACCTCTCTGGACTCTAATTTCCTCTTCTGTAAAATGGGAGGATTAGACTTATTATTGTTTAGACGTTTTCAGTCACGTCTGACTCTTTGTGACTCCATTCGGAGTTTTCTTGGCAAAGATACTGGAGTGGTTTGCCACTTCCTTCTCCAACTCATTTTTACAAATGAGGAAACTGAGGCAAATAGGATTAAGTGACTTGCCCAGGGTCACACAGCTAGTAAGTGTCTGAGGCCAGATATGAACTCAGGAAGATGAGTCTTCTTGAGTCCAGGCCTAGTGCTCTATCTGTTGTACCACCCAATTTCCCCAGAATTAGACTGGATGACCTCTAATGTTCTTTTGAGCTCTAAATCTTTGATCCTATGAGCCAAGAATTATTATTCCCACTTTAAAGATAAGGAACATGTAGCTCTGAAAAGTTAAGACCCATGATCTCCACCTAGGTAAATTTCTGAATCATGATTCAAACTCAACCTTGTGATTCCATTAACTACACTGTGTTCCTTCTCAAGGTCATCCATGCTGATAACATGGCTGGTGTTTTGGTGGTAACTCAAGGACCCCCCACCACAAGACCAAGAAGTAAAGCTATAAAGAGGGAGGACTTGGGATACCCAGACTTCAATCACAAATCAATACAATTGGTCAAAAGGACTAAGCTTAGGCAAGAAAGATCAGACAAGTACTTACTGAGTGCCTCTTCAGCTCCACATGACCTGGATGCAAATACTGTTTAGCCATTCACCGCCTACCTGTGTGATCTTGGGCAAAGAAGAACTTCTCCAGTCTCATCTCCTCTGCTATAAGATAATGGGGTTGGACTGTACAATTTCTAAGATCCCCTTGGGCTCTAAATCTATGATCTTATGACCCTATGGTCTGTTACAGGCCCAGTCCTGTAACAGGAAAGACAATAGTAGACATAGTAGAAGTAGAAACCACAGTCTTAGTCAAGGAGACATAAATAACATAGTGGATGAGAAAGACTTGGACTCTGGAGACCTGGATTCAAACTCTAGCTCCTATACTTAGTAACACTCTGACCCATGGTAAATCCCTTCACTTTTCTGTGACTCACTTTCTACATCAGTAAAAATGAGAGTCATACATCAGTTGGGGAATGGCTGAACAAGTTGTGGTCTATGAGTGTCATGGAATACTGTTGTTCCATAAGAAATGATAAGCAGGCAGACTTCAGAAAAACCTGAAAAGACTTATATGAACTGATGCTGAGTGAAGTGAGCAGAACCAAGAGAACATTATACACAGTAACAGCCACATTGTTCAATGACTGACTTTGATAGAATTAGCCCTTCTCAGCAATGCAAGGACCTAAGACAACTCCAAAAGCCTCATGATGGAAAATGCCATCCACATCCAGAGAAAGAACTTTGAAGTCTGAATGCAGATTGAAGCATTGTTCCCTTTTTTGTTTTGTTTTTTTCTTTCTTTTAGTTCCTCCCATACATTCTAATTCTTCTATACAACATGACTAATGTGAAAGTATGTTTAATAAGAATGTATATATAGAGTCTATATTGGATTGCATGCTGTCTTTGAGAGCTGAGGAAGGTAGAGAAAATTTTAAAAATTATGAAAGTAAATGTTGAAAAATAAAAATAACTTTATTTAAAAATGGGGGTCATAATTCTCCCAGTGTCTACTTGTGGGGGAAAGTGCTTTGTAAACCTTAAGTATTGTAAACATGTGGGCTGTTATCTTTATATATGGAAAAAATGGAGAAGAATTTAGTACTAGGTGGTGCAGTGGATAAAGCACCAGGCCTGGAGTCAGGAAGACTCATCTTGTTCAAATTTTGCCTCAGATATTTACTAGCTGTGTGACCTGGGCAAGCCACTTAACTCTGTTTGCCTTGGTTTCCTCATCAGGAAAAAAAAAATGACAAAACTAGAGACAGAAATGGCAAACCACTCCATTATCTTTCCCAGGAAAATCCAAAATGGGGTCATGAAGAATCTGACACTCAACAGTAATATAGTAGGGATTCAGAGAAGGAACACTCTGAGAAGGATTTATAGAAGAGGTGGGATCCAAGAGAGACCTCAGAGAGTAAGTTGGAGTCACAAGTGTTGTGAAGAGGGAAGTGGGGGAAGGGATTCCAAGAACAAAAGTGAGGAGGCTGGAGCAAAACATGAAGAGGGTACTAGGAAGGAGAATGGGGAGGAGGAGGAGGAGCATCTTTATGACTGGGCCTAGGTTATGAGTTGGGGAGAGAAAGAAGATAATTCCCCTCCCTGGGCCCTGGATCCTTGTGATCTCATTGTAGCCATGCTCTTTCTTGATGACAGTACTCCAAAGTGCATCTCTTTCAGGGTCAGTATTTAAGTGACTTCCAAGATTTCATCTCGTTAACCTGGCAAAATATACTGTGTTATGTGACAGGCATTTTCAACCATTGGTGATACTTTGCTTGACTTATGTTTATTTATTATAAGGGAAAGTCTCTCTCTCTTTTTTAATTTAAGGGACAGAGATTAGGGGAAGCTAGTGATACTTTTGTCAAAAAAGGGTCACTGAGGTTTGTTTGGTTTTTTTAATTGCACAGCAAAGAACAAAAAGAAGTTTAGGAAACAGATAATCAGAACAACTTGGAAACTGACACCCTTATTTATTATACACTTTTTTTTAAAGCTTTTTTTGGAGGGCAGTTGGGGTTAAGTGACTTGCCCAAAGTCACACAGCTAGCAAGTGTGTCAAGTGTCTGAGGCTAGATTTGAACTCAGGTCCTCCTGACTTCAGGGCCGGTGCACTATTCACTGTGCCACCTAGCCGCCCCTATTATACACTTTTTAAAAAAGTGAACTGTTCATAATAATAAAACTGTGGTTTCATATACAATTCCTCTTTTTCTATTCTTTGTTATGGACATATTAATAGTTGTTAGTGTTTGTCAAATGTAGAATAATAGAATAAAAATAATTTAATAAAAAATAAAATAAACTGTGTTGCCATGCTAAAGAGGCAGAGGGCCAAGAACCTCTCTCTCATTTCGGGCAACTGGCCTGTGAATACAACTCTGTCTTTGTTGTCCGATCCAGAGGAGTAGCTAATGATGGGAATTTCAGGCACCATAGAAAGTCAGTGGGGAAGATATTTGGCCGTATATGGGCCTTCGGGGAGCACACCACATAGGTAACTGCCAGCGCCACTTAGCCACTTGTGTAGAGGGCCTTCCTGTAGCTGTGGCTTTGTTTCCTTCCCCAGTGACTGAACCCCCCAAATTCTGGAGCCTGCAGATCCCCAGTTTATCAGGTCTGGTCTAAAAGTGGTCAGCTGGGACCTTTCCCATCTTGCCCAGGTTTGGCTGGCCTTTTCCACTGAGGAGCTCCTGACTCAGAGGCAGCCCCAAGCCAGTCCTACCATGCAAACCTTGCTACAGAGAATGCAAGTGGGGCCACGTAGAGAAAATCTGCTCTTAGTGAGCTAATCCTGGATCCAGGAGGACTGCCTGTTGAGAGCATGCAGCCTCATCAGAAAGTTTATGGACAGGAATTAATCAGCAGCCTTAGGACAGCTGGGGGTGGGGAGGGGTGATGGAAGTGAAGGGGGGGCGGGAGTAGTTTCCCCCTCCTAATCAACATGGGAAAGAATTCTGTGGAATATCAATGGTATTAAAGGCAAACCAGAGACTAGAAGAACAATAGAGGTGAGGAAAGAAGGGGGTTGAGAACAGACCCTGGGAGCTGTTGGACAAACTGGGGTTGATTACCAGCCTGCCTCTGGTCTCTGAGAGAAAAAACCGTTGATGACATGGAGAAAAAAAAAATCCGGTAGCCCAAGAGATGCTCTCCCTTAGATTGAAAGGTCACACTATTCAGTTATCTTACCTACCTAGTAACAGAAGCCAATGCAGAGCAGCCTTTAAAATCCAGCTCAAAATTCATCACATGCGAGAAGCTTTTGATGTGTCAGAAAGCATTCTGTGAGCCTTAAAGTCCTCTGTACTGTGAATTATCAATACTCCAAATATACCAGCTTGTCAATACATCCAGGAGCTGCGAATTGCGCCAGTGCAGATGTTCCATTCACTGATACAAATTACAACCCTTCTGTGACTTAGAAGAGGGTCTTCAAGTGTGGCTATGGCTGAATAATTCACCAGCTCACAGACAGGTGGGTGATGAGCCTCTTGGAGCTTAACTAGGCTGAAATGTTGTCTTTCACCTGCCACAGACATACCAACACTGATGCTTTTAAAAATAATAACTCACCTGTACATACTTACATTACAAAAGCTGCAAGGTTTTTGTAAGGCTAACAGAACACTTTCTATACAACAACCCTGTGAGGTAGAGAGATACTGTATTTTTATGCTCACTTTACAGATCAGGGAAGGGCAACTATGTGGCACAATGGATAGAGCACTGGGCTTAGAATCAGGAAGACTCGTCTTCATGAGTTCAAATTTGACTGGGGTGAGTCACTTAACCCTGTTTGCCCCAGTTTCCTCATCTGTAAAATGAGCTGGAGAAGGAAATGGCAAATCACTCCAGTATTTTTACCAAGAAAACCCCAAATGGGGTCACAGAGTCAAACATGAGTGAAATGACCAAACTATGATAACATAAAACAGGGAGATTAAGCCACTTGCCTGCAGTCACACAACTAATAAGTATCTGGGGAGAATCAAACCCAATTTCCTAACTATAACCCAGGTCAGCACTTTTTTCACTGCACTATATTATTATTATAATGCAAAGGGGGTATTACAACATACACCCTTCCATAATTATCTGCTGCTTCCTTCAATCTATACTGTTCTATTGCTCTCTTCTTGTATCTAGAGATGAGTGTGTCCATCTTTCCATTTGTCTCATCTCCCCTTAGTCTGTAAGTTTCTTGCATGTAGAGATTAATATTCTTACTTTGTGAGATCAAAGAAAAAGAAAAAGGACTCACGGTACAAAAATAGCTATAGTAACTCTTTTTTTTATAATGGCAAAGAACTGAAAACTAAGGAGTTGCCTATCAATTGGGGAATAGCTGACCAAAGACTTTTATGTGAATGCAATAAAATACTATTGTTCTATGAGAAATGATGAAATGGACAGTCTCAGAGAAACCTAGAAAGACTTTATGAACTGATACAGAACCAGGAGAACAATTTATGTGGTAACAACAACATTGTAAAGATGAATAACTTGAAAGACTTAAGAACTCTGATCAATGCAATGACCAGCTAGAATTACAGAGGACTGGAGATGAAGAATACTATCTACCTCCTGACAGAGAAGTGAGGGACTCAAGAGGCAGAGTGAGACACTGCCAATGTGGCCATTTGTTTTGTTGATGCATATTTGTTACAGGACTTTTGTTGGTTTGTTTTTTTCAGTTGAGGGAAAGAGGTGGGAGTGAGTGAAAAGAAATACTTATTCATTAAAAAAAATAAAATTTAATTTTAAAAATCTTGCTTTTTTAAAAAAAACTGTAATACAAACACCAAAGCACAAAATGCTACAAGCCCCTATTGTTTTGTATATCTGTTCAGACATATTCAGTATCATCTATGTAATCCACAGAGAATAAAGACAAGGGCAAATGAGCAGAGAGGTCAGATTAAAATCCATTTGTTGTTCTTACACCATTACGTCAGAAGCCCATAATTTCATTGGCATGAGTTCTCCTTCCACCAAAGCAGTATACAACACTTCATAGAAAGTCTTTGAGGTCTGTTGTGGGTAAAAAACTTCTCACACTGTGGCTGACCTTGTAATAGGTCTTTGAACCTAGCCAGGCTTACCCTCAATACAGTCTATTTCCAGTCCTGAAATGAAAGCCTTCCCAGCCTGTCTAGAAACTGCCACAGTATGCACTCTGTTAGTAAAGCCTTTGAGAACCCAGGTTGGCCCCCAGCCTCAGTGAGACATGGAGTAGAAGAACTTTAGTGGAATGTAGTCATTTCAACAAAATGAAAGAATGCAGAGACCCCCTGGGAGTTCACTGCATAATGCTTCCTCTCATCTATGATAGTTTTATCTGCTGGATGTATTGAAACCTCATTGAAGGAGATCATATATTGCACTAAGTACCTGGGCATATATCAGGTGTTCACTAAATATGAACACAGGATCACAGATCTATAGTTGGAGGGGACATCAGACACCTTCTAGTCCAACCCTCTCTTTTACAGAACACTGAGGATTAGGGTAGTTAAGTGACTTATCTAGGGTTGCACTTTGATATCCACATGATTTTTTTTCCTTTTCCCCTTCTTTCTCCCCATCCTGCCACCCCTCTTTCCCCACAGAAGAGGCTCTTTTCAACTTCCCTTGCCCTCCCAACTACCCCTTCCCACACTCCTTATTCTCTTTCTTGGATCCGACTGCGTTCAGAATATCCTCAGTTCAAATGAAAGCTTCCCCATTAGCACTCCTTAAGCCATCATTTTTATCTTCACCATAACAAGCAAGTCATTAGACTGGTGGGGAATTAAGTGAGGTAAAGTGAAAAGATTTAAAGAGGATCTGCGGTTGAATCTGACCACGAAAGAAAAACCTCTGAAGGCTTAGCACATGGGGGAGATTTGAACCCAGACAAATTTAAGGCTGGGAGAGGCAACTAGATGGCTGGTTTGTCCTTGTGGGTATTGCTCCATTGGAAAGTTGGGTGTGGCCCGGTCTGAGGTTAAATTGCAAAATGCACAGTTTGTCTTCAAGATAAATTAATCTTCCTTTTGCTGTCTCCCCTAGACTGGTCCTTAAGATTTAACTGTCATATCATTTTTTCATATGTGTCTTGTCTCTCGAACTAGTCCAAAAGCCCCTGGAGAGCAAGAGCTGTGTCACCTACTCATACCTAGAAAAGGACCAGGTAATCAGTATTTTTTTTTTGGCTCTTTTGGAGGGGGGAGGGCCAGGCAATTGGGGTTGTATGACTTGCCCGAGGTCACACAGCTAGTTTTGTGTTAAGTGTCTGAGGTCGGATTTGAACTCAGCTCCTCCTGACTCCAGGGCGGGGGCTCTATTCACTGGCCACCTGGCCACCCCCACTTAGTAAGTATTCAATGAACATTTGTCGATTAGCTTTGCTTTTAGTGGGACCTGAATGAAAGAGGTTTAGTTATTAATATAACCAAGGGATGTATTTTCTCACGTTTCCATACACACTGGATGGCCTGTCCTCTGCTCACTTTTCTAGATGACTTAGAATAACTCTCTGTGAGAACATGACCTCTGTTGTTGTTGTTTGTCTTTCATTCACCTAAGAAAACAGTGGGGAGGGGCAGCTCAGATTTATATTGTCAAGGACATAGTGGTCAATGACCTTGCAGCATAGAGTCATTCATAATCATCTCACTCCTTGGTATACTTTGTGTATAATGAGCCCCTTTTTGTTGTTGAATTGTTTTAGTCACGTCCAACTCTTTCTGATCCCATTTGGGGTTTTCTTGGCAGAGATACTAGAGTAGTTTGCCATTTCCTTCTCCAGCTCATTTTACAGATGAGTAACTGAGGCAGGCAGGGTTAAGTGACTGGCCCAGGGTCACACCGCTAGTAATTATCTGGGGCCAGAGTGGAACTCAGGAAGATGAGTCTATCCAGTGTTCTATCCACTGCATCACCTACCTGCCAATGAGTTCCTTCAAAAGCACCCTAAGAATATTGGCTCTGGAACTCTTTACTGCTTTTCTGAGGCTAGTACGGCAGTGTTTTGGGTAATCAGTTATGCAAATTGTGACTCAAACCCCTACCATTAAAACCCTCTCTATTCATAGATCATGTCAAAGGTACAACTCAAACAGCCAAGTATGTAATTAAGACATAAAAGCAATAATTGTTCAGCAGAGCCATGTTCTCCTACCCACAAATGGGTATAATCCCTATAGGATACAGGACAGAAACTTACACGGTAGGGAAGCTGTCCCTCCTGGGCATGAATAGACAAGACTGAAGGAAGAGTTAGTTGTTCCCTCATCTCATCTCAGTATTTTCTCTGTGACCAGTTTTAAGACCTCCCGGTCTATTGGGGCTAGCTAGATTCGCATTGGCCTCAGTTCTGTGCTGTTTTTGTAGAAGAAATCTCCTGGGTTCACATCCTAAATACTTTCTGGAACTCAAATGTAAGAAATATAGACTGTGGCACTCAGTAAACAGCATCCCAAGAGGCAATCCCTGCCCATGTAGGCATAATGCCCCAGGCAGCTTGCCACGTAACCCAATGTATGAGATTCTCCCAAGGACACCCAGCGAAGGGAAGTAGAGCCACACAAGGAAAGCCACCCACATAATCAGACTCTTTACAGCTGCACTACTCTCCCTACAGTCAGTACACTCAGTTCTATAAACACTGTATAAGGGCTAATTTATTTTAGTTAATTAATTTATTTTTAGTTTTCAACATTCACTTCCTAAGTTTTAAATTTTCTCACCTTCCCTCCCCTTCTTCCTCCCCAAGATAGTATACAATTTGATACAGGCTCTACATTTACATTCCTATTAAACGTTCCTATTTTCATATTAGTCATGTTGTATAGAAAGATTATAAAGCATAAGAGAAACCACAAGAAAGAAAAACAAAAAAACAACAGAAAATCGTCTGCCTGGCTCTACGTTCGGACTCCACCGTTCTTTCCCTGGATGTGGGCGGCGTTTTTCATCGTGAGTTACAAGGGCTAATTTAGAAGCGCTAGCTTAGAGATCCTAGATGCCCCTGCTTTATCTACTACCGATAGGCAACCTCAGAATAGACTGATGCCTTCTTCAGGGTTGCTGGAAATTGCTGTTTTCTTCTATAGCCTCCCTGTCCTGACTAGCCAATTGGGATCACTGTTTCCTCAGGGAGTTCCAGTCCGGTACAAAACACTTGGTATCTGACAGGGGAATTCAATCAATTTCACTCAACAAGCACTTATTAAATACCTTCTAAATGTAAGGCATTTACTTATGCTATGGATAAAAAAGTAAATAAGACACAGTCCTTCCCCTTCAAGTAGCTTATAGTCTTGCAGCAGGGAAGATAAAGTATACAGAAATCATTGTAGTACAAGTTAGAATAGAACGAAAGAGTGCTGGGAAAAATCTTTGCAGGAGAAATTTCTAATATTCGTGATAATTATTAACATTATATATAATTTTGTCTAAGGATAAATTTCAGTTCTTACTGAAAATATTGGTTCAATGGAAGATGTTCACTTGGTGCCTTCAGTCATTTTGCATTTCCAAGAAATGATACTTGTACTTCTAGCTGATTGGATCAGGGGAAACTTTACAAAAGGGGTTCAGCTTTGAAGCAAAAGAAGCATTTCAACCAGGTATGGTGGAGGGTGTGAGCAAGATGAGATCAGACAATAGCAACTACTCCAGTTTGGCTAGAACACAGTGAAGTAGAATGGAAAATAAGGCTGGAAAAGTGGGTGAAGACAGGGCTAGTAGAATGGCAGGCTGTGGAGCTGATAATTTTATTTGGTAGGTGCTAGGGTGCTAATTTCAAGATTTTTTGATGGGGAATCTGGATGTGATATTTTGGACACTGGCTAAGCAGAAGTTATAGGCAAGGAGGCAAGTTAGGAATTTATGGCGGTAGTCTGACTGAGAGGAAGTAAGGACCTCTTAGTATAAATGACTGACATTTGGAATTTGTTTTGTCTCTGCAGTTCTTTTGGGGGACATGGGAACCATTAGTAACAAGTGTCCTATGCATGTATTTCCCCATGATAGGTCAGAAATGCCATGGCATGATCACCGGAATAAATAAAAGCTGGTTCCCAGCAAAGATTAACCTGGTGGTTCCTGGAATCTCCAGGATCAGAATCCAGAATATTATCAATGGAAGAATCTAGCTCTAGAAGTGGAAGGGGACCTGAGAGATCCTCTAGTCAGATTGCTTCATCTTACAGGCAAGTAAACAGAAGCCCAGAGAGGATAAGTGATTTATCCAAGGTCATACAGAGATAGAAGAGGATCTTGGAAATCTAGTCCATTCATTTAATCTTACAGAAAAAAAACAAAACACACCAGCCTAGGGCTCAGAGAAAGGAATTAACTTGTCCAAAATTATAGTCACTGAGTGGGAAACCCAGGATTGGAGCCCCTTAGTGTTATGCTAAATCCAACAGCAAAATTGCAAGACTGGGGGAATGGGGCGGAAAATCAGAAGTGCCTGTTACCACCATGAACCACCAGAAGGTACAATGAGCCTAAGGAAACCTCTTTGCATGGGATGTTGCCAAGAGTAGGAACCTGAAGCTGTGTATGAACAGGAGGCGCTGGTCTGAATGCCTTTGAACTGCATCTTCTTTGAACCGCAGTGGATTAGAAGACCCTAATCACCTATATAAAAGAAGACACCAAGACCTGACTTTCAGGGGGAGTTTTTATTACAGGACATAAGCAAAGGACTCTACTGATTGGAAGTTTTTTTTGTTTCCGTTGGTGACTAACCTTCATTGTAACTCTCTCAGGATGCAGCTTCTGTTCTCTATGGACATAAGGAGACCTGACATCACAATCCTCTTAAGAACCAGATTCTCCTTTGTGATGGTGGTTAATATTCTTGGGCAGCCTTTGCTAACTCATACTGAATAATTCCAGATTTTCCAGCTGCTCTTCCCCTGCTTGGCCTTATAATTTAACATAGTATAGTAGAAAGAGCACTAGATGTAGAATCAGATGACCTGGGTCCAAATCCCACATTTTTCACTATTAAGTTCATAGCTCTTGAGCTGGAAAAACATCAGAGGTCATACGTTCCAACCCTGTCCTTTTGCAGATGAGGAAACTGAGAACCAGGGTGTTTAAGTAACTCACCAAGATCACACAAGTAGTGATAGAGACAGTATTTGAACCCAGGACCTTTGCCTCCAGAACCAATGCTTTTCCTCTGTACAACACTGCCTCCTTATTACTGCCCATATGGCCTTGGGAAAGTGACTTAACCTTTCTGGACCTCAGTTTCCTCATATGTAAAATCCTTTACAATTTTAAATTTATGAGGCCATCATCCACATCTCCCCTTTCTCTACCTCTCCTTGAGCATCCTCAATTTCTCCCAGTCCTCTGAGGTGTGCAGATTGGGTCTGGACAGAATTCCCAGTTCAGTATAAAATGTATGCTCAGAAGTCTCAGAACCCCCATGATGGTCTGAGCCCAAGAAAGAGTAATGCAGACTTGCTGCCCCAGGGCAGGTTTGGGCCCAGGTGAGTGTAGAGGAAATGTTGTAGTGGAAGAAGCTGTAGATTTGAAATCAAAGAACCTGAGTTCAAATCTTAACTCTGCTACATATCACTTCTGTGACCTTGGGCAAGTCATTTCCTCTTTCTGGGACTCAGTTTTCTCATCTATAAAATGAGGGGATTGGACTAAGTTCCCATCCAGTTCTAAAACTTAGATGAAAAGCTTACATATGATATCATCGGGTCATGCTAGACTGTAAGTGACACACTTGTCCTGCACTGTGTGCTGCTGCTTCTAAGTCTCTGGGTGGTGACGGTGGTGGCAAGTGCAGTGTGTGTCTTAACCCAAATGGGTGATGAAAAGGATTCTTGGAAAGCAAAAACTTTAGATGAAGTGCTTTAGGAAAAGAAGGAAAAGAAGAAACAGTAAGAGAAGACAGAGGGAAAACACATCAAAAATTCTCCTGATGGGGATTCTAAGAGGGATTCCCTTGAAGAGGGGAAGCTGAGAGATCACTACATGGAAATAACAATCAGGAATTCACTTTTACAAGAAGACAGATTCCATGGAAGATAGAGGTGAAGAAGGTGACTCCTTGGCCATCAGATCACCCCACAAATGTCACATGAGGAAAAAACTCATCACAAGAAAGATGAGAAAAGAGAAAAGTGGGCATTGCTATCATTCAGCAAAATGAAGCATGCCAAGGTGAAAGAGGAGTGAGAGCGTGAGCTCCACCATGAGTGGGAGGAGCAAGATAAAGCTTGGTGGGAATGGGAAAGGCAGAAGAGGAGGGAGATGGCTTGAGAACATTCCAGGAGAGAGAGGGATTATCTTGACCAGCTGGAGCTAAAGAGAGAATCAGAATGAAAGATGAGGGAGCAACAAGAGGAGGAAAAGAGCAGAAGGAATGGGAGAGACCTCTAAGAAGATGCACAAAGGGTAAGAGTCCAGAAGAGAAGTTTCTGCTCATTACAGAACAGTGCAAGAAGACTGTGGAAGGGCATGGCAGCAAGCCAATCAAAGGGGAGAAGCTAGAAGAGAGGGATCCCCTATGATCCCATGATCTGAAAGAATGAAAATAAAATCACACCCTTCTAGACGTATGTCTGGGTAAATTATCAAGGCCACTAATAAATGTGGGGAAACTGGGAAACACTGGGATTAATCTGGATATTGCTGGCCCCTATGTAATTGAACCCCCATAGGCACCAACTGATACAGGTAATTGATGACTCCACTGATTCCTTTATGTTTGGGTCTACTGGAAGGGATTTTAACTCATAGATTAGGATAAGAAGGGGAAATGATTCTCTTTCTTTAGGCTAAGGCTTTTGCTAGAACATTTGCTAGGATCGGGAGCAGCCTCAAGATCTTCAGAGAGCAGGTCTAACTGGGATCCATTGAGGCTCAAGTGGTATTCATTGATTTCCTAAATAGTGAGGGGATAATGACTGGGTGTGCATTTGCTGAACTTTCTCTTTAAACGAGTGTCTCATGTTATCAGGTCTCGAATGTTCTCAGAGCTTCTTCTCTCTCCTCAGCCCTCATGTTCTCTCCAAGGCTATGTCCTTTAGCTCTTACATTCTCTCTGAGCTTTTCTTCAGAAGCCCAGCTTTAATCTCCTGTAACTTCTGTCCTTCATTTCCTATGCTCTTTTAAGGCTTGTCCTCCTAAACTCAGCAATCAATGATCTCTCATAGCTTTCTTAGTCATCTCCCTGTATTTTCACCAGGCTTGTATACTTAAGCTCAGTTTTCATGCTGTCTCTGACCTTCTCTAAGCTCAGACTTTATATGTTCTAGGAAATGGATTCCTCTTGGATGATTCTCTCCTCTCTGACCCTTACCCTACCTCCTCCAACTAGATCCAATGTCATATTCTCTTCCTGTGATTTTCTTAAGTTCAGCCCCAAGTATCTCCACTGGTTTTCTCAGTTGGTGCTGCCCTCAGGTTCTCTGCTGGCTTTCTCACTCAGCTCTCATGGTTGTCTCTGAGCTTCCTTTCTAATTGGAGCCCTCTGGTTGTCTCCAAGCTTTACCCCCTCTACCCTCAACAAGATGTTTGTTAAATGAATGCTTTGTAAGACTTTTCTTATGAGGTCGCTACTGTTATTGGAATTTAAGCCTTGCTCTTGCTCTCAAAGAGCCTAGAAAGGCTATGTGAGGTGAACATACATATAATTGAAGGAAAGCCTTGGGACCAGTCACCTCGACTTCACAACTCTGGAGTCACCCTCCACTCTTCATTCTCCCTCCCCAACATAGCCAGTCAGTTACTAGTTCCTGTTGATTGAAATCCTCATCTCTCCTATATTTACTTCCTCTTCTCTCCACTCACATGGTCACCACCCTCATCCAAGCACTCATTGCCTTAATATGGATTTTCTCATTAGCCCCTTTATTAGTATTGGTGTCCCAGATACAAGTCACTCATAGGTGCCAAAGGACATTGCTAACGCATGTGTCTGATTGTGTCACTCCCTGCTTGAATGGCTTCTTTTTATCTCTAGGATCAAATACAATTTCCTTTGTTTGGCATTTAAAGCCTTTCACAGCTTAGCTCCAGATATTACTGTCTCCATGCTGTTATTACTTCATATATACTCTAAATTTACTTATTTATATATGTTAACATCTTCCTGGATCCACTCAACTGCTAGTGCCTCTTCTCTCCCCTCTCCCCTGATTACCTTTATTTTTTTTGCACGTACTTATGTACATACATATTGTGTCCCCTGATAGAATGTAAGCTCCTTGAAGGCAAGGACTATTTCATTTTTATCTATCTATGGCCAGTACCTAGAACAGTGCCTGGCATGTCATAGGCACATAAAATGCTTGTTAATGATTGATTAGTTGATTTAAAGGGGGTGTTGGGGCCATGGTCCCCTTCCCAAGGAATAAAGCTGCCAGGGTGATAGGAGGAAATGAATGTCAGGCTGGGAGAAGAGAATTTCTGCTACATCATGCAAATGATTTCTGGACCCAGGCTTGCAGGCAATTAAGCCAGGATCTGAGAACTTGAATTCTGTAGTCCCGGTCAGACTCAACTTGTCTTCAGGCATCCTCTTAGATATAGAGGCCACATGATTCATTTTGTCCTTGATCCTCCTTGCTCTCCATTTCCACCCAACCATTTCAGAGAAGATGGTGATTCCTTGGAGGTGGACAGATATAAGAAGTGAAACTCTAAATTTGTCCTAAGTTTGGTCTTAGACTGTAAATCTGGATTAGGAAGCCCCACTACCAAACTATTTGGTTCCAGCAATCTTTCTATTTGCCAGATAAAGTCTGCCAGGTACACCCTTTCCTAACTCTTTTTATTAAGAGAAACTCCTGAGTAATCTGCACAGTTCTATTATAAACTTATAGGAACATGGTGAATGTTGAAAAAAATTTACTTTTGTTGGACTTATGACAGTGACCCCAAAATAGGGCCAGTTAAATTGTATGTGGCTTGAGTACTGTCTTTCTTAAGTGGACAGAAAAATAACACCATTAATTATGTGGTAAGTGCAATACCCGATTGCCCATGCAGTGATACACTATCAGCCTTCTGGTCTTCTGAGCTATTTTTTCTGGCCGGCTATATGCCCAATGGCAATCCCACCCCCTGCCCAACCCCACAGCCTACTGCAGTGGTGGCTCACTGACAGCGCTCAAAATTAATCTTGGGGATAGGATGGAATATTGCTCAAAATATTGAAATATGAAATCTGCTACTTATAACTTGTTCATGAGCCCCTACCCTGTGCACACTGTGATCACATAACTTATTAGACACAAAATAAAGTGGAAAAGGACCTAGACTAAAATTTCCAGAACAGAAACTTCACCTCTAACTTTTTCATAGTCTCTTCCTAGTTACCCTCTTAGCTCTTCATGTTCAACTAGGGGAATCCTGACCACATTCAATGATGGCTTATGGGAAAGGAATTAGGGTAAAGAAATCTGCTCCCCAATGAAAGATCATGTACTAGAGATAAAGGAAAATAGGAAAGATGATGTTTTCTCCACTCACTTGGCTGCAGGAAAATGAAAGTCAAAACTGACTCCCTGACTTCGGCAGCTTGTGGGTGGTGCTGATCATGACTCCAGCCTTTGTTGCCCAGATCAGCCTAGCTTTAGCAAAAATTTGTTGTGCAAGACACTGGTAGACCCTGAGGATAAAGACAAAAAATGAGATCATTCTCACCTTCAAGAAGCTTACATTCTACTGGCAGCACACAACTTATGTGCATAGATAAATGAATATAAGGTAATTTGAAGAGAGGGCATAGTCACAGCTGCAGGGATTTGGGAAGCTGTGTTCGAAGCAATACCTGGCACTATAAAAGCTAGGCTTGGTTGTTGTTCAGTCCTTTTTCAGTCATGTCCTAGCCTCCATGACCCCGCTTGGGTTTTGCTTGGTAAAGATGCTGGAGTGGTTTGCCATTTCCTTCTCCTATTCATCTTACAGCTGAGGAAACTAAGGCTAACAGGGTTAAGTGACTTTCCCAGGGTCGTACAGCTAGTAAGCATCTAAGGCAGTGATTCTCAACCTGTGGGTTATGTTCAATTTGTAACAATGAAAATACATCCTGCATATCAGATATTTACATTACGATTCATAACAGGTAGCAAAATTACAGTTATGAAGTAGCAATGAAAATAATTTTATGGTTGGGGGTCACCACAACATGAGGAACTGTATTAAAGGGTCGTGGCATTAGGAAGGTTGAGAACCACTAAGACCAGATTTGAATTCAGGAAGATGAGTCTTCCTAACTCCAGGCCCAGTACTCTAAGCACAATGATGCCACCTAGCTGCCCTATATGCTAGGCTACTTTTCTCTTAAAAGGCACTGAAACTGTATTGGAGATTTAATTAGTCTCAAGACACAAAGGCTTGGGTGGCTGATTGAGCTTCTTGGTGGCATATATACTCCACCATGCCCTCTATTTTATAGATAAGGAAGCCCAGAAACATTAAGTGACTCACCTAGAGTCATACTGGAAGTAGTTGTTAGTGACAAGATTTGAATCCAAGTCCCCTGACTCTTTATCTGATGCCTTTTCCCCCACATCATGCTGACCTTTTTTCCTCCTGCCTCTCCCTGTACCCTAATCCCTATCCATCTCTGCTCTATCCTTCTCTAATCTCTCCCCATCTTTTCTGCTTCCACTAATCCCTTAAGGACCCCTCTCTTCCTAACTCCTCTCTTGATTTCTCTGCCTATGTTTCCTCCACGTTCTTACACTCTCAGATCTGTCTGAAAGGCACCTGATCTCCTGTATCTTCCAGTCGTGACTGTGCTTTTTTTTCATGTCCCCTCACACACTGGACCCAAAGAAGGAATAAGGATGCTCCTTGATCTCTTCCACACCACAGCCACTCTCAGACTTCCCTTCGTGGCCTTCACTCATCAGCTTTTCCTCTGTGGTTAGTTCCATCCATGTACCCTATTATCCCATGATCTTCACTTCACCTTCCATTAACAGCTCTGCTTGGTTTGGATTCCAAGACTATCATGCCCCTCAGAATAAAGTGATCACCTAAAATCTCATCATTGTGTTGACTGACTGGGTGTTAAATACTCTGCATCTTCTTAACTCCCTCAGCCTCCTTTCCCCTCTGATTGGAGGGCTAGAGGACAGAGCCTTCCTTTATAGAGGGCTGGAATCTGAACTTTCCAGCTAACATTCTACTTTCCATCAGTAGCTCTGCCTGGTTTGGTCTTCACAGAACATCATGACCCCCTCCCAGGTAACGTCTGGTTCTACACACACACACACACACGCACGCATACATACACACACACACACACACACACACACACACACACACACACTCTAGCTTTCTTTTGTGTGTTGTCATTCCTCAAATTAGACTGTAAACTCCTTGAGCACAAGAACAGTCTTTCTTTTTCTTATTTGTATGCCTAGTACTTAGCACAGTCCCCCGCACATAGTGGACACTTAATAAACATTTACTGAGTTTCCTTAATGCTACCACATACCAGGTCATTGAGTCTCCCTTCTCTTTCAGTACCTGGTTCACTACCCCTCCCTTTCATCCCTAACTTCTGTCCTCATCCTCAAGGGCTTGAATACTCTTAATGTCCCTCCAAACACCCCAGCTTCCCAGGTCATCAGCCTCTTCAGTTCTAATGACCTTTATTGCTGCCCTACCTCAACCACCTGCACATTTGGGTATCCCTTAGTACTTCACTGTCAGAGTTACCCCCCAAATGACAAACCTCTGAGGGGTCTCTTCAAATCATCACTTTCTATCTTTCTGTCTCTCCCTCTGCTTCCTCACTTCAGTCTCTAGTCCTTTCATAACTTCTCTCCCACCAGCCCATTGCCCCTATTCAGATGTCATTTACTTCTTTTTACAGTCTTGACTCTGGCCTCTGGAATAAGTAATTCAGTAAGGCTCTGTTCTCCACCCTCAACTCCCCTACCCCCTTGTCCTTCCATTGTTAATATTCTCTCGTCCCTCAACCGTGGGTTGCTCCTACCCCCTCAAGCTTCTAAATGAAACTGGAGGAAGTCACGGCCCCATGCCAACTGGATAAAAGTTCATCTTGTCTCATCTCAACTGCATCCTCACTGCTCCAGGGCAGTCCTTTTATTCTTCTCTGGTTGATTCTCACAGCAGCTGTTCCAAAACTTCTCTTCTCTCCTGAAACCTCCACACTCTCAACCTCCTCTCTCTCCGCAGATGACTTTCCTGAGAAAAATGAGGGCATCCCTTCTGAAACTGCCTTATTTCCTCTGCTATATGCTTCAAACTCTTTCTGCCTTTTCGTTTGTCCTCTACTCCTTTTCTTCAGTCACAGGGGACCATAGGATCTTAAATCTGGATGTTCAAAGAGCCTCAGAAGCCACCTTGTCTGACCGTCTCATTTCACAGATGAGGAAACTGAGGTCCAGAGAGGGTAAGTGACTTGCCCAAGGTCACACTGGTGGCATTTGTCAGAGGGCTTTTTGAGTGTAGCTCCTCTGACTAAAGAGTCAATGCTCTTGACCCTACTTCAAGTGTCTCTTCTTTTGGAACTTTCCCCACTGATCATATTTTCTCTTCCTCTGTCCCCTTCTCTCTGCTGCCTACAGCCCATTCCATCCTCATCTCCAATTTTTAGAACCCTTATCTCCCTCAAAGGCTCAGTTCAGGTGTGTTGGAAATGCCAACTTGGAAAATCAAAAGCACAACTGATACCAAAATTCTGATATCAAAAGAAATTAATTAAGGGAAATCCTGAGTAATTGAGCACCTTCTGGCCAGAAGTGGACTCTGTCCTTCTAGTGGAAGGAGGAGTGCGGGATACAAAAGCCAAGCAAATTTTATACGTTAGTTTGGGGCAGACACTCCCTTCAGAGGATTGATTGGTTTGTTCCCTTCTGCGTACACCTCCCCATTATCATACATTATTACTAATGAGGCTCTAATTCCAGGCTAGGTGTATTAGATTATACATATATAATATATGAGGTTCATTAAGCAAGTGCAGTAATAACCCTGGAAAAGTGACACCCTCACTGGTTTGACCTGAATGTGTCCTTATCTGGGCCTGAGAGTCCAAGACCAGTGTCTGCTTCCTAATTGGTCAAACCCACCTGTTGCCAGCTTCTTTTTATTTTTCAACTTTTATGTTATCTAGGAGTTCTATGGGAACTGGGAATCTGGCTTCTCCCCAAGGCTACTATCTAGTCTGCTAGCCTTGCTCTTATCAGTAGCCTTCTTTCAGCAAGTTTGCAGTCCTGTGGAAACTTAACCCGTTGCCACTTCTTGCAGGTGTCATCTCTTCTCAACCCCCTGATTCTGCCCCCTCTGCCTGCTAATGTTAGTCACCCCTTTCTCCTCAAAGTTTTCTGCCGTACTTTGTAGTGCTCTTGCCTCTAACACTGTGTTATGCTTATCCATGTACATGTTGTATTCTCTAGTCTAGTAGGATGTAACCTCCTGGAGGGCAGGGACTGTTGAATCCCCAGCACCTGGCACAGTGTTTGGCACAGAGCAAACACTTCATAAATGACTGTTGAATTGAATTATTGAGTGAACCACCCAGCAGGAAAGAAGGGCCTAATCATGGAGAAATTGAGGAACTGGGGCTGGAGACTCCTCTCAAGAGTGCAGGTGGTGCTGAGGACGTTGGGTTTGTACACCCAAGTCCATTAGGCAGCTACCCACAGAATGAGGTCAACATAGTTCAGGTTCAGTGAGGAGTGAAAGTTTGACTTAATAATAAAAAAATAACCTGATGAAACTGCTGCCTTTTGTAAATTGATTCAATATGACATTTTAAATTCATACTGACCCTATTTCCCTGAAGGCCCCACAACTGGGAGAGAATGCTTGTAAAGACAGTGATATACACAGATGATAACAGACTGTCACAGGGCAAATGGCCAGTAAGAAACAGAGCACAGTTCAACACTGGCTGAACTTGTCACTTCATCCCTACCTCAGGGCCCAGACACATGTCTAGGTCACAAATGTACATTTAATATTTAAAGGTGTTTGGTTGGGGAGTTCAAGTCCACATGTGCTAAAGAATTAGATAGGACCTGGGCCAAGAAAGTGTCTAATTCTCTGTAGGTGTATGTGTGTGTGTCTCTCTATGTGTGTGTATGAAGCTATGTGTGAATATATGTGTACACTCTTTGAATGTGTATCCATCAGTGTGTTGTTGCTGTTGTTCCATCATTTTTCAGTCATGCCCAACTCTTTGTGACCCCATTTGGGGGATTTACCATTTCCTTCTCCAGCTCATTTTACAGAAGAGGAAACTGAGGCCAACAGGGTTACGTGATTTGACCAGGGTCACACAGCTAGGAGGTGTCTGAGACCAGATTTGAACTCAGAAAGATGAGTCTTGCTGACTCCAGTCCTGGTGCTCTATCCACTGTGCCACCTTGATAACCCATCCATCAGTGTACTAGAGGTTAATTTGGTTCAAGAAAGGTAAATGCATTTGCTTTTTAGCAGTTACCCTCCTGACAAAGTGAATATTAACCTTCGGCTAAACATCATTTGTATCTTCTGACCATTTGTCTTGAGCACAAACAGCAGCACTGATCATCTTCAGTGTAAGAGGAGCAGTGAAAGCCAAGCCGAGCACTGAAGCAAGAGAAAAATGTGCATGTGGAGAACTGGGAATTGATCGTTCCTCTTGGCTGAGTCATTACTGGATTGCTGGATATCTTCTAGATATTAAGAAAGAACGATAACGTTCAGCTCCTTACGTCAGTTACAGCAGGTGTCTTAACTTGGGGTCCGTGGACAGATTTTGGGGGTTTCATAAACTTGGATGAGAAAAGATGTGTTGGCTTTATTTCACTAGAATGGAATCCTATGTGTTTTATTTTATATATTTAAAAGCATTATTCTGAGAAGAGTTCGCAAGTTAATTAGGGAGTCAGTCAATAAACCTTGAATACGTGCCTGCTAGGTGCCAGGCACCGTACTGAGAGCTGGGGACAAAAATACAAATAAAGACAGAGACAGTCCCTGTGCTCAGGGAGCTTACAATCTAATACAGAAGACAATACACAAAAAGGTGCCGACAAGACTGCCCGAGGGGTCTTTCACACGCACACGCACACACACATGCTCACACACATGTACATGCACACACATGCACATGCTCGCACACGGTCACACATGCACACACATGCACACACATGCACATGCACATGCTCACATGCACACACACGCACACGCACGCACATGCACACACACACATACGCACACGCTCATACAAAAATTAAGGATCCTTGAGTTAAGAATTTCGATACATTTGATCATTGTTATACAAATAGAAGCATCCTGTCCTAAAGGATGGTGGGTGGGCCTAGTAGTTAGGAAGGGTTCCAGTCCTGCCTCTGGTGCTTCTTAGCCTGTGTGACCATGGACAAGGCACTTAACCTTCATTTCTTCATCCATAAAATGAGGATCATAATACCTGCAGTATCCACCCACTAATCTTGTTGCAAAGGCCACCTGTATGAAAAGCACTTTGCAAACTTTAATATGTTATCTAAAAGTTAGTTATTGTAAGTCTGTGTATTTTCTATGGATGACAGAAACCTAGAGACCCCAGCTTCTTTCTAGATGGAAGAAGATGGGCTTTTAAAGTATTGAGCTCCCTTTTTTGCATCTTAACGTTAATCAAATTTGCTGCCTTTTTTTTTACAAATACACTTTTTTTACTTTTGTTTTTTCAGAATTTTAAAAAAAATTTCTCAATTGCACATAAAAACAATTTTTAACATTTGCGTTTTATAATTTTTTAGTTCTAAACTCCCTCCCTCCCTTCCACCACCCTCCTTGAGAAGGCAAGTATTTGGATAGGGATTATACATGTACAGTCATGCAAAACATATTTCCATATTAGCCATGTTGCAAAAGAGAACACACAAAAAAACAAGAAAAATAAAGTAAAAAACAGTTTGATTTGATCTACACTCCATCAGTTCTTTCTCAAGAGATAGCATTTTTTATCATAAGTTCTTCAGAATTGTCTTGGATCATTGTATTGCTGAGAATAGTTAAGTTCTTCACAGTTGATCATCACACAGTAGTATATAGTGTTCTCCTGGTTCTGCTTACTTCACTTTGCATCAATTCATATAAGTCTTCCTAGGTTTTTTTGAAAACATTCTGCTCATTGTTTTTTATAGCATGATAGTATTCTATCACAATCATATAGCGCAAATTGTTCAGCCATTCACCAGTTGATGAACATCTCAATTTCCAATTCTTTGCCACTACAAAAAGAGCTGCTATAAATATTTTTGACATATAGGACCCTTTTCTTTGATTACTTTGAGATACAAATCGAGTATTAATATTACTGGGTCAAAGGATGTGCATGGTTTCATAGCCCTTTGGGCATAGTTCCAAACTGCTCCCTCCCAAAATGGTTGGATCAGTTCATGACCCCACCAAAAGTGTATTGGTATCTCAATTTTTTCACATCGCCTCCAACATTTGTTGTTTTCCTTTTCTGTTATATTAGTCAATCTGATTTGTGTGAGGTAGTACCTGAGTTGTTTTAATCTGCATTTCTCTAATCAATAGTGATTTAGAGCACTTTTTTTTTCCATATGACTATATTTAGCTTTGATTTCTTCATCTGAAAACTGCCTGCTCATATCCTTTGATTTATCAACTGGAGAACAACTCGTATTCTTGTAAAACTGACTCAGTTCTGTATATATTTGAGAAATAAGGTGGTAAAATTTCCCCCCAAGTTTCTGATTTCTACAAGTATAAATTAAATTAAGGTTTTTTTTAAAGAGACTGGATATAAATTGTGCTGTCTAAGCATGGAGTAGAAAGCATTCTGGGTCTGGAGTCAGAAGATTCTGGTATGAATCTTGATTCTAGAGGGGCAGAGCCAAGTCAGTGGAGTGAAGCCATCAGTTTTGCAAAGCTCTCCCAATACATTTCCTCTATGAAAGCTTTTTTAAAGTGTCAAACAAAATTCAGAGTGGGAAAACCAACGAAAAGACAGAGTAAGTTATTTTTCCATCCCAGGGCACCTTAGGAAGCCAGGAAGAGTGATCTATGTACTTTGGGGTAAGGACTGACCAAAATATGGCATTGCAGAAGTAGCACTGACTTATGGATTGTAAAGTAGAAGCAGTGCCCATGGACAGTAAAGAGACCGAACACATGGTCAGAAAAAGATCCTAGGGACCCTTGTAGTAGCCCTGAGCACAGGGTCAAGTGTCATTTGGCACCTCTGTCATTCATTACCCAGTTCTGGGCTGTAGTTCCAGGACAAAAAGAGAAGTGGTCACAGTCACAAGGAAGTAGGGACGCCTACCTGTGTAAGGACCAAAAGACAGATCAGAAGGGCAAAGACCAGACCTCTTCCCAGATCATACAACCTTAGAAACACCAAAAACTTACAGGCACTCACTATAAAAGCAGAAGAATATAATAAATATATAAAGAATAAAGAATATAATAAAAGATATCAGGCCAGATATCCCCCATACACACTGCCCAGGAGTGAGCAGAGCCCAATTCTGACATTACATCCACAGACAAGAAATAGGCTGGAAAATGAGCAAATAACAAAAAAAGAACTTGACCACTAAAATCAGTTATGGTGATAGGGAAACTCAAGACATAAACTCAAAAGATTACAATGACTTGAAAACAACTAAAGCAAAGCCTCAAAGAAAAATGTAGACTGGACACATACCCAGCAAGAACTC
Source organism: Pseudochirops cupreus (assembly GCA_028627135.1). NCBI lineage: Eukaryota > Metazoa > Chordata > Mammalia > Diprotodontia > Pseudocheiridae > Pseudochirops > Pseudochirops cupreus. The sequence continues at coordinate 224,267,086 of CM053581.1, forward strand.
CTAGAAGAGTTAAAGAATCTTGATTCTCATTCTTAGGATAGACAGTCAGAGATCTAGAGTTCCAGTCCCCTCATATCACAGTTGAGGAAACCAAAGTCCAGAGAAGTTAAATGTCTTCTCCAAGCTCGCATAGTTGGTGGCAGAACAATGTACAGAACATCTTAAACCTCTTGGCTCTCAGGCCAGGAATCTTTCTATTATGCCAATTTCCTCATCTGTAAAATGAGGGGTGGTGACTAACTAATTTCTAAGATCAGTTCCAGCCATGAATTCTATTATCCTCTGATCCTACAGCATGATTCTCTCTCCTAGTTGTGTGTCTTTGGGTAAGTCACTAAATGTCTCTGAGGTCCCTTTCACCATGTGTAAAATGGGAATAACAATAATTTCACTCACTGCCTCACAGGATTGTTATAATACATTTAAACCTTAAAGTGCTATAAAAATGTGAGCTATCATCATCATTATCATCATTAAATATTATTATTATATTAATTTTAAAAATAATACTGCGGCATATACTGGCACGTTATGGTTTGTAGAATGTCTCACATACATTTGTTAGAACCATTCCATTATCTGGAATGGCATTTGCCTGGAAATGTCATTTTTGGACATTATCAATTGTCAGTGACATATTTGATTATTATTCTGCACAAAGTACTAACTGGGGGCACAGAGTCATGTGACTCTACTTGATTCTCAGAAACCAGACCTCTGGATTACCATGCTCTGCTAAAATCTCTCATGCACCACAGGATTTGAGCACTGTTCCAGCAAAAGATAATCTCTACTTTCTGAGGACCTGCCTTACAGAGAATAGAGAGGTTGGACAATAGTTAATGCATTCTTTGGCCCTGAAATAAAGAAAAATAGAAAACATCCCTCAGTCTTGTGTAGCCCCTGTCTATCTCTGCATTAATAGTGATCAAGTAGCGGAAAAAAAGACAGAAAGAGCTAAGATTTTGTACAGCAGTACATGTCCACAAGTCACACAGGATGAGAAAGGGAAGATGAGTTATTATTTGCTCTTTTGGAGAGAGTTTCCAAATAGATGAGACCACAGATCCATTGAAGTGTTTCACCATTATAATGGTGTGTTGTTTGCAGAGAATGGGATTTGAAGTTAGAGGACTTGGGTTTGAATCCCTATTCTGATTTTTACTGCCTAAGTGATTTTTGTGTAAATCACTTTATCTCCCCACGTCTTGGATTCCTCATCTGTAAAATGAGAAAGTTAGACTATATGATCTCTAAGCATCCTGTGAACATTTGCAGAGGAAGGACACTTTGAATGTGATAACACTTTCAGTGGTGCTTTTGGGTATAGCCAACATGAAATGGAAAATTTGGCTACACAAACATGGTAGAGTAATCAGCGTAAATAATTTAGACCTTTGCATGCAGAATGCAGATTTAAAATACAGCTGACCTTACTGAGGAATGGAAACAGATTGGCAGTTTGTAAATCACTGTTATTACGTGTAAATATGGAAGAAGTTGTGGAGCAATGCCATTGAGGGCTGCAAATTAATTTGGACATATTGGGAATATTTGAATGTGATGTAAATTGGAAGTGGGATGAGTGCGCTGCGGCTGGTATGAGCTATGCCGGGAACTGTGGCTGGAAACCCTCAGCCCAGGAGGAGTGGGTTTGCGGCTTAAAATTAACCAGGCATTCAACAGTGAGCTTTAACCGGCTGTTCGATCTGTTTCTCAGAGATAATAATAATCATAACAATAGTGATGAGAGGGCGTGTGTGAAGTTCTTTGCTGATTTTAAAGCCCTGTGTGAAAGTTAGCCGCTGTTGTTATTAGAAGCGACCATTTGCATTTGTTACACTGACAACTGTCATTAACATAGTGCTTTAAGCTTTGCAATGTGCTTTACATCTATCATCTCATTAGCGCATGATGGCAAATACATGGATTCATGGATGTGAGAAACAATTTGCCGTAGTGGTAGGGCGCCGTATTTGGAATCAGGAAGAGCTGGGTTCAAATCCTGTTTCAGATGCTTCCTAGCTGTGTGACCCTGGGCAAGTTACTTAAACTCTCACGGTCTGTTTCCTCTTCTGTGAAATGAAGAGGTTAGACTCCATGACCTTTAAGCCTTCTTCCAACTCTGAATTTATAATCCTATGAGATAGTTTCAAATAAAGTATTTGGTTATGAGGGCTCTGGGAACAGTTCTATTATTTCACAACTACAATTAAACTGATCTGATTTTATCATCTAGAAAAAAAATTTGACTGTTATGTCTTTTTCTTTATTTTTTATATGCTATATGGAAGGAAAGTAAAGGACTTGGGCAGATGGCAGAGGTGGGTAAAGCACTATGAAAAGACTATGAATGAAATGGAAGTCATATTGGGAATTGATCAGCAGGTGCTTGGGGTGCTCCTGTGTCCCAAGACAGAGGAGGAGGATAGGTCTAGGACATCCTAATGCTGCTAAGAGGAAAAGTAGCATTCAAGAGACTTTTAGATGGAGTAGTAATATACTGTTGATATGGGGCAAGGGCAAAAGGAATGGGAGTTAACAGTGGGAGCTGTCAGCGATGAGAGGAGAGTGAGCAGTAGGCTTGGGAAGTCCCTGGCCAAACCTTTATAACAACAGCCATATCTGCAAACCATTCCCACAGTCATAAAAGATATCGTCCAGGAGATGTATGATTGGAGAAGGAAGGGGACTGGTTGTATAGTAAGAACAATTGCGTGAGCTAAGTGGGACTATTCTTGTACCTGGGTAATGTTTAAAAAAAAAAAGGTCTAAAAGAGGAAGCCATCGATCATTTTGGATAGGCCCCCCACTGGAGGATATATGGGAGGAAATAGACAAGAGCTGTACAGGATAAAGTGTGAATGGTTTTCAATCTGCCCGGCTAGAGGGAGTACCCACATCAGTGAGATAATGTAACTATTTCCACAGGTCAGCTCAAACACCTATTAATAATTAGGAAAGGTTTGTGAGGCCTGGAGGCCTATGAGAAGCTCAAACCTTCCTGGAGCTGGAACATTATAGAGGAGCTCGTATGGGTATGTCTGCACAGTTGCATTGGAGGAAAGGCGCTGGAGGGTGGACAAGCTGTGTATGAATGGTACAAAGTACTTATTCCCTTTCAGTAGCTACAGAAGTACCAGGGAAGTGTTGGTTGGTTTTGACTGGGTAGTCTTACAAGAGTTTTTAGAGTGCCTCCAAACCTATTTTTAGGATATTATATCTTAGTCAAAAAACAGAAGACTCAGCCATCATCCCAAACAACGCACAGCAAAGCCAACTGCTAGCAGCCAGATATCTCCAAGGCCTCCTGTCTGATATGTGGTGCCATGGTAGAAGAGTGGACGGCAGAACTATTGCCCAAACAAGCATTCTGAATGTACAAAAAGTACTGCCAATTTTGGCAAATCTCCCCTCAGAAATTTTCAGAAACCACTTCTATAGTTTAGACTCTTATCAATCCAGTTTAGCTCATCTTTCCTGGTTATGAATATGTACTGTATTATGGATATAGGTGTGTGTGTGTGTGTGTGTGTGCGCGCACACATGCATGTATGTGCAAACACTGGAGAGATGCCCAATTTCATCATTATGGGCCCTCTTTTCCCGCAGACAAGATCATGACAACTCCACCTGGGCAGATAGTCTTAGAGTTAATGTGACTAGAAAAATTCAACATCTGGCATTAAAGAAGAGACATAACCATCTGTTTTGCTGCTGCAGCCTGAGAACCATGAGACGTTTCCATGTGACTTGCTACCAAGACCTTCTCTATATTGTCTATATGTATTGTCTCCCCTTAAGATTGTGAGCACCTCAAGAGCAGGGTTCTGTCGGCCCCAGCACTGAGCAGATGAATTCGCCCATAGTAAGCCCTGGGTAAATGCTTTATTTCTCCATGCATTCATTCATTGATTCATTCATTCATTTGGTGACTAATATTCAGATCATGAGCTTCTCTGAACTTAGAGCTCTTTTGGCTTGGAAAAAGAGATATGAAAAAAAAGCCCCAGCTCGTTCTGTCGAGAGGTAGGATGAGGGAGTCCTCAGGGGTGTGACATTACATGTATTTTTAGATTTTTGTGATGTGCCTGGCATTTTTTGCTGATATTTTCCTCTTCCTTTTCTTTTTAGAAAATCTTTGTTATAAGAGTTGTCTCTCTGGGAATTTAGATGATATAAAAATAAAAATTTATTTCAAAAAAACTTAGGCC
>CM053581.1:224273799-224328746 GCA_028627135.1 Pseudochirops cupreus
GAATTGTGCTAAGCCTTTTATAATTATCTCCTTTGAGTACTTAGCTCACTGCCAGTTGAATCTGCTCAGAGCAGAAATGGTGGATGCGCTGCCTTAGCCTATCAAATAAGGTAATTTGTAAAACCCTAAAGTGTGATATGTAGATATATATTTTTAATCTAATCTAAGTGTATGATTTAATTGCACCAAAAGTCATGTTATATGGTTTATGTTTTGTCCCCAACCCACAGTGACTCTTTTCCCAATTTCAAGTGACCCGAAAGGAATGACTCACTCACGTCAGAGTCCATTTACTGAAATCTCACCTGAGAATGAAAGGTATGGCATTAAAATCGGCTCCAGACCCTTGCACTAAAGCGGGCTTTCCGGCTTCTGCCCCTCTCTCCTTCTGCCTTTTGCAACAGTCACCGAGTGCAGCTCAGCCCGGGAGCCTGCACACCATGTGGCACATCCATTATCTTATCTCCTAGACCTCCCAGTCACCCTGACGCAAGGTATGGGTGACCACCATCCACTCTAACTTAGATACTTTTTAGCTATGTGACCCTGGGCAAGTAAGTCTCCCTGTCTCATCTTCCTCATCTGCAAAATGGGGGTGATAACTCCTGCCTCACAAGTTATTGTGAACATCAGATAAGATAACATATGTAAAAAAGCACTTTGCCAACATGCTACATAAATGTCAGCTATTATTCACATTGTATGCTGCAAAAACCATTCAAAGCATTACTTGACAGAACTGCCACTGACAAAATGTCTCCGTTACACATAGAGCGTATCACATGCACATGTATCTATAGTACATGTAGACACTTGGTATATTAGCAAATAAGCATGTTAGGACTGGGATGTGAATTCAGGGCTTTAGATTTCAAATCCCACATGGTCCCAGTTGTGTAACTGGATGCAAGAAGAGTAAGAACTTCCATTTATATAAGCTTTAAGGTTTACAAAGAGATCCACATACATACAGTCTCATATGAACCTCAAATAACCCTATGAGATGGGTGCAAGTATCCCTAGATTTTACAGACGAGGAAGCAGTCTTAGAGAGATGTGATGCTTTCACCAAGCTCAGATGCCTCGTGAGGAGTGGAGTGGGGACTCAGAAGCAGGCCTTCTGATTTGAAGTCGAGCCTCCTTCTGAGCACTTCACAAACTGGAAAGAGTAACTTTAGCTCAAAATCAAAGGTCTTCCCTTCAAACAGAGACATGATGGCTTCAAGATGCACAATGGACATGGCCAGTGTGGGAATTTGATTTGCTTGACTAAGCGTAATTGTTACTAGAGTTTGGTCTTTCCTGTCCCCTGCCATGGGGTAAGAGAGGTAAGAGGGAGGGAAAATTCAATGCTTATTAATTTGAATGTTAAAATTTAGTGACTGGATTAGATGAGCTCCAAGGAGCCTTCCAGCTCTGACATTCTAGGGCTGATTACAGATGAAGAGCCTGTGAAGTCTCTTATCTTTTTAGCCAAGTCTGAGTTTAGACCCCATCTTACAGTTTCTAAAGTACCTTTAAAACCTGCAGTCTTGGGGGAAAAAGATCTTGCTTTATTCCTACTGCTTTGCAGAGGTGGGAAGTCCTAGATAATTATCTTCCTTCCAAGCTGACTGAATTTCTCTTTGGTGAGTCTGAGTTTTCTCCTACTGTTTTCCAGTAGAAAGGTATGGCCCTTTGGATTTTGGCACCTGGAGATAATATGCGTACAGCCAGGTTCTGGTTGGGTGCTGTGTACAGGTAGTACAAACACTTAAACAAAGACACTCTACCTCCTGTTCCTACTGCTTACTTCCTCGTGTCTTCCCAAGTTCAAATGGACAATCTGGGGAATAATAGCTTTAGAACAATTTGGAACTATACCCAAAGGGCTATAAAACTGTGCATACCTTTTGGCCCAACAATACCACTATTAAGTGTGTACCCCAGAAGAGATCAAAGAAAAGGAATGCTCAAAAATATTTATAGCAGCTATTTTTGTGGTGGGCAAGAATTGGAAACTAAAGGAATGCCAATCAATTGGGGAATGGCTGAATAAGTTATCATTGTAATGGAATGCTATTGTGCTATAAGAAATGATGAAGGGGATGGTTTCAGAAAAACTGGGGAAAACATATATGAACCGATGCAAAGTGAAGGGAGCAGAACCAGGAGAACATTGTACACAGTAACAGCAATACCAACTGCAATGATCAACTGTAAAAACACTCAGCAACTCTGATCCATACAATGATTCACAAGATCTCTTTTCCCTTTAAGATCAAATTTCCCCCTCTCAAATCTCTAGCCTTAATCTAATACACTTTGACAGTGATTCCAAATAGCATAGGAACATAAATAAGTATTTAATATAGAAGGCTACAATAAAAAAATAGCTAGTATTTATATAGCATATTAAGGTTTGCGAAGCACTTTACAAATATTATCTCATTTGATCTTCACAACAACGCTAGGAAGGAGGTGTTATCGTTACCCACATTTTACAAATGAGGAAACTGATTCAGGCAGAGATAAAGTGACTTAGGGTCACACAGATAGACAGTGTCTGAATCTGGATTTGAACTCAGGTTTTCCTGATCCCAAGTCCACTGTTCCATCCACTGCACCACCTAACAGTCTAGGACAGAAAGTCAAGGAAGGTTAAATGTCTTCCTCCTCTCCATCCCTCCTTCCCACCGGTCAGAGGGGCAACCAGGAAGAATGTGATCAGTCAGGTATAAACAGGGGAGGTAGATTCCTAGTGCAGGACTCCAAGGAAGGAAGAGAAAGACAAGTGTGGCAGCCTTGTTTCACAGTCAGTGAGGGATGGTCTGGACCAATCTGCTCTCAATTCCAATTGACTTTCATTGGTTTGTCTCTTGAGGCATCTCCTCTCATCTGGTCAACACATGGCTTCTGTTCTCAGCCTGTTCACCTGTCCCACGCTTTCCATAGCTGAGGCTGGGGGGAGGGAGGGAGGTATGCTCCGTATGCCCTGTCAAGCCTTTCCCTACCAGCTTGGCAGGAGGAACCAGGACCTGGGTGTAACCCTTCAACCTTATTTTCTCCCTCTCCCTCAGGTGTCTTGTCTCCTGAAGGAAATTACTTCAAAGACAAAGCAGTAAACTAGGAGGCAGTAGATAGAGCATGAGTCTGGAGTCCGGAAGACTTGAGTTCAATTGCAGCCTCAGACATTTGCTAGGTGTATGACCTTGGACGAATCACTTAACCTCTGTTTGCCTCAGTTTCCTTATCTGTAAAAGGGGGATGAAAATAACAACTACTCCCAAGGTTGTTGTAAGGATCAAATGAGATAACATTTGTAGAACACTATCCCTGGCACATAGTAGGAGCTTAACAGAGGCTTCTGTTCTTCCTTTACTCTGAGTAATTCCAGTAATCCTCCCAAGCTACCTAGTCTCCATGGCAGTATCTCTGAGGGAGGGGTTACAGTGGAAAACTCAAGAAGGCAACAGATTTGTTTCAATCAAATATTTGAGGAAAAAAACGATAAAACGTTATTTTTCCTGATGAAACACTAAAATTACTGTATTTAATAATAGCAACTTTACTTTAAAAATTCTGTCTTCAGTGGTGTGGGTATTCTTTTCTCTGATGAAGACTGAAAGCCTTTCACCCCTTAGTAGATGGATTCACAGTGGCCATGGCCTTCTCCCTGGCCAAGCAATAACCCTCTGAGCACTGCTGGACTGGCCCTCAGACAACAGTCGGCTGCTGAGCCCATACTTGAAACCTTTCCGGGCTGACAGGCTCTGAACTCTACCAGCATAACCTTTGATAAAGCATGATCATCTCCATGAATCTCCCCAAGTCCAGGAGGAATTTAGGGGAGGTAGTCAACACAGATCAGCAAATAAAATATATACTGCTATGGGCATTGAGCTTAGAACTGAATTAAAAACATTTGTCTTTACCTCCCCAATCTGCCACTTTCCAGTTGTGTGACTAGTGGGAGAGCCATTTAACATCTGAGTCTCAGTTTCTCCATCTGCAAAATGGAGATTAACACCTGCACTACTTCTCCCCACAAGCTGATTGTGAGGAAAGGGTTTCGTAAACCATAAAGCACTATAGAAGTGATGGGGTGCCTCTGAATATTTTGGGGTGATTTTTTGTGGCATAGTTGTAACTTCAGTCTTTACCATCAGTTGTGAGAGCAGTTTGGCTCTGTTCCCTCCCTCCCCCAGCTGTGAAGCATTAACTGTCTGTCCCCCACCCCCAGCCACTAAGCATTAACTCTGTAGCTATGATAACAAGGGTCTTTTCAAGGCACGATTAGTAACTGGCCAAAACAAGACCCATCCTTCCCAAACTGGATAAGGTACTTCTCCTTAGGAATTTGACCTCAAATCTGGCCGCTGGTTGACCTTATGACGTTTCAGGGCTAAAACCCTGCCTTTTGCTTCCCCTTCCCTTGGAATGTCCCAGTGAATTATGGGTAAAACACATACGCAGTTGATGTGAAGGGTGCATGTCCCTTTAAGTATTAGTCACGCCCTGGCTCCTCCCAGGTTCCTCCCTAACTCCACCTTTGTACACCTCATTAGCTTAATGAACTTATGATTGACAGCTTTGTATCTTTAAAAATGCTGCTCTGGCCCTTAGAACTTTGCAGGTAGGCCTTTCTAGCAGGCCATCTGTCCATTGCAGAGCGTCACACTTCCAGGCTTTCTCTGACCCCCTCCCCTCCCCTTTTTGCAGCTTGCCAGCTTTCCTAGCCAGGTTTCCTCATCCTACCCCTTTTTGCCCTGTGAATCAGTAAAACTTTTATAAATCTGCCAAAGGACAGCTGAGCCTGTAATTCTTTTCAGATGCTAACCTAGAAAGGATTTCTCATTAGAAATCCCCCCAAAAACCTATCCCTCGTCAGAAGTATAAGCAATTCTTCCTACCATTAAATCAACCTTTTATTTAACTGACAACTGAATTTTTTCTGAGCTGTTGGTATATTCAAAGAGTGTTGGGTGGGACAAAATGCTCATCATCTTGGAGTACTTAATAGTTAGAGAATGCTCCGAGATTCATAAAGCTGCTTCCTCACAACAGCTACCACTTTCCACATGAGGAAACGTTCAGGTTCGGGTTGTTGTATGACTCACCCACAGTCAGACACTAAGGTTGTGCCTGTCATTAGGACTTGTCCATGGGGTCTCTCTCAGTGCCATAAATATCGCCTCAGTTGGGGTAGTCATTCCACCTTGGGCACCAGCAGCAGGAACAAGATAGTTGTAGAAGAAATTCTGTATTTGATCAATTCACATTGTGTGGTTGCTGAGAATGAGTTTGTAACTTTGCCCATCCGTTCCTCAAGTTTGGAATCCCATTGACTTCTCTGTGAAGTGAAAGCTACACATGTACCTGCTGCACTAAGCTGTACTAAAATTTTCAGGACACCCTGTATTTAAAAAAAAAAAATACAAGGTAATCCAGCTCAGTTCAGCAAAGAACACATACCAACAGACTGCTCTAGTCAGCCAACAAGCATCCAGGAAAATTTCAGAAGGGGAAGCTCCCTTTCGGTAAGGAGAATCTGAGAAGGCTTCATGGAGTAAGTGGCACTTGCTCTGGCCTTGAAAAAAGAGGAGGATTTTGACAGGTGGAGACAAAGAATATGTTGCATACATGCAGGAATTGTTTACATGAATGCCTGGAGGCACTGGAAAGGAAGACAAGATCAGAGAACAGCTAGTTGCCTGATTTGACCGTAATAAAGCACATAAGGAGCAGACAATGATCTGTCTCACTCTCTGGACCTAAAAATACTCTAATAAAAGTACACAATAGGTGCTTAATGAGTGCCTCGTTCATTCACAGAAGGATAACCATGTGTGTGGTGTAAGGAACAATGAATCTGGAAATGGGGGCTATTTCAGTATTGGATCTGTGACATACCACTGTGTGACCATGGCAAGGGATTTCACTTCCCTGTACCTCAGTTTCCTCATCAGTAAAATGAGGGGGTTGAATTCGATGATCTTTAAGGTCCCTTAAAGCTCAAAATCCTATAATCCTATGAAAAGGCCAGTAATACACAAAGTAGTATTTCTAAGGCCTTTGAGTCCTCAGTTTGAAAGATTAACATTGCAAATTGTGCTTTGGAGCCTTCTTAATAACCCAGTAGCTGGCTCTGGAGTGTCTTTCCCGCTGGATTGATGAGGACGTGTTGCTCATTTCGATTTCAGAAGATTTCCCTACTGGCCAGACTCCCTTTGTTCATTCTGACTTTCTCATGGCTCTTTGGGCTACAGGCTACGTGTCCCACAGAGCTCCTTTCCAGCCCCTCGTTTCATAACACCCCTGGGTATCTCCCGTGGATTCAAGGGGCTATTCAGTAATTCTCCAAACAAAATTAATCTTACTTTCCTTTCATTTAAAAATAATAAGCCATCAGGCTCATATTGGCCTGGGTACAGATTAGTGACACACAGAGGGTAGTGACTCTAAAGGACAGCCTGGCCTGGCTTTAGACACGAGTGAAAGAGGTCATTGTCTACCTGATTTGATTTCAAGGGACTAGAAAGGCCCCTGGTATGGTCTCTGAAATCCCTCCTTTGACAGATATCTGAAATAGTGCTATCAGAGCTTCTTTTTTTTTTGGTTTAAAAAGAAAATGCCCCTGGAAAGGAGAATGCTCTGAGCTCCTGTGAACGAAGAGCCTTGAGAACAGGTTTTTATAAAGAAATAAGGGAAGAGCCACATGAGGCTGATAGGGTTCTATAGATAGATGGAAGGGAGAATCACTGGGGGAGAGAAACGGCAAGAAATAAGGAGGTTGGGGGCACTGGAAGATGAGCTTTGCCTATTCCACAATATTATGCATGGTAGACACACTGCATAACAATTTCTGGAGGCAGGGGCTTCTGATGTATTGATTCTTGGAGCCTGTCATTGTTGTTCAGTCACGTCCAACTTTTCGTGACCCCATGAACCACAGCACACCAGGCAGGCCCCTCTATCTTCCTCTATCTTTCAAAGTCTTTCCAAGTCTAGGTTCATTGCTTTCATGACACTATCCCTCCCATCCTCTGCTGACCCCTTCTCCTTTTGCCTTCAATCTTTTCCAACATCAGGGTCTTTTCCAATGAGTCCTGTTTTGTCATTATGTAGCCAAAGTATTCAAGCTTCAGCTTCAGTATTTGATCTTCCAGTGAATAGTCCGAACTAACTTCTTCTCTAAGTAGCGATTGATTGATCTCCTTACTGTCCAAGGGACTCCTTGTCCAAGGCTCCTCCAGCACCACAGTTTGAAAGTGTTGATTCTGTGGCACTCAGCTTTCCTGACAGTCCAACCTACATTGCTACTAGAAAAATCATAGCTTTGACTATATGGACCTTTGTCAGGAAGGTGATGTCTCTGCTTTTTAGTATACTGTCCAGATTTGCCAAAACTTCCCTTCTAAGAAGCAAGCATCTTTTAATTTCATAGCTGCAGTCACCATCTGCAGTGATCTTTGAGCCCAAGAATATAAAATCTTGCACTACTTCTACTTCTTCTCCCTCTGTTTGTCAGGAAGTGATGTGACCAGTTGCCATGACTTTAGGGGGCTTTTTGTTTGTTTTTTATTTTGATGTTTAGCTTTAAGCCAACTTTAACCCTCTTCTCCTTCACCCTCATCAAGAAGCTTCTCAATACCTCTTCACTTTCTGCCATCAGAGTGGTTTTGTCTGCATATCTGAAATGTTGATATTTCTCCTGGAAACCTTAATTCTGACTTCTGCTTTGTCCAGCCTGGCATTTTGCATGCTGTACTCTATATAAGTTAAATAAGGAAGGTCATAATACATAGCCTTGTCATACTACTTTTCCAATCTTAAACCAGTCTTGGAACTGGTGGCTAACAAACTATTCTTACAAGTGATATAGGAGCCTATGGCAAGAGCATTGGTTTTGGACACTGTTTGGCAACCTATCATGTATAGGCCAACTTCCACATTAGTCTATCTCTACATCCATGCTTAGAATTGTAGAATCTCAAGGCTGGAAGGGACTTTGAAAGTCAACTGGTCTACCCTAAACTAGTCCCCACCCTAAACTGGAATCCCCTCCATGGAACTCCCAACAGCTGACCATTCAACTGTCGGCTTCAGCACTTCCAGTGATGGGGAGCTCATTTTCTCACATGGCAGCCCCTTCCATGGTTTCATGACTGATTGTGAGAAAGGTTTTCCTGAGCTTAAAACAACAAAATTGCCTCCCTGGGTCTTTCCCACACTGATGCTAGTTCTGCCTTCTGTAAATACGCAGAACAAAGCTACTCCCCCTTTCACATGGCAGCCTTTGATATATTTGAAGATAGCTGTTAAATTCCTCCTTTGTCTTCTCCAACTACTCTGTGTAGCTCTTCCAAGGCTCCCCATCACCCCTCAAGTTGACCAAACATTTCCCCAGAGAGGACCTGCATCTTCTGAACTTTCTAGGATAGGAAAGTAATCCACTATATCTAGAAACCCTTGCCTGGCATTAGGAACAACTCACACTTGTACAACTCTTTGCTCACCATAGGTATGTGAAGCAAACATTAAAGGTATCATTACTCCCATTTTACAGATGGGGAAACTGAAGTTCAGAGGGGGTGATATGACTTGGCCAGAGTCACATAAGGATTTGGGTGAAACATCAGAATTTGAACCCAAAACTCTCTTGACTCTAGGCCCAGCTTTCTTCCCATGCCACCAGTCTGCCTCTCTTTAGGGGAAGCTTTCTCAGCCTGCCCCTTTGATGGAAACCTGACTCTGCAACTTCTAGGCTCTTCAGTGGGACGCCCACTGCGTGCTGAAAAGGCTGGAGACTTTCTCTCCTTGACCTGACCCTTGCAAGGATCCCTGAGATAGCTGTGATGGGGGGAGGAGGCACATTGAGTTGTCCCAGCACACACACACACACACGCCACGCCCAGCAGGTGACAAGCAGCCGTTGGGCGTTTATGACAAACTCATCTATCATGGAAGGTAAGGGCCATCATACCGGGAAGCTCACAAGGGAAGAGAGGGGTAAGGATGCTGGAGAGCAATCGATACATTATTTAACAGTGAGAATGCAAATGACGAAAAATTAATGAAGGCACAGTGGCCCCCCTCTGCCCGCCTTCCCTCTCCCCTCCTCAGCTGTGAGATTGCTGACAAATTCTCTGGAAAATATCAAAACAGCCTCCGGCTGGAACCTGCCAGAGTGATGCACCATTATCTATTATTGATGTAAACCTTGACAAGTTTTCTTTTTAAGGAAGGAGAGCGAGGGAGCGAAGCTAATCTGTGTTTAAAGGGATAGGCACTCATTTTCCCCTCCCTGAGGCTGTCTGCCACTGGAGCTGGTGCCAGCTGCCGTCCCCTTCTATCAGGTCTGACCTGCAGAAGGCAGCTAACAATGTCTCCCTCATCCCTCCAACTCCCCCTCCCCCCCACTCGCAGGCTAGCCCCTTTCTGGGAAGATCGGGTCTTTTCTCGGCTAGGAACTCTTTCTTGAGATTCAGGATTCTTGAAGGGGAGTGGGAACAACAGGGAAACTGTGTCTTTCAGTCTATCTGTCCACCTTCAGGAACTTTGATGCTCTGTTCCTCTGATTCCCCTCTGTGCAACGCTTCCCTGGGAGGTTGTGAGAAAACCTGAAATCAGATCTGAACAAAGGAGGAGCTTCCCAGATGTCACCGGATGCCAAACATTGAACTGGATGTCTGGGAATGTCCTCTGGAAACATCTGAAAACAAGAGAACTATTCAGCCCCCTGGGATGATTTAGGACCCTCAGGTCTGAAGGCAAGGTGGTAAACTAGAAGGTCCTTTGAAAGTTCTTTCCAGCTGAGATTTGGACTTTCTATTTTTTTCTTCAGTTTTCAGTCATGTCCAACTCTTCATGACCCGAAAGGGTTTTCATGGCAAAGATTCTGGAGTGGTTTGCCACTTCTTTCTCTGACTCATTTTACAGATGAGGAAACTGAGGCAAACAAGGTTAAGTGACTTGCCCAAGGTGGCACAGTTAAGTGTCTGGGGCTAGATTAGCAGTCAGGTCTTCTTGACTCCAGGCTCAGCATTCTATCCACCATGCCTCCTCATTCCCCACATTTTCCATTTACAAAGTGAATAAAAGGGATAAGTAAATATGAGGCGTTTTATTGTTGTTGTTGTTAAAATTATTACATTGATGCCTTATTTATCCAAGGACTGATTATTTGGCAATTTCAAGTATCCAGAGCCACACTGAGAACTTGGAACAAAAAACAAACTATCACAAATCCTGTACACTTTATTCATAAAAAAAAAAAAACCCAACTCAAGTCCTCAATCTGAGCCTATTTACTCTTACTTTAGACCAAATTCTAACAAACTTGTTGTCTGGTTCTGTAGCTGACAGCTGATTAGAAGCAGCAAATTTGAAGAGAGGAAGGGTCTATTGCAGGCAAATGCCCTGAAGACATGAGATATGACAGCTGACACCCTGACTGTAAAGGAAGAGATAGAAAAAGCCTTAAAAAGCAAACACAAGAATTCAAAAAGTATAGCAGTCTGGGGCCATTTAGCATAAAAAAGCAAGAGCCCTATGCACTGGAAAACATCACCAAGGAATGTAATAGTATAAAAATGGATGTCCATAATGGTCACATTACCATAGAGACCTAGAATATTAAAGATAGAAGGAACCTTTGTGATCACTTAGTCAAGGTAAAGAAAAAAACTTAAAAGTTGGAGGGGCAAAGTGACTTGCTCAAAGTCACTGAGATACGTATAGATGACTGAATGCATTTAGATTTCCTTTCTCCAGATCACAGTTTATAATCAGTGAGACTGGCAGATAATGACAGAAGGAGATAGAAACCCATTATATCAAGGGTTCTTAATGTAGGGTTCCCAGTACCCCCTTGGAGATCCATGGATAGATTTCAGGAGTTCAATGAACTTTATGGGGAAAATAATATCTTCATTTTGAATAGTCTCTAGCCGAATTTAGCATTTCCTTCAATAATGAAGTGGGCAACAAGCTTTACTCTGAGAAGAGGTCTGTGGGTTTTGTAAGATTGCTGAAGGGGTCCATGATATTAAAAAAAAAAAAAGATCAAGAACTCCTACATTACAGTAAATTGCCCCCGAGAAAAGCTCTGGCCTGGAGGCATGGAAAAGGGAACCCTGCCTTGAGAGGCAGAAAGAAAGGGAAGTTATGAGAAAACAAAACAAAGGCAGAGAATATGACAACTCCCCAAGGTATGGCAATAAAAGATTGTGTGAGCCAGTGCCAGGCACCTCTCTAATAGAGGGACACGAACACAAAGACGGGATGAATATTTGATAAATGTCACCGTCCAGGTTCTCAGCAGCCCAGACAACATCCTTTCCCAGCGGGGCTGACGGGTCCTTGACAGCACAGAGCTGCCTAAACCCCACGACCAAGTGGCCTGTCACCCCATCTTCTGACCTCCAACACAAGCCAGACAACAGCCATCAAGAAGGTTCTCATTTGTGCTGGGCTCCATTATATCCAAGAGCCCTTGAAACACCAGTAGAACTTCCTGGGCCTGACACCTGGGAATGCTATGCCTATCTTAAATTAACACTGTTATCCTTCACTTCTCTGGCATTACTGGCAAATGAGCTGTAAACTTTCCATATTACTGAAGCTTAACCTTTAAGTGATGAATCTTATTTATATTTTAAGCTTTGGGGATAGGAATGTTTTTAAAATGCATCACACACTTCCTTGCCTTCTGAAACGGCATACTGAGTAGATAGAACACATTTTAACTTTCTTCTCGAAGTGTAATGGAAACACCAGTGGATTAGGGCTTGGGAAATTTGGGTTCTAGTCCCAGATCAGCTATAACCAACTCTATGACCTTGAACATGTTAGATCCCTGCTCAAGGCTTCAGTTTTCCCAGCTAGAAGATGCTTAGTTAATCCCTAAAGTCTCTTCTGGCTCCGGCGCTTCGTGGCCCAAGTTTTTGTCTCCCAGGGCCCATGTTCAGTGGTTCTCATATTATGGAAGAGATGAAAGAACTGTGGGGAAACGAGAGTGTAGACAGAGCAGTTCATACAGTATGGCCTCAAAAAAAAGTTAAATATTGTATAAAAGTAAAATATTTGCAATGTAATTTGGAAGGAGAATCTTAAGATAAGAGAAATTATGCTCTTATGAAGAAGTTATTTTCCATATGCTTCTTCTGCCCCCAACATTAATTTGTAGTTATTTTGTATACATTTTGACTTTACTTTTATTTGCAGACATATTGTTTGTACCCATTAAAATGTAAGTTCCTTGAAGGCAGGGGCCGAGTCATTTTTATCTTACGTCCTAGCACCTAGCATAGTGCCTAGCACTTAGTAGGTACTTAATACATTTTTACATTTTTATTGACTTGAACTGAATTGATTAGTTGGCTGCAGTGCTGACACATCTGGGCAGCCCTGGGAGAGGATGGTGGTGGCCTGTGCCACTTGGAGATGCTAGACCAGGGTTTCAGGGTAATTAATATTTGCAAGGTCCCAAGCAGTCCCCAGCTCAGGAGGTGGGCCCATTGTGAAAGGTCAGAGGGAGCCAGCCTGGGGCAGAGATGGCGAGGCCCTCTGGATTTAAAAGCTTACAGAGAGTTTAATTAAAGGGTCTTACTGTTACTTTAAAAAAAAAATCTTCTTCCTGCATTGATCCTCCTTTGAAAGGCACTTTCTCTAACAATACATCCAGGGGTTTGGGGATGTGGAGAGAAAGAGGGGAGAGGAAAGCATTCAGGCATTTTAATGCGATAGGTATGGAAAAAGACTGAGCCCTTTGCTTTCTGCCTCCCAAGAGTTCATTGTCTCTGTGAGCCCCAAAGGTCGAGCTTTCCCACTTTGGAAGGGTTTGGTTTCAGTCTGCAAAATGACGTCATTAGGAAAGAGCTGAAAATCCTCCTATCCCACATCCTTCTGAGGGCCTTTGGCTTGCCTCCCTGGTGCCGTGCCTGGTGGAGCTGGAGGTGGCTGCCATGACACAGCAAAGAGGCAGAGCCCTCTCTCCTTAGGGAATCTCCTGAGACTTCAGCCAATGGCCCTGTGTCACCTCGGGGCCTGGCAAGAATGCTGCTTCAGCACAGTTGGCATTCTGGCTCTATGCAAGCAATAGAGCTCTTCCCGTGAGTTATTGCAGCACTAAGAAAAAAGCAGTCCTAGGTCCCAGATCTGTACATTCTGCTGGATCTTGGCGCATGCCAGCATCACCCTAAGTGGCGTCCAGTGCACAGGCCCGGGCTCTCTTACAGGGCAATGGGACTTCTTCCTCATACAAGGCACTGGGATGCACAGGACACAGAGCCCTACCCCTGCTCAGTGAACTCTGTCTGCATGATACTGGACATTAATTAATCTTTGTCCATCCAGTGAATCTTTGTGCCTCAGATTCCTCCTCTGAAAAGCTTGGCTACCTTCCTAGGCTTAGTGAAGACCCAGAGGGATCATATATTTATGAAGAGTCTTTTAGAAGTTTCCTGGGGGACAGGGAAGGGAATGGCAGGAGGAGTGGATCAGGACCCCTGATCAATTGAGCTCCTATTGTCTTGATGTAATTACAGGATGTTAGAGGAATGTCACAGACAATGAGACAGAACAGTTCAGCCCTTTTAGATTCTGAATTGTCGAAGCTGCATGTGGTAAGGGTGTGTGGCAAGAGAGTTCTGGGGGCTGCTAGGTGGTGCTGTGAATAGAGCACCAGCCCTGAAGTCAGGAGGACCTGAGTTCAAATCCAGCCTCAGACACTTAACACAAAATTAGCCATGTGACCTTGGGCAAGTCACTTAACCCCAATTGCCCTACAAATTGCCCTCCAAAAAGCAAAAAAAGAAAAAAAAGAGTGTTCTGGAGGACAATGTACTCACAATACGCTTTTAAGTTTAATCTGCATTATTACCATTTCCCTCATCACTTTCTTTTGTTGTTATTTAGTCATTTCAGTCGTGTCTTACTCTCTGTGATCCCATTCAGGATTTTCTTGGCAAAGATACTGGAGGTTTGCCATTTTCTTCTCCAGCTCATTATGCATATGAGGAAACTAAGACAAACAGGATTAAGTGACTTGCCCAGGGTCACACAGCTAGTAAGTGTCTGAAGTCTGATTTGAACTCAGGTCTTCCTAACTCCAGCCCTGGTACTCTGTCCACTGTACCACCTAGCTTTCTTACATCTAGACAATCCATAAAATAATTAATCAAGTGCTGATTTTCATTTGCCAATTGTCACACTGAAAATGTAACGGTCAGCTCTCCTTCCGTGGAACACCCCTGCATGTGCGCCTTGAAGACTTTGAATGGTTCATTTGTACCCCGGAAGGTCTTAAGACTTTTGAGGGGTCCCATTTGTATAAGTAAGGATCAAGAAACTCAGCCAAAGATCAGTAGAGACAATAGGCTCTTCCAGTTGTATTTGACCTTTCTGGGCCCAGTTATTCATGAGGGAGAATGGAAAAGAATAAGAGTTTAAAAGTAGGAAAACTGACCCTGCAGAGAAAGTTATAGAAAGAGCCAGTTAGGAAGAAAGGTTCCAACTGCTGAGTTCACCCTTTGCATTTTTCTCTTGCATCTCTTAAAGTGTATAAGAAGACATGAGGAAGGAATTTCTTCCTTTTTCCCCTGCCCTTGACATTGACTTCTTGTAGGAGAGGCATCCAGTTGAACAGAGGCCAACTAAAAAGTTGGATCAAATTGACAAGAGGAGTCAAGAAGCCAACATCTCGAGCTAAGATCCTGCTCAGGAGATGGCTAGCCCAAGAGCCAAGACTCTTGCTGGTCTTAGGTATGGGTTCTGGCTCTAAAATTAACTTTGTGATATTAGAAAAGCCATTTTATTTCATCATCTATAAGTGAAAGGATTGGACTAAATTATCTCTATACTGATCTTTGAACTGGAGGTAGGTCAAGAACTGATTTAAATATAGCTCATCTGGCAACAACTATTAAGGAATTCTCCCTTCCATCTCCTACTAGATAACCTGGGAACACATGAATGGGCACACAAGTGTGCCCTCAGAGGAGTGGCCATTTGGAAAAAGAAAGATCCTTTCTGCAGAGCATTAGGAGCTGCTTTGTCTGTCCCTTGAGAACTCCTCAAATTTAAGAGACTGAACCTTAACTTTCATGTGGGTCATTTCTACCCAGCGTTACTAAGTTTGTCATAACAGACAGTGGAAGGTCAAGGAGAGGTATGCTCATTGTGTATCTTTGTGTTGCTGTTTAAGTAATGTAACCATTTGGTCATATACCTAAGACCCCAGATGCTTTAGGGCATCAGAATATGAGATCTTGAGTTTCCATCTGAGATGGCATACCTCTAACATCCTAATACCCCCAGTGGTTTTTCTTTCAACGCACAACACAGTGGGGGAAAAATGCTGGGTTTGAAATCAGAGGACCTGTTTAAAGTTCAAGTACTGTCTCTGCCAGTTGCTACCTGTATGACCTCAGACAAGGCACTGAAACACTTTGACCAGTTTCCTCCCCTATGGCATGAGGAAGTTGGCTTATGACTTCTAAGTAAGGTAACTCTCAGCTCAGAATCTATGAACTTAGGGAACTAATTTGACTGGAAGAGAGTTCATGACTAATATTTCAAAGGTAAATGGGAGCCAGATCAGGCCTTAAATGTCAAGCTAAGGAGTTTATTTTTATGCTATAAGCAATGGGAGCCAATAACATATTTTAAGTGGGGGAGTGATGTGGTCGGAGATGTACCTTAAAAGATGGCTTTAGTAAACTATACTCCTCCCTTGTTCATTATACATTGTTTCTTCTCAATCAGGTGATACAAACTTAATTTTGTTAAAAATCGACAAGTTGGCTTCATCAGATGCTGCAAGAATAGCACCTAAGTGTTACATCACCAGGATGACAAAATGTGATTTGTCATGATTTACGTTATGTATTTGTTTTCATATTATAAGAATAGACTTTCTGATATGCTTTAAAATTTTTAAATATATGATTTACATTTCAGTTCCCTCAAAATAAAAGAAGGGGAGGGGAAAAGGGGAGAGAGTCTAAGCAGGGAAGTCAATTAGAAGACCATTATAGAAGCAACGAGACTGAACGAGGGCAGTGGCTTGGTAACAAGGGAAGTTGTGAATGGAAGAAATGTTAAAAAGTTTGAATAGATAATATCTGGCAGATCACTGAATATGGTGGGTGAGGGAGAGAAAAGAGTAAAAGACTCTGAATTTACAGACTTGAGTGACTGAGAAGATGGTGATGCCCTCAAAGAAATAGAGAAAATTTGAAAGAATGCCAAGCTTAACAATAAGTTCTGTTTTGGATGCACTGGATTTGAGATGCCTATGGAACATCCAGGAACTGATATCCAAGAGGTGGTTTATGATGATGGGAGTATAGGAGATGGATAAGAGTTGAATATATACAGATGTGGGAATCATCTGCACAGAGATAACACTTAAACCTTAAGGGCTTTTAGGAGAGAAAAGAGTATCCACAACAGAGCCCCAAGGAACACACATGCTAATGGGGCAGGAGACAGACATTGGTCTAGCAAAGGAGACTGAGAAGAAAGTCAGACAGGTAGGAAGAAAACCAGGAGAAGGCAGAAGCCACGGGAGGAGAAAATGTCCAGGGGGAGGAGGTTGTCGGTATTTTCCAAATCTACAGAGAGATGAGGACTGAGGAACAGCCAGTTGAAATCATTAGTAACTTTAGAGGAAACAATTTCAGTCTAGTGGAGAGGTCCCAAGCCATATTACAAGGCACTGAAAAGTGAATGGGTGGTAAGGAAGTGGGGACAGGGAGTGTAGATGATTCTTTCTAGGACTTTAGCAGTGAAAGAGAAAAGGGATGTATGATGACAACTCAAGGGAATGAGAGTTTTCAAGGATAGACCTCAGCATGTTTGCAGGCAGTGGGAAAGAAAAAAGTACATAGGGAAAGATTGAAAATGAAGGAGAGAAAATGATGGATGAGACAAGTTCCTGGATGAGTTATGAAAGGATGGGTCCCAGGGCAGAAATAGGGACAAGTTGGTCTTTCCAAGTGGAAGGGCTATTTCTCCCCCAGAGACAAGAATAAAAAAGGAGAGGATAAATGAAGAGGGTTTTTTGTTTGGTTGGTTTTTGTTTTGTTTTTAGGAAGAGGGGGAGGAAAGGAAAATCCCAATGAATGGCTTCTATTTCCCCAATAAAGTAGGTTATGAGGACAATTGTCAAGAAAGGTGGGGTGAAAAAGACATGCAGCTAGGAACCAGGAGTTTGAGAAGAAGCTGTTAAAGGGAGTGGGATGGTGAGATACTCAAGGAAGAATAAAAGTTTTTAGATGGAGTACTAAAGGCCCACTTAAGATAAGATTCCATGAATTTCTAATGGACTCAATAGACCCAATGGTGTTATGACTTGTGTGACTTTAGAGATGTCTCAGTCTCTCTGGGCTTCAGTTTCCCCATTTGCAAAATGAAAGAGTTGGACAAGATGTTTTATAAGGTGGCCTCCAAGTCTAAATCCACTGATAAACTACTCCATTTCCTTTTCTCCTGGTGAAACAGTGACTAGATAGCTCACTCCCTCTTCAGATGACTTAAGAAGACCCAGTTCAAATCAACTTCTTCATCTTCCTCAGAACATACTGAAAGTAAAAGAGACAGAAGAGCCCAAAATGTATTCTTATAATTGAGTGGCCCAAATTTTTTCATTGTTTCATGCAATCTGGACTGGTCTCTTCCATTTTTGGGTTCTCCTCAGTGACTAGGATGCTGGATGAGATCAGAAGAATTGAGATTTAATTCATTTGGTCTTTCCCAGGGTGGTTATACAAAACTTCAAGACAATGGCATCAGTCCCTGAATGAATCACTTAGCTCTACTATGTCCAATGGATGGCACAACCCTAGCTTCTTCTTTTTTTTTTTTTTAACATCTTTGAACACAATGGTGAGAGTGAATGAATCCATAAGATCAAATTATAGATCCAAAGATCTTTGGATTTAGATCTGGAAGAGGGCCAAGAGAATGTTTTGTCCAGTCCCTTCCCTTGGGAAAACTGGGGCCAGAGAGGTTTTCTAATACACCTAGATCATAGAACAGATTAGACTGTTAGAACCATAAGAGAATATGGAGATCTTCTGGTCCAGGAGTTGTTACTTTTTTGTCATGGACTCTTTGACAGTCTGGTGAAGTCTATGGACCCCTTCTTAGAATAATGTTTTTAAATACATAAAATAAAAATACATAGGATTATTAAGGAAACAAATTATATTGAAATAGAGTTATTAAAATATTTTTTTAAAACCAAGTTCATAGACTCCAGGTTAAGCATCCTTGATTAAGTGAAACCTTTCATTTTGTAGATGAGAAAACAGCTACGGAGGGGAAGGAATCTGCCCTATGTCTGACTCACAAGCCAATACTCTTTCCACTATACTACACTCATGTAGGCAGATGAGAGGTGTCTTCCTTTCTTGGATTCAGAACCCAAGATAAGGTGACAGAAGCAGACGCATATGGCTGAGATAGGGAAACAAGAACATTAATGACAACTTATCTCATTACAACTAATTTGTACAAGCTGATGGTGAGAACCCTTCTAAGGAAGACTTGGGCTTGGTGGTAAGCTTGTTCTGACTTGGCTTCAAGCCTGCATATATGACTTTACAGGCTTCCATCAGCAGATTCAATGAATGCCAATAGACTTGGAACAAACCTTGGAGATCATCTGTTAAGCCTCCTCCTCATTTTACAGATGAGTGAACTGAAGCCCAGGGGAAAGCAACCTGCCCAAGGTTACCCAGAGAGTTAGTAGAGTTGGGACTAGATTCCAAAGCTCTACCTCACTCCAGATCACTTCATACTAAACCAAGGTGAAAACGTACATGGATGCTCACTCAAGGCTAAAACTTTACTTCATTCCCTGGGTTCCAGGTATGAACTGAGGCCCTTTCTACCTGCCAGGACCACATATCCCAAGCCCGTCTTGCAGCTGCCTTCTCAGGATTAACCTGCACTCTTAGGAGCAATGAGAGGAGCTGCCTAGACCAGCCCCACGTGCTGTGTTAAGACATAGATCCTGCCTTATTTGCCTTATTCATAAAAAAGATCTGTCTACTTTACAGAATTACAGAATGTGCAAGTTGGAAGTGACCACAGCAGCCACCTAGTCTAACCTGTTACGGGAGAGGAAACCTCACTTTATTATCACTGAGAAATGGTTGTCCAACTCCTGGTCCTATCTTCTTGGTCCTAACAGAACGAATCTAATCTGTCCTCCACATGATCATTCTTCAAATACTTGAACCTAGCTATGAAATCCCCTTAGTCTTCTTTTCTTCAGGTTAGACATGCCCAGTTCCTTCAGTCAGTCCTCCTCTGACATGGATTCAAGGCTCTTCACAATCCCAGATGCACTCCACTGGATACTCTCCAGCTTATCATCTTAAACTGGAGTGCCCAGAACTAAGCACAATCCTCCATATGAGACCTGAGGATAACAGAGTGCAGTGGGACAACTACCCCCCTTTCTATTGCAGGAAGCCTTGCCCCTCTTAATATAGCATAGCCTTGCATTAACTTGTTTGACTGCACATTCCAGATTTACATGGAGCTGTCAGACCACTAGAAATCCCAGGTCACTTTCAGAACAACTGCTGTCTATCCCTGATTCCCCCATTTTATACTTGTGAAGCTGATTTTCTGTACCTAAGTTCAAAGTTTTACATTTATCCTTATTGGATTTCATCTCATTAGATTCTACCCTGTGCTCTAACCTGTCAAGATCCTTGGGAGCATGGCTCTGTCTTCCACTGCATTAGTTATCCTTCCTGGCTGGGTATCATCTGCAAACCTGATAAGCATGCCATGTATGTCTTTATCCAAATCACTGATAGCAGCATTGAAACAACACTGGGCCAAGCACAGTGCATGATCAACTGGAGATCTCCTGCCAGACCTACACTGAGCTATTAACAAATAGAAGAGGCAGTTGGGTGATGGCATTGGACACAGGGAATTGGACTTGGAGTCAGGAACACCTGAATTCATATCCTGCCATAGATAGACACTTACTGGCTGTATGACCCTGCAGTTACTTGATCTTTCTGTGCTACAATTTCTTCAACTGTAAAAGGAAGAAGTTGGACTCAGTGGCCTCTGTGGACTTTCTGACACTAAATCTGTGGCTCTATGAGTCCATCTGTTTCTGAATTCATCTGGTTGTATTTTCATCTAATCTAGACATCTCCATCTTTTTCACAGAATAGTATATTTTTATCAAGAGCTTTGCTAAAATGTAGATAAATTATATTTACAATATTCCCCTCATATATTGGTTTAGTAATCCTGTCTGAAAAAAGGAGCACAAGTAACACTTTTTGATGGATGAAATTATCACTAAGAGAAATCAAAAAGTTATTAGTTACTTTCCTTTTTGCAGAGATTTCCAGTAAATATCTGTGTAATTGAAGTCCCCATGGCTGCTACATCATACCTCTGTGCCAAGTTTGTGATCCATTTCCCAAACTTCTCTTTTCACTTAAGTGATTTATATATCTACACTATAGATTTATAGTGTAGAGGTTTAGGGGTCCTAGGGACCCCAAAATAGCGACTCACTGGGTCCTGCCCAAACGAATTCCACTCAAGCCTTTCAGCCAAAGAAAAACAGCCAGACTCTTAAGAAATCTCAGCATTGGGTAGACTCTTAAGGAATCTGAGTATTTGTAGCACTTGTATTTACAAGGCCAGAATGAATCTGAGCCCTTGTGTTGAGGGCCAGATTGAATCTGAGCACCTTCATAGAGGCAAGATGTATCTTACATACAGAAAGACTGAGAGAGGGATCTAGGGATGCCCAAGTAATCTGGGGTGACTAGAGGAGGGCTTTAGGGAGGGTCTTGATGGGAGTGGCCAGTAGCTGAGGTGACTAAAGGTCAGATACAAGGAACCAAGAGAATGGGATTTAGGGTGGGAAGTAATTTAAGGCTACCTGGAGATAATAGACAATGGAGGGCTAGGCCAGGTTAAGGGTAACAGCGATTTGGGCTTGGAGATAATGGAAGACTTACAGCCTCAGAAAAACACTAGATCTAGTGGGAAGATTCAAGAAGAGATCAAGGGGGCCCCCAGAGCCAATATGCCATTGTTAGCAGATGGGTTAGCCCTCCAAACACTAGATTTCTGAATCTGAGTATAAAATTAATGCTTATCTTTCCTTCCTTCCTTCCTTCCTTCCTTCCTTCCTTCCTTCCTTCCTTCCTAGTTCTTTGTTATAAGGGATGACTCTCTGGGAAGGGCAGGTGAAGAGATAGAGAGGAAATATGCGTGAAGTAAAATCAAAGGTATCAATAAAAAGCTGTTCTTTAAAAAGGACAGAGCTGAAATCAGTTACCTGATTTATAAAAGGATGGAACTGAGATTACTCAGGAAAAAAACCCAACAACTTTGTATCTAATATCTCTGATAAAGGTTTAATATCTAAGATGTATTAACAACCCAATGAAGTCCTAAGACCAAAAAAAAAAAAAAGCCATCCATTCCCCAGTAAAGAAGGGGTCAAAAGATATGAAAAAAATAGTTCTCAAAATAAGAATTGCAAATAATTAACAATCATCGAAAGAATGCTCCCAGTCACTTATAGTAAGAGAAAGACAAATCCAAGCGAATCTGATGATACCCAGCAAATTGGCAAAAATGACTAAAAACTGTCAAAGTCAATGTGGGAGGGGTTATGAAAAGACAAGCACACTAATCAATCGCTGGTGGGGCTGTGAATTGGTCCAAACACTCTGGGATGCAATATGGAATTGTGTAGAAAGAGCTACCAATATGTCTAGCGTGTGGCAAGTGAAAAATGAAATGACTAAGGAAACGAAGGTTGGCTCTTCCAAGAATTTTTTTTATTAAGCAATGCTTCAATCTGGGACCAGAGTTCCTCAAGTTAGGTCCTCCGAATACAGGAGGAGATAGATTTTTACATATGAAAAACTGTAAGGGTGTTTGATGTCATCAGCCACTGGGGGTGCACCACGACAGCCTGGGGACGGGGTAGAGGCCCGCGCATGTCTCAATGAAGAAGGCATGATCACGCGAGATGTCTCCTTATCTTCGGGGCTGTACGTGAGTGGCTCACCGAGCGATGATGGCACTCTGAGGTGGGAATCAAAAGCTAGGGTATAAAAAGGGGAACCGCGTGCATGTAGCTCTCTCTGTTCCTGTATAGGCTGCAATAAACATCTTTACCGTTCGCCCAAGTCCTGGGTGCTCTGTGGGGGGTAGTTCTTCAAGCTAGTCTTGAAGCCGTTGACAACCGAAGCCTGAGAGGAGGAAAGCAGCTGGAAGAGGTAAGCAATAGAATAGGGTCCCCAGAGTCCAGGTTGGGGGGCACCTTACAAAAAACAATTAATCAAATAAGGCTAATTCACTAAAAGGAAATGGTACAACATTACATAATCTGATTTCTAATTAGAGAAAAGATTAGGGAATATCCAAATTGGGAGGGGAAAGCAAACGGGTGTACTTTCCTGAATTCAGAAAAAGAGGGGTCCCACTCACCCCAAGTGTCTGTAAACCATCAAAGGAGCATGGTAATAGTAAGTGATTGATCAGTACAGGGTCAGTTTTCAGATAAGACACATGGGTTGGTTGCCATGTGTACTTGTGAGAAAACTCCTCCCATCAATCTTTGAATGTGACTGAGTTTCTGGTCAACATAGCCTAGTCCTTGGTTAAGGTCTCTAAACAGAAGGTAGAGGTGCTCTAGCTTTCCAGCCAGGCAGGACTAGGTTCAGACAATACAGTAAGGTTTTTTTGACAATTCCCACAATTGAATATAGTTTTTTTGCAAGACAAAAATTGGACTAGACCCATAATTGAATGGAAAAGTCACTGAGCTACCTCCAGAACTGAGTCACAAGATGGAATCAGTGTGGTTCGTGTAATTCCCACAACTGATCACTTGCTATCCTAACCACCTCAATTCCCTCACATTTTTGACTCTGAGATTCCACTGCCAGGCGTAAACCATAGGGAAGTCACTAACGAAAAGAAAGGCCCTATATATACCATAATATTTGCAGCAATGTTTTTTTGAGACACCAAAGAATTAAGAGACAAAATAGATGTTCACTTTTTGGGGAGTAGCTAAACAGATTGTGGTACATATATGTGTCGAACTGTTACTGTGTTATAAGAAATGTTGTTATTGTTGTTTGTTCTTTGTTTTTGAAGTGAACCATGACGTCAGGAAGATGACGCCATGACCTGCAAGTGAATTGGATTTAAGTGAGGGAGGGCTGTGCAGAGTCACCAGCCTTCCCCTTCAGAGCCATTTGGGCCCAGCGGCAGGATATGGATCAAGACAACTGGTATAAGAAATGACAAACATGATGAATACCAAGAAACCTGGAAAGATTTACATGAACTGATTCAAAGTAAAGTTAAGCAGAACCAGAAAAATAACATACACAATGATTATGACACCAACCCAATTACACTACAGTTCCTATGCCAGCTGCTCATGGGCAATGTACACTGCCACATCCACTCCATCCCCACCTTCCAGTCTTGCTTTGGGAGCCATAATCAAAGCAATTCTTCCATTGCAATTGGAAAGGGCAGGTCAATCAACTCCCCTTTGGCTCCAGTTATTAATCCTCTAAACCAAAATGCCCCTCGGTAGCCACCATTCACCTATACTATTAGAATGTATACTCCTTGGGAGCAGAGAATGTCTTGCCTTTGCATTTGAATTTTCACTGCTTAGCACAGTGTTTGGCACATAGTAAGCACTTATACTTATTCATTCATTCATTCATAATCAAACATGCAGGTAGCCCAATTAATGATAGCCATAGCTATTAACCATGGTCAAAGATGCAGCTAGCCCAACTAGAAGAAAGGTAGCTGTTCCCCTAGGTGCACCTCTGCGTGGGGGTGGGCAGATGAGGGGGACCTGAATGAATATGCAAGATTTGGTACACACTGAAAGCCTGTATCAAGACAGCAGTGTCCTTGGGAGTGTTTTCTAGTCATTTATTTCAGCTTTCTCTGCATTCCAAGTTCTTGCTGGGAGGAGAGCCTTGGAACATTATGGAGATAATGCCTTTCCTCTTGCTACTCCTTTCTGGATGCATCATGACTAATCATGTACTTTTCTCTGGTATTTGTCTCACAATGATTCTGTGAGGCAGGTGGTAAAAATATTTTTACTCCATTTAGCATATGAAGAAATTGAAGGGCAGAGAGGTTACAGGATTTGCCCACAGTTGCACAATTGGGAAGTATCAAAACTAAGATTCAAATCTAGGCATTCTGAGCCTAATTTCAATGAAGATACAGGATACCACATTGCCTTCTTAGAAAGTATCTTGGCCCTGAGACCTGTCCTTCCTAGCCAAGCTCCTAAAAAAGCTAATAGCACTTACCACTTCCTTTCTGCTTTCTGCCCAAGGTACTCCCAGCCCTTTCTCTAGGATCCCAAGAGCATGGGTGTTGAGTGGGAAGGGACGTTAGAGATCATCTTCTCTGATTCCCTGATTTTAAAGGAAGAAATTGCAGGCCATCATTCATTCCACTTTTGGACAGCCCTAATTGTTTGGACATTTTTCTTGGCTTTGAGTCAATTTTTTTTTCTTTATAACTTTCTCTTTCTGCCCTCACTGTCCCTCCCATGCCCCCCCTTCCACTCCCACCTCCACATTGTTCCTAATTCTGTTCTTCTGTTCTCTGGACCAAGCATAGCAAATCCAAACCCTATTCCATATGACAGCCCTTTAGACACTTGAAAACAGCTCTTAGTCCTCTTTCAGTCTTCTCTTCTTCAGCCCCTTGATATCTGCTCCTCTGTTGAGTTCCTATAGTTTTTGTTATATTCAGTCCTCAGAACTTTTGTATAATAATATACCACAACTTGGAGGGACCTTAGCAATTATCCAGTTCAGAGGTGGGGAACCTTCAGCCTTGAGGCCACATGTGGCCTTCTAAGTCCTTGGGTTTGGGCACTTGGCTGAGTCCAAGTTTTACAGAACAAATTCTTTTATTAAGGGGATTTGTTCTGTGAAGTTTGGAGTCAGTCAAAGGGCTGCACTTGAGGACCTAGAGGGCCACATGTGACCTCAAGGCCAAAGGTCCCCACCCCTGATTCTAGCCCAACCTTGTCATTTTACAGATGTGGAAACTGAGGTTCAGATAAAGGAAGTGACTCATCTAAGGTCATGTGTTTTCATGTGTGTGCTTTATCTATCTAACCAGATAGGTGCATAAAGGAAGAGACAACTTTCTTACACTTTTCTGTATCTCTCAAGGTGCCTAGCAGAATGCTAGGCATAGAGAAGATTCCTTTTTGGAAGTTCTCCTTGATGACTCCATCCCATAATGATCTCTGTCTCTCTCTCTCTCTCCTCTGACTCCTTTTGTACTTGTCTGCACAGCATAATTAGCCCTATTGTACAATCTCCTTTAATTGTCTGTATGGCACAATTCACCCCTTTATTATCTTAGTGGAAAATGCTGATAAATCTATTACTGTCTAGTTCATTAATTGTGTGCATATGTGTGTGCATGTGTGTGTGTTGTAATTTCAGCAAGATTGTAAGATCCTTGTTCAAAGTCATTGGGTTTTTTTTTCCTTTCCTTTTTTTTTGGCCTATTTCTGTTATACCCCACAGCACTTTACAACAGTGCTAGACTCACACTAGACTCAACAAACGGGTTGATTGATTGATGGATGTCTTCTTTCTGCTCTTGCAGAAGGGAAGAATTCACCACAAAGGACGCTGAGACCTTCATACCTTAGGAGGTCTTCAAGGAGAGCCTAGATAGCCACATGTCAGACTCAGCAGTCATGATATGGGGGTGGGATTGAACTGGATGACCTCTGAATGGGCCTTCCAACTCATCAGTTTTCAAATCCAGGAAGTCTCCATGTGACCTTGAGGAAGTTGCCCTCTCTGAATCTTAGTTTCCTTATCCTTGAAACATTGGAGTTGGCCTAGCTGGTCTCCAGGTTCCCTTTTAGCTTTAAAATTTTGTGACTCTTTGAGAATAGGTCTATATCTGGACAGAAATACTGTAGAAAAATGCCCAGCATTTCATGCATTCTTGTTAACTTGAGCAATAAGTGCAAGCCAAGTGACCAACCCCAACCCCAATGGCAAGTTGTCTCTCACTCCTGTCAGTTTTGTAAATCTGTGAAAAAAAATAAATGAAGCCCATGCTGGTACATCGTAATCACTGTTCCCCTTTTTAAATGCACCTATTCTAGAATTTTCTAGGAGTCAAAGTTGAGCTCTTGAGTCTGCAAACTAGGAGCCAATGAACTTAACTTCGTTTTCTAAGAACATTACAAAGAGCCAGCAAGGCTTTATCAAGAAGAGGTTATGCCAGACTAACTTCATTTCCTTTTTTGACAAGGTTACTGAGATGGTAGATGAGGGGAATGTCACAGCTATAATTTACCTAAAGTTCTGTGTAGGTTTTGATTAAGTATGTCATACAATTCTTGTGAAGAAGATTGATTTGCATTATATGATCATTCAATTAGATGGAGGTAGAACTGGTTGAATGGCTAGACTTGAGTTGTTGTTAATGGGTCCATATTAACATGGCAGGAGATCTCCACTTGGATGCCCCAAAGATCTCTTCTTGGTCCTATGCTGTTTAACCTGTTTTTCAATGGCTTAGATAAAGGCACATATGGCATGCTCATTAAATTTGCAGATGGCACAAATCTGGGAGGAACAGCTAACACACTGAATGACAGAGTCACGATCTACAATGATGATGAAAGGCTAGGGGTAATTATAAAGACTTGTATTTGAATTTATAAATACAAGATGGTTAAACATGGTTAGATAACAATTATTCTGAAAAGGATCTGGGGGTTTTAGTGGATTGCCAGCTCAATATGAATCAATCATGTAATATGGCATTCAAAAACATCTAATCCAATCTTGGGCTGCCTTTAAAAAGCTGCAGTTCCTGAAAAGAAGGAGGTGATAGTCTCATTGAATTCTATCCTGGTCAACCTTCATCTGGAGTATTGTTCTTGATACTGGGCACCTCAGTTTAAGAAAGACATTGAGAAACTGGACAGTGCTCAGATGATGTCAACCAAGATGGCCAAAGGCCTTGAGTTCATATCATATAAAGGTCAGTTGAAAGAACATGGGATGCTTGTAGTCTGGAGAAGAGAAGACTCAGGGAGGTACTTGATAGATGTCTACAAGTATCTGAGAGGCTATCATGTAGGAGAGGAATTAGCTCTGTTATCTGGTGTCCAACAGCAGAAACAGGAGTCATACATAGGTGGATGCTACAAAGAAGTCAACTTAGGTTTGATGTCAGAGAAACCTTCCCAATAATTAGAGCTGCCTGAAATTGGAACAGGTTGCCTCAAGAGATGGTGGGTCCATAGGGGCATGTGAAGGGATATGACAACAGTCTTCAAATATTTTAAGGATTATCATGTGAAAGATGGAATAGACTTGTTTTATTTAGACATAGAAGGAAGAGCTAGGAGCATGGGGTGGAAAAAATAAGGAGACAGATTTCAGTTCAACATATAGGAAAAGTTTCCAATGATTTTGTTTTGCAGAAATAGAAAGTGCTATCATAGGTATTAAGGAGTTTCTAGTCACTGGAGGGATTGAAGCAAAGGTTGGATAGGGGACTTGTTACTGATTGTGTAACTGGGATTCATGATTTGAATCAGATGATTTTGGAAATCTCTTCTAAATATCGGATACCATGATGGAAAACCACATAATAAAAATTCATCTTTGTGTAAAATTATAATCTTTTCATGTAGTAGGAATTCAATAAATATTTGTTGAATGGATGAAGTTATAAAATTGGAAAAAAAAACCTTAAAAAAAGAGAGAGATGGTGGGTCTATCCCCCTGGAGGTTGTTGCAGATGCTAGGTGACCACTTGTGAGGCGTGCTATAGTGGGGATTCCTTTCATGTATGGGTTAGACCAGATTGTCTCTGAGGTCCCTTCCAAATCACAGGTTCTGTGATTCCTCAGATTTCTTGCAGCATTTTGCTTGTTCCTCCTTTGACATTATCATCTCCTATTGAGTATTGTACTTACTTGTATGCATGTCATACCCTCCCTTCTCTCTCCCATTAGAGCATAAGTGCCTTGAGGGCATGCGCTGTGTCTTTTTTTATGTTTGTATCCCTAGTGGGCAGTATAGTACCTTGCATGTGGTAAGTCCTTAATTAATTAGAAGGGGATTAAATTTAATTTAACAGTATGCTTTATTAACTAATGGGTCACTTAAACATGTTTTTAAAAACCGTAATATCTAAAATGGCCCATTTTCTAATGGCTTTAAATTTTGCAAATGGAATAAAAGTGATTAAAAATAACACGATATGTCTCTTCACCTCTATTTGCTTGTTTCCTCAACTATAAAATGGGTGTGACAGCATTTACCTCCCAGGGTTGTGTGGAGATCAGATGAGGTAACATTTGGTTTGGGGGCAGGTCTCTTTTTGGAGTCAATTGGGATTAAGTGACTTGTCCAGGGTCATATAGCTAATATGTATCTGAGGCCGGATTTGAATTTGGGTCCTTCTGACTCCAGGACCAGTGTTCTATACATTTTACCACCTAGCTGCCCACGAGATAGTATTTGTAAAACACTTAGCTCAGTACCTGGCAAATAGTAGGCACTATAAAAAAGCTTGTTTTTTAAAATTGTGTGTCTTCATCTAAAGGAAAAATGGAAGGGGGTAGCCCACATAGTGATAAAAAATGTGTTATCTATCAATATTGCTCTTAAAAAATTTTTTTTTTACTAACATGGACATTGCTGGAAAGAGATCCTTCTGCTTTCTATATCACAGCCAAATTCTCTTGTAAGTCTCAAATTCCCAGTCTTTCCTCTCTCCAATCCATCCTCCATACAGCTGCCAAAATGATCCTCCAAAAGTATACTTTTGACTATATCATTCTGCTGCTCACAAAGCTTTATTGTCTCTAGAGTAATGTACAAATGCTTTGCTTGGCATTTAAAGCCTTTTCCATTCTGGTTTCAATCTGCTTTTTTCAAACTTATTTCACATTATTCTTTTGCATGCACACTAGGTTTTAGCTAGCCTAATTTACTATTTCCTGAACTTAACCTTTCATCTCCCACTTCCATGCTTTTGCAAAGGCTATATCCACTACTTTCCTCACCTCTGTCCCTAGAATCCTTAGCTACTTTCAAAGTTCAACTCTTACATGAAGTTTTTATTAGTTCTCTCATTTGTTAGAACTCTACTTCACACCTAAGAAATTACTTTGTGTTTGCTATTTATAATTTGTGTTTGTTTATATGATATAATATAAACCCATATAAATATATATATGTACATATGTATATATATACACACACATATATATGTGTGTATGTATGTATGTATAAGCCCCTTAAAGAAAAGGACTCCTTCATTTTTGTCTTTGTATCCCCCCAATCCTAGTACATTTATGTACACATTAGGTGATTAACAAATGCAAAAATTGAATTTCACCAAACCCCAATGCAATGCACCTATAATTGCAAAATCCTTTGCATTTTTCATTACTGTCATACCAGAAAGACAGAAGAACTAAAGGAATCCACAAGGGTTAGTAAAATGATGAGGAAGATAACCACATGAGAAAACCCCCCCCAAAAAAAGGACTGGAGAGAGGACAACATCTTTTTCTCTTAAGAGAAGAACTTACCAATGGGATAAGGGCGCTGCAGAGGCAGAAGGCAAAAGCAGATGAATCATGGAGGAGGGGGATACAACCAAGCTAATATAACCAAGGTTAACATCAAGAAAAGAGCAAATATTGTGGCCATTTTTTTCCTACATGGGATACTAGAATTATGAAGTTCCTCTTCATAGCTTCTCGTTGCCTTTGGGATAAATAATCCAAACTCTCTCATTAGCTTGGCTTTGAAAGCTCTTTACATTCTGACTCCAGCCTTCCTTTCTAGGCTTATTTCACATTAACTCCCCTTTACACGATCTATATTCCAGCCAAACTAGCAGACTTATTTCCCCCAACTTCAGTTCCTGTTTCTTTCCTCTGTGACTTTGCCCAGGCTGTGCCTCATGTCTAGAATCAACTCCCTTCTTACCTCTGCCTGGCTTACTTCAAGGTTCAGTTCTTTCACCTGTTGGAGGCCTTCCCTGATCCCATGACCTGTTAATCCTCTTTCCTCTTCAAATGATTATATGTGTATATGTGTGTGTATATCTATCTATCTATCTATCTATCTGTCTGTCTGTCTATCTATTAATTATCTTCTTACACGTTTTGCCCTCTAACCAGAAATGTGAGATCTTTGTGGGAAGAGATTTTTATTGTATTTTATTTTATTTTTATATCCTCTACATTTAACACAGAACCTTCCACACCATAAGTACTTAATGAAATCTTATTGGATTACATTGGATCAGATTGGAAGCTGCCAGATGTTGTTTAGGGATGATTTCCTACCCTGCCTTGTGTCAACATCCCAGTATTTCTATTTCTCTCTATCCCAGCTGAGAGCGCCTCTCTTCCCTCTTGCCCTAGGCACAAAAATTACTGGCGATGGCTCTGTGGAACTGCTGCGAAGGAATGTCTTTTGTGGAGGGCTGACTTTGATGGGTTTTGAGGGGAAGAGTTCATTGTGTCAAAACCAAAGGGATCAATAAAAATTGCATTATCCATGTGATAGTGGCTGAGAACTGACTGGCATCCTGGAATTTTATGTCAGAAAGACAAACATCCCCTCTCAGCCTTGAAAAGATGCCAGTAAAATTTTAAACCCTTATTACATTATATGTCTATATCTATATCCATATCTGTCTATACCTATATCACTATCAATACACACATATAAAATCCTATATACATATGTGGGTGTGTATGTATATGTATACGTAAATCCTATATACACAGTGTTTGTATTAGACATGGGACAGCTAGACAGTACAGTGGATAGAACACCAAGCCTGGAGTCAGGAAGACCTGAGTTCAAATCCAGCGTCACACGCTTATTAGCTGTGTGACTCCAGGCAGGTCACTTAACCCTGTTCGCCTCAATTTCTTCAGCCATAAAATGAGTTGGAGAAAGGAATGGCAAACCACTCCAGCATCTTTGCCAAAAAAACAACCCAAATTGGGTCACAGACTCATACACAGCTGAACAACAAATATTTTACTTACTCATGAGGGACTTCATGAGATATTTAAGGCTAGAAGGGAATTTTGAGACATTTAGTCCACTACTTCCTACTTTTTCTATAGAGGAATAAACTGGCCCAGAAAGGTATTCAAGATCACAGCTGGTTAGCACTCAACTTCCGCCAGAACCCAGGTTCCATGATTCCAGATCCAGAACTATGCCACCCTGCGCTACATATCAGAATAATCACAGTTCAGCCAGTGTCTGTGCTGAGGCCTAGGGAACCTTACTTTTATATTGTATACAAGGTACCAGGGACGAGAGTTCCATTCTGGTCCCCATCCAAATGGAATGCAACCTCAATTGGCTAAGCGGGGTTTTGACTTGAAGTTTCTGTCTGCCATACTGTGCTGGCCTCTAGTGGAATTTGGTTGTAGTTTTGGAAGAGGGGGAATCTTGGATGAACTCTCCCCCTTAGCCGCTGTTCCCGTCTTTGTGAAAACTCTCACAGGATCCTTGACTTTTTGGAGATCATTTGCTAACCCATCCAGTCCTATAGCTGGTGAAGCATATTTATCATGTCCAGAGAAGATGTACGTGGAGAAGAATGTTTGTTGATTCCTGGGTTTTTTTCCTTCTTCAGAACAGATGTAAAAATGCCATTGGTTCAGGCTGCAAGGGAACGTCATATTTCAGCATTGTGGTGTAATTAGATGGACATGTTGTAAAAGTAGAGAGGTAGTCTCAGGTTGGGGGAAGGGCCCAGAAATCAAGAGACTTTGTTGAGGTCTTTGCCTCGTAAATCTTATGCAATGATATGTCTGTGAGCAGCACACTGTGAAAAGCAAAACTGAAAAATCTCATATTCACACCTATAATTTGTACCTTACCAGCTACAGATCACAAACATAATTATTCAAGTGTAAAGAAACAATGACTAGTCGAAAAAAACCTTTGAGTTGTTTCTTTTAAAAATGTTTTATTGTTATCTTCTGTTTTTACACCTTCACTTCCAAATGTATCCATCTTTTCTTCCTACTCCTTCCAAGAGAGTCAAGAATCTTCCACTTGTAACAAAAAATAAACAAAAAAGAGAGGGGAAAAGGAGTTCAACAGCACAAGCCAACTCATAAACCAAGTCTGACAGTTTTATGCAATATTCCATACCTATAGTCCCTCGCCTCTACAAAGAACAGAGAAAGGAGAATTTTCTCCTCTCTTCTTCAGGACCAAAGGTGATCATTTGAATTATACAGCATTCAGTTTCATTTCTGTGGGTCCTTAGAAAACAGTTTTTTTCCCCTTTCCCTTTAAATTGCCAGAGTGATTGTTTATGTTGTTGTCCTGGTTTTGGTAACTTTGCTTTGCATCAACTCATACAAATCTTTCCAGCTTTCCTTTGAGTTCAGTTTCACCATGGCCACCCATAATGTCTTGCTGGCTGTCTCCAGTCTCTGACTACAAAAGGACCTGGGGTGAGAGAAAAGACAAGGAGTGACAAAGGACCAGTGGCTGTGTTTGTGAACTTTACAAGTGAACTGCACGATATGATAACCCTCTACCCTCCCCCAGCAAAGGGTCTTCTTTCAGAACATGCACAAGATCAAAGGGTAGAGAACTGACAAGGGACCTCAGAGATGATATAATCCAACTGCCCAAATTTAAAGATGAGGAAATTGAGGCCCAGATTTGGATGGTTTCCCTGTTCAAAGTTGAAAGCACAGCAATGGGACCCTGCACGGAAAACAGATTTTTATAGCTATACCTGTGCTCCCTGAATGTGAAATGCCTTCAAGTTCTTCAGTTAGCAGCACTTCTTTGGGATCCAGTAACATGGGGAACATGGTTAGCTAAGTGGTGCAGTAGATAGAGAGCAGGGCCTGGAGTCAGGTAAGACTCCTCTCCCTGAGTTCAAATCTGCCCCCAGATACTTACTAGCTATGTGATCCTGGGCAAGTCATGTAACCTTGTTTGCCTCAGTTTCCTCATGTCTAAAATGAGTTAGAGAAAGAAACAGCAAACCACTATAATATTTCTTACCAAGAAGGCCTCAAATGGGGTTTCGAAGAGTTGGACACGACTGAACAACCACAACATGGGGAACATGGGGAACTTCTGGCCCTGAGCTCAATTTTGTCTGGCCTTTGGGCAGGCTCTAATGATATTCCTAAAGCACACATCTGAATGTCAGTTTCCTGCTCCACAAGTTACAATAGCTCCCTTTTACCTCTGGGAGCAGATGTAAATGCCTTTGCATTAGAGCCTATCAGTCGGGCTCCACCTTGCGTTTCCAGCCGTACACGTTACCGCTCTGGATGGACTCCTCAGCCCGGCCAAACAAGTGTTCTTGCTGTTCCGACACCCTGCTCTTCAAGTCCTGTCCCCATGCCTGGGATGCACCCGCTGGACTTTCACCTTCCAGAATCCCTAGCTCCCTGCAAAGCTCAGCCCAGTTTTTTCCTGACTGTCCCAGCTGATCGCACCTCCTCAGCAAAATTAGCTTCTATTTATTTTATATCTTCTATTTACATTTATTATATATTTTATATGTAGTTATTTCATGTTGTCTCTACACACATTATCTCCCACATGGGATAATAGTGTTTCTAAAGTGCCTGTCATATCCTAGGTGCTTAATAAATGCCCGTTTTCTTGCCCCCTTCCCATAAAACGTAAGGGCTATTTAGTTCATGTCTTGCAATCTCTAACACCTACCATAGTGCTTGACACTTAAGCTTAATAAAGCTTAATAGTTGCTTGTTGAGTGATACCAAAAGGGCATTAGCCTCATTTTGCTACAAAATGGTAATATCTTAAATGGACACCAGATGGCGACATTATGCTATGAAAGCAACCACGTCCTCTAAAGATGAGACCATAAATTCAGAGCATAAAGAGATCTGAGTGACTGTTTGGTCCATCTTGCCCATTGTACAAAAGAGAAAGTCGAAGCCCAGAAAATTATTGTGACTCCAATCTCACAGGGGTTTTCTCCACTGAAAATGCAAAAAAAAAAAAAGATTTAAA
Organism: Pseudochirops cupreus; assembly: GCA_028627135.1. Taxonomy (NCBI): domain Eukaryota; kingdom Metazoa; phylum Chordata; class Mammalia; order Diprotodontia; family Pseudocheiridae; genus Pseudochirops; species Pseudochirops cupreus. Next base: position 224,307,912 of record CM053581.1, read on the forward strand.
GACTTCTTTTACATTTTCCATAGGAATTAAAATACGGAATCATAGATTTAGCATTGAAAAGGATCTATAAGGTCATCAGGTCCAGCTCTTCCATTTTACAGGTAAGGAAACTGAACCTCCAGAGAGATTAAGTGATTTACCTTAGGCCATACAGATCATAAGTGGGAGAGTCAGGATTTGAACCCAAACCTCTGATTCCAAATATTTTATAGACAGTTCTGGCCTGGCCACATTCTCTCTCCCTTTCTCTCTCAAATTGTGGAAAGTTGTAATTTTTTAAGAGTATGATTAGTGACAAAGGCAGTATGATAGCATAAATAACCAGGAAGCTTGCAGTCAGGAAGACTGGATTCAAATCTTGACTTCAACACATACATGCTGTGTAACTATAAGCAAGACCTTTAGCCTTTTAGTGTCTCCATAATATAGTAAAAGAGGAGTTGCTATCTCATAGCCAGAGGGAGTTTCCACAGAAGAAGGCACCTACACCCATGACATCACAGGTCAGAACAATGGCAACTATGATTAGTGGCTGAGTTGCTTCTTTGGACTTGACAAACGCTGAGGTTTTTACATTGTCAAGATTGTGTTTTTTCAGTCTGTTCTTCCTCTCTCTCTCCCCACTCTAAATGATTTCTCTCTGCTTTTCTAACGTCCTTTGACTGGATTTAGTATATAAAACTCAAGTCACAGTATTTGTCGTGTTTATTGTATAACATGGCTCTAGTAGCTCCCCCTATCACCTCCTCTCCAGATTCTGGGCGGCTCCCATGAATGAACCCAAGGTGATCATTTTCATCCTTTGGCTCACTGCCCTGTCTATGAGTTATTCCAGGAAAAGTTCTAAACACAGATTATGTTTGGGTTTTTCCCAATGTGGGTAACTGGGTCCTAGTTTCCACCCAGAGACTCAAGGTGATAAAGTCTATCAGTTGTATAGCTTTTATTTTATGTGACAAAATTCATAGAAGAAGCAAAGGAACCCCAGGAGACCACAGGTAGATGCCAGAGGACATAAAGTACTTAAATAATCTGTTACTCTCCTTGGAAGGAAATGAACATTTTAGTTAATCCCTAGCCCTCTTGGAAGGTGATATTCAGTCTGTCCCAGACTTGTAGTGCCCCTCTATGGTTTGAATTCCTCCTACTCATCCCCAAAAAAGACAAACCTAGTTTAGGGCTGCTGAACAGGCAATCCTCTTTTCAATAACTTTCTAGTTCTTCTCCTCAAGTAGAGTGTTATTCAGAAACTATGTGCCTAAATTTCTTCTTCTTCAAGGACCAGGCTGATGATGGAAATCCCCTTTTTACTCCAGAATGTCTAAACCTGGGGTAATTCACAAAGCAACCCTCTAAGGCTGGTAGTGCTCAGGAAATCCCCCTTCTCTGGCTAGAAGACTAGATTCTGAAGCCGTGCTGTCTAGAGAATTCAACATTTCCTCTCCTCTACACAGAAATTTGAGTTTCTTAAATGCTGTCCATGAACTACCTTACCAAACTTTGTAGTCATACACATGCTTGCTTCCTCTGTGCTCTGAGATCACTGTCCCAACCCACATTTGGACTGATAGATCAAGTGCCCAGAGCACAGTTAGTTACTACTAACCTCTTCAGGGCTCTAGGGGTAAGCCTTGAGAGGTTGTAGAGTTTCTTTCTAATATTGTTGCTCACAAACCCCCATCCAGTGTGTTCCCCCAATGCCATTTACCCAGTTAATATCTCCCCACTATAATCTGATCAGCTGATCTCTACTTGATATCAACTAAGCAATTAACGTTGATTAACATTCATGGAGAAAGTATAGAAAGTACCAAAGGGTCAGAAGTGGTGGTGTATGCCTTTAATCTCTACTACAGGGAATTCTGAGGCTGGTGCAGCTCTTGAGTTCAGTAGTTCTGAGCTTTGGTGGGAATAAGCTGATTGGATGTCCAAATCTAGTGTACGAATAAGAAAAGCCCCTGGACACAGGGGGCCTACCAAGCTGCCTAAGGACCAGCAAACTGCCCCAGGTTAGGAACAGAGTATATCAAATCTTTTTGCTGATGAGAAGCATGACTGAGCCCATGAGTGACCACTACACCTTATACCTGGGCAAGATAGGGGAGAACCAGTTTCAAAAAAACAGTACAAAACAAAACAGCCACCCAAACATTAACACCTCAAAACCTAAGGAAGAGTGTGGGTTTAAGGGTCAGCTAGCGAGGTGGCTCAGTGGATAGAATGCCAAGCCTGGAGTCAGGAAGATGCATCTTTCTGAATTCAAATCTGGCTTCAGATACTTACTAGCTGTGTGACCCTGGGCAAGTCACTTAACCCTGTTTGCCTCAGTTTCCTCATCTATAAAACGAGCTGGAAAAGGAAATGACAAAATATTCCAGTATCTCTGCCAAGCAAACCCCAACTGGAGTTATGAAGAGTTGGATCCAACTGAAACAACTGAATGACTGATCAGTATGATGATTCCCTCCAAGACTTAGTACAGAGGCATCTGAACGGCTCTGCTCTGTTGGAATCCAGGCACACTGGCAAACTCCTTGCAGAGGGGATACAGAACCACTACTTTATGGTTCTCATTCACTGGGCTCAAACATAGAGCTCTAAAGTTTGCAAGACACTTTTACAAATACTGTCTTATGTGATCCTCAAAACAATCCTAAGAAGTAGGTGTCATTCAGCTCTTTTTGTGGTAGCAAAAAATGAGAAATGAAGGGATTTCCATCAATTGGGGAACAGCTAAACAAGTTGTGTATGATTGTAATGGAATACTATTGTGCTACAAAAAAGTGATGAGCAAGATGATTTCAGAAAATCCTGGAAAGACTTACACAAACTGATGTAAAATGAAGTGAGTAGAACCAGAAGAACATGGTAGCCATATTGTATGATGATTGTATGGTAATCGATTGTAAATGGCGTAGCTATTCTGAGCAATACAGTGATCCAAGATAATTCCACAGGATTCATGATGAAAAGTGCTATCTGCATCCAGAGAAATGACTGGTGAAGTCTAAATGAAGACCAAAGCGTATTATTTTTCCTTTATTTTTTCATAGTTGTTGGGTTGGTTTTTTTTAGTCTGTTTTCTTTCACAACATGACTAATATGGAAATGTTTTGCACGATTGCACATGTATAATATATATCAAATTGCTTATTGTCTGAGGGGGCAAGGGGAAGGGAGGGAGAGATTTTGGAACTCAAAATTTTTAAAAAATGAATGTTAAAATTGTTTATACATGTGACTGGGAAAAATGAAATATTACTAAGATAAAAGGGTAGTTGCTATTATTATCCCAATTTTTACAGATAGAGAAACTGAGGCACAGAGATTGCGACTTAGCCTGGGTCTTAATGCCTAAGTATCTGAGACTGGATTTGAACTTAGGTCTTCCAAAGTTTCCAATTTTCATCACTATCCACTCCACCAGCTAGCTACCATCTAAGACCTAGTCTCTGGGTCCAAGTAGGCACACATATTGCCCACTTTCACCATAGGATTTAGCAGGAAACCTCTCAGTGCCCCAGATGAGTCTACTTCTGTGATCTCTCCTCTTAGGCTTCTCTGGGGCAGATACAGCTCCCACACACCTCTGCATAAGGCAAACATTTCCAGTTACTAGTGGGGAGCGACTGCTTGAGAGCGCAGGCTTCCCTCTCCACGGGAGCAATTCTGCTCCTCTGTGTGCTGGTGTGTCTTCTAAACAGGAGAAGGTGGAAAGGGATCCCCAAAAAGAGACAGCTGGCCTGTCAGCTCATTTGTATGAGCCATAGAGATGGGAAGCTCTTCCCAACAAGGATCCTTCCTCCTGAGTCCCAGTTAACCAATTATCTTGGCAGGAGGTTTGCAAGGCAGCCCAATGAAAGAGAACCTTAAAGGAGTGGTTCTGTACCAGTATGCCCAGATTCCAACAGATCAGAGCCCCTCAGATGCCTCCGTATAAAGTCTTGGAAGAAATCATCACACTGATCAGTAACCTCTGTTCCTTATGCTCAGAGTTTTATGTGCCCTAGTCTTCATTTTAAAATGGATGTATGGAATCATAGATCCTAGTTAGAGATAGAAAGGGCCCTAGAGACCAAGAAGCCCAACCTCTTCATTTTCTCAGGGAACTGAAGCCCAGACAAGGGAAGAACTTTGCCCCAGGTCACGCAGTTAGGGGCAAAGCCAGGACTAGAATACAGGTTGCTTGATTCTCAGGGCAGGATTCATAAGATAATAAACCTAGAGCTGAAATCCAGACTTCACAGAACAAAAGTTTGGGTTTAAAGGGCTGCACTTGAGGACCTAGAGGGCCACACGTGGCCTCCAGGCCACAGATTCCCCACCCCTGATCTAGTCCAACCCCTCATTTTACAGATGAGCCCACTGAAGCCCAGGGAGGTAAGATGAAATGCCCAAGGTCAAACTGAGGCTCTAAGCATCAGAGGCAGGTTTCAAACTCAGGTTCTCTGACATTAATCCAGCCTTCTTTATACTGAATCACAGGTTTCCACCAGCTCTTTCCACTCAATCAACTTGATGCTCAAATTTCCCATTTCTTTTCTAAAACAATAGCTATACTACAAACTAAATAAGGCTGCTATTTATTTTTGTGGCCCCTGGTTGGGCTTTTTTTCTTATAGATCACATGACAGAATCATACATTAGAGCTGGAAGGAATCCTATTGATTATCCAATCCTACTTTCTAATTTTACAGATAAGGAAACTGAGGCCCAAAGAAGAGAAGTGACTTGAAGCCTTCTTAAACCTCAGGTTCTAGGTTACCAATAACTTGACTCTCAGGAGATAAAGTTCCCTTCTCCTGACTTACGGCAATGAAAGTCCTCCTTTTAAAAAAGCAAATATGTTATCTGAGAGAGATTACATTACACTAGCCTTAATGTGAATTTGTTTATCAGATCGGCTAGGTAATAATAGTTCCTAGTGAGATTAAAAACAGCACAGGAAAGGTCTCTGAGGAATACAGGGTACCACTGAAGAAAGGGAAACAGAGTGGAGGGTGGGAGATTGAAGAGAACAAGGGTCCCCGGGCCATCATGGAAACCAGAAACTGTTTGAGAGTAGTAGACACCAAAAAAACCGGAAAAGTTTAGGACAGCGGTAGACAAACACCATTCCCCAAGGCCAGCTATGGCCTGCTGCCTCCTTTTGTACTGCCCATTTTAAATAAAGTTTTGTTGTTATTTAGTTTTATTTGGCAAAAATCTGTCAGCAAGTGCTAGATAACCTCCCTCACGTCCAGTTTCTTTTGGGCTTCCCTGCCTCCAGTGACAAACATCAGTGGTGTTTGTAATGTGCAGACTGGATATCCTTCCAAGGTCTATAGAAATAGAATTACTGAGACTTGTGTGTTCTGCCCCCCTTCCATTTTCCATTAAGATGTAAGAAGTGAAAACTGGGCTAAAGAGTGAAAATGTGAGCTAACGAGGCATGTAGCATGTAGCCACGTCTTCACTTTGCAGGTTAAACAAAACATTTTTTTGTTTTTCCAACTCAGGTTGACTGCCATCAACCCCTAGTATGTTTCTGGCTCCCTAACCTGTACCCCACCCCATCCCAAGCTGTCATATCACTTGTGCCCTGAAAGCCAAAGTCCTCAGGAAATGGAAAAAAAAATGCAGGCCTAGAATTTTAAAAATTCTGTTTCTTGCTTTAGTACCTTGATAAAGTAGTTTTCCTTTCATGAGACTTGTTTTCTTCAACTCTAAAAACAACTCTTTCAGTTGAATTCAAAAGTTCTTTGAGTCTGCATTTATTACCTAAAGAAAAACAGAATCTGGAAGGATAATCATGTGCAGAGTTTTTTTCAGCTTCCTTCTATCTCTTTGGTGAGCCAAAGTCCCTCTCCCCTGAATGTCCCATGTGGGAAACAAAATTATGAGATACAAATCTTATATTGTATTAGAGCTGCTTTTGGGGCCAAGTGGCTTGGGCTTGGAATCCATTCTGTCCAGTCTCTCAAAGAGAACCCTCTGCTCTGGACCCAGCAGGGTGCAGTCCTGGGGGGAAGGTGGAAACCTGTCTTCTAATAAGAGGTAGGCACACCTATCAGACCTATCAGTAAAGCTGACAAAGAAGGAAATGACAAATATTGAAGAGGTTGGGTACAGGGGAAGGCTGGAATTGGCATATCAATGTACTGTTACTGTTAGTAGAACTGTAAACTGAGCCAAGAATTCTGCAAAGCAATTTGAAATTATGTCCCAAAAGTCACTAAACTGTGCATTTTCTTTGAGCCAGCAATGCCACAACTAGGTTTATACTCAAAAGAAAACAAAGAAAGAGGAAAAAGACCCATATGTATAAAAATACTTATAGCAGCTCTCTTTGTGTGGCAAAAAACCCCTGGAAACTAAGGGATGCCTTTTAGTTGGGATATGGCTTAACAAATTATGACATATGAATGTGATAGAATGCTTTTGTGCTATAAAAAATGATGAAAGGTTACAGTTTCAAAAGAAACCTGGGAAGACCTAAATGAATTGACATAGAATAAAGTGAGCAGAACCAAGTGAACAATTTATATAAATAACAACATTGTAGAAGCGAACAACTTTGAAAGAATTAAGAACTCTCATCAATGCAATGATCAACCATTATCCTACCTCCTAACAGGTGATGGACTCAGGGTATAGAATGAGACATACATTTTCTGGACATGGCAAATGTAATAATTTGTTTTGATTGAGTATATACATTTATTTCAAGGGTTTTATTTTTCTTTTCTTTTTTGGAAAGGAAATAAAATTGAGTTTTGTTCATTAAGAAAAGAAAATTTTAAGAAAAAATTTAAAGGAGGGGACTGGATCTCATTTTTTCACACTCTTCATATCATTATATCCTCTACCTCTGCTTTGGGGGGGAATGTTTGAGGCTGAGGTTGTGGTCCATGTCTAGGAACTAAAAGCAGGAATAGAAGGGTATTAATATACAATGTAATTAGGCATGGTTCAGGTATTTATCTCTTATAAACATAATAGATGCTAACAGACACAAGACTTGCAGTTCACAATGATAGCTCGACCTTAAAACAGGATTCAGTAATTTATAACTGATACTTAACAAAAAATTATTTACTTTTAGTTTTCAACATTTACTTCCATAAATTTTAGATTTTCTCCACCTCCCTCCCCAAGATAGCCTGCAATATGATATGGCTCTACACATACATTCCTATTAAACACATTTTCACATTAGTCATGCTGCATAGAAGAATTATTAAGAATGGGAGGGACCATGAGAAAGAAAAAAAAAACAAGAAACAAAAAAAGAAAATAGTCTGCTTCTCTCTGCATTCAAACTCTATAGTTCTTTCTCTGGATGTAGATGGCATTTACCAACATGAGTCCTTTGGAATTGTTTCAGGTCCTTGCATTTCTGAGAAGGGCTGAGTCTATCAAAATCAGTCATTGAACACTGTGGCTGTTTCTGTGAACAACGTTCTAGGAGGCTGATACTTGAAGCTCACCAGAATATAAGGTAGTTTTTAGGACTGCTCATTTGATATTTTACATTTCATCTCAACTCTGCACTATCCAAACAATTTCAAGTCCATGTTTTCTGATAAAAACAGGCCAGGCTTGAGTTAATCTTTTCAATGGAAGTGGTTTTTCCCCCCAAGAGTTCTAAAATAGTCACCCAGGGTTCTTCCCCCTTGCCACCAGCCAACTTCAACCTGATGAGACACAAGGCATGGGACACACCTTGAAAATTCATAACATCACCTCCACATCTATTCCTTGATAGATACTCATTTGCCAAAGATCAGGACAAATAGAAATGGGGCAGTGCAAACCTAGGCTTAGGCTTGTCTAGGCAAAAGATGTGCTTTAGATTACATGTGCTCATGACCATGACTGCATGGCAGCTGGAGTGCGGATAGAAAAAGCTGTCTTTGCTGGCCCTTCTTTTTTATTTTACTTTATTAAATTTGTTTATCTACTTTTAGTTTACAACATTCAGTTTCACAATCCCTTGAGTTCCAAATTTTCTCCCCCTCCTTCTCCTCTTCCTCTCCCACTCGCCCAGACAGCATGCAATCCCATACAGGCTCTACAAATACCTTCACATTAAGCATTATTCAGACTGTAAAGAAGAATTATAACCAATGAAGCGAACAACGAGAAAGAGGGAATGAAACAAAACTAAACATAAAAGAGAGAGCAAGTAGTTTGCTTCAGTTTGCATTCAAACTCCATAGTTCTTTTCTCTGGATGTGGATATCCTTTCCATCGTGAGTCTTTTGGAGTTGTCTGCATTGCTGAGAGGCACCCAGTCTATCAAAGTTAGCCATCACACATGATGTATCTGTAATTGTGTACAAAGTTCTCCTGATTCTACTCTTCTCACTCTCCATCTGCTCCTAATTTCTTATAGCACAATAGTATTCCATTACATTCATAATACCACAACTTGTTTATCCATTTCCCAATTGATGGGCATCCCCCTGATTTCCAATTCTTTGCCACTACAAAAAGAGCTGCTATAAATACTTTTGTGCAAACAGGTCTTCCTTCCACTTGTATGACTTCTTTATGATACAGCCCTAGAAGTGGCATTGCACTTTTTTATAGCCTTCTGGGCATAGTTCCAAATTGCTCCACAGAGTGGTTGGATCAGTTCACAACTCCAAAAATGCATTAGTGTTATAATTTTTCCACATCTTCTCCAGCACTTATCATTTTCCTATTTTGTCATCTTAGCCAATCTGATCGGTGAGGTATGGTACCTCAGAGTCATTTTGATTTGCTTTTCTCTAATCAATAGTGATTTAGAACATTTATGCTTATAGATATTTTAAAATTTCTTCCTCTGAAAACTGCCTGTTCATATCCTTTGACCATTTATCAATTGGGGAATGACTTGTATTCTTACAGATTTGACTCAATTCTCTGTATATTTTAGAAATGAGGCCTTTATCAGAGATACTGGTTGTAAAAATTCTTTCCCAATTTTCCACTTCCCTCCTAATCTTGGTGACATTAACTTTATTTGTACAAAAACTTTTCAATTTAATGTAATCAAAATTATCCATTTTGCATTTTGTAATGCTCTCTATCTCTTCTTTGGTCATAAATTCCTCCCTTCCCCATAAATCTGACAGGTAAACTATTCCTTGCTCTCCCAGAGTGCTTACAGGATCAGCCTTTATATCTAGATCATGCACCCATTTAGATTTTATTTTGGTATATGGTGTAAGATATTGGTCTATGCTCAGTTTCTCCCGTACTATTTTCCAGTTTTCCTAGCAGTTTTTGTCAAATAGTGAATTCGTATCCCAGAAGCTAGGGTCTTTGGGTTTGTCAAATAGTAGATTACTATTGTCATTCACTGCTATGTCTTGTGTACCCAATCTATTCCACTGATCCGCCACTTTATTCCTCAGCCAGTATCAAGTAGTTTTGATGACTGCTGCTTTATAATACAGTTTAAAACCTGGTATAGCTAGGCCACCTTCCCTAGCATTTCTTTTCATTAGTTCCCTTGATATTCTGGACTTTTTGTTCCTCCAGATGAATTTTGTTGTTATTTTTTCTAGCTCTATAAAATAATTTTCTGGTAGATTTATTGGTATGGCACTAAATAGGTAAATTAATTTAGGTTAAATTGTCATTTTTATTATATTAGCTTGACCTAGCCAGGAGCAACTGATGTTTTTCCAATTATTTAGATCTGACTTTATTTGTGTGAAAAGTGTTTCATAATTGTGTTCATATAGTTCCTAGTTTTGTTTTGGCAGGTAGATTCCCAAATATTTTATAGTGTCTACAGCAACTTTAAATGGAATTTCTCTTTCTATTTCTTGCTGTTGGACTTTGTTAGAAATGTATAAGAATGCCGAGGATTTATGTGAGTTTATTTTATATCCTGCAACTATGCTAATTTTATTATCTCAAATAGTTTTTTATTTGATTCTCTACAATTCTCTAAGTATATCATGTCATCTGGAAAGAGTGATAGCTTAGTCCCTTCTTTGCCTAACCTAATTTGTTTGATTTCTTTTTCTTCTCTTATTGCTACAGCTAACATATCTAGTACCAAATTGAATAAGAGTGGTGATAGTGGACATCCTTGTTTCACCCCCAATCTTACTGGAAACACTTCTAGCTTATCCCCATTACATATAATACTTGTTGATGGGTTTAGATAGATGCTACTTATTATTTTAAGGAAGAATCCATTTATTCCTATACTTTCTAGTGTTTTTAATAGGAATGTTGTATTTTGTCGAAGGCTTTTTCTGCATCTATTGAGATAATCATATGGTTTCTGCTAGTTTTGTTGTTGATATGATCAATTATACTAATAGTTTTCCTAATATTGAACCATCTTTGCATTCCTGGAATAAATCCTACCTGATCAAAGTGTATTATTCTTGTAATAAGTTGCTGTAGTCTTTTTGCTAATATTTTATTCAGTATTTTTGCACATATATTCATGAGATAAATTGGTCTATAATTTTCTTTCTCTGTTTTGCCCCTTCCAGTTTAGGTATCAGTACCATATTTGTGTCATAAAAGAATTTGGTAGGACTCCTTCTTCTCCAATTTTCCCAAATAATTTATAAAGTATTGGAATCAATTGTTCTCTAAATGTTTGACAGAATTCACTTGTAAAACCATCTGGCCCTGGAGATTTTTTCCTAGGGAGTTCATTGATGGCTTGTTTAATTTCTTTCTCTGAGATGGGATTATTTAAGTATTCTACTTCCTCTTCAGTTAATCTGGGCAATTTATATTTTTGTAAATATTCATCCATTTCACTAAGATTATCAAATTTATGGGCATACAATTGGGCAAAATAATTCCTAATTATTGTTTTAATTTCCTCTTCATCGGAGGTTAATTCACCCTTTTCATTTTTTATACTGGTAGTTTGATTTTCTTCTTTTTTTTTTTATCAAATTGACTAAAGGTCTTTCAATTTTATTATTTCTTTTCATAAAACCAGCTCTCAGTTTTATTTATTAGTTCAATAGTTTTCTTAATTTCAATTTTATTAATCTCCCCTTTGGTTTTCAGTATTTCTAATTTAGTACTTAATTGAGGATTTACAATTTGTTTTTTTTCTAGTTTTTTCAGTTGCCTGCCCAATTCGTTAATCTCTATTTTCTCTATTTTATTCATGTATGCTTTCAGAGATATAAAACTTCCCCTAGGAAGCATTTTCGCTGTATCCCACAAGTTTTGGTATATTGGGTCATTATTGTCATTCTCTTGAGTGAAATTAATGATTGTTTCTATGATTTTTTGTTTGACCCACTCATTCTTTAGGATTAAATTATCTAGTTTCCAATTAGTCTTTAGTCTATCTTTCCATGGCCCTTTATTACATAAAATTTTTATTGCATCATGATCTGAAAAGGATATATTTAGTATTTCTGCTTTTCTGCAATGGATTGTAAGGTTTTTATGCACTAGTACATGGTCTATTTTTGTGTATATGCCATGTACCACTGAGAAGAAGGTATATTCCTTCTTATCCCCATTCTATTTTCTCCAGAGATCTATCATATCTACTTTCTCTAACAATCTATTCACCTCTTTAACTTCTTTCTTGTTTATTCTAAGGTTATATTTATCAAGTTGAGAGAGGGGGAGATTGAGGTCCCCCACTAGTATAGTTTTGCTATCTATTTCTTCCTTTAACTTCCTCAACCTCTCCTCTAGAAATTTGGATGCTATACTGCTTGGAGCATATATGTTTAGTAATGATATTGCTTCATTGTCAATGGTGCCTTTTAGCGAGATATAGTTTCCTTCCTTATCTCTTTTAATTAGATCTATTTTTGCTTTTGCTTTATCTGAGACAAGGATTGCTACCCCTACTTTTTTTTTCACTTTAGCTGAAGTATAATATGTTCTATTCCAGCCTTTCCCCTTTACCCTCTGTGTATCCCCCTGTTTCAAATGTGTTTCTTGTAGACAGCATATTGTAGGATTATGGTTTTTAATCCATTCTGCTATCTGCCTCTATTTTATGGGGGAGTTTATCCCATTCACATTCACAGTTATGATTGCTATCTGTCTTTCCCTCCATCCTATTCCCTTCCCCATTTATGCTTTTATTTCTCCCTTCTCTCTTTACCTACTTAAAAGTTTTCCTTTTGACCACTACCTCCCTCAGTATTCCCTCCTTATCAACTCCCCTCCCTTTTCCTACCCTTCCCCCTTACTACTTATTCCCTCTCTTCTAGCAACCACTCCTTTTTTCCCCCTTTTCCCCTCTTAGTGCCTGTAGGGCATGATAGATTTTTATACTTAACAAGGTATGCTATTCCCTCCTTGAATCAAAACTGATGAGAGTAATTCTCATAGCGTGCTCCTCTCCCTCCCTTCTTTCCCTCTATTATAATAGGTTTTTGTGTCTTTTCATGTTAGAATCCTATAGTTAACTGATTATGTTATTCCCTCCTGGAACTAAAACCAGTGAGAGTCAAGCTCATAAAATGTTCATCTCCCTCTCTTCTTTCCTTCTACTATAACATTTTTATGCCTCTTTGTGTGGTATAACTTACCCTTTTCTGTCTCTTCCTTTCCTCTTCTACCATTACAGTTCCATTGCTTGCTTTAATAGGGGTTTTTTTAATCATCACTTTGGTTAGTTTTTACCCATACCCTCTATCTATATATAGACCTTTTATATGTCGCGATGATTATACAATTCTCAATATTGACAGGTATTAGCTTCCCATATATGGATGTAAACAGGTTGCTCTTATTGAATAACAAGTTGTGTGTGGGTGTGGGTGTGTATCTGGGTGTTTTCCCTGTTTACCTTTTTATATGTCTCTTGAGTCTTGTATTTGGAGATCAAATTTTCCACTGAGCTCTGGGTTTTTTTCATCAGGAAGGTCTAGAAGTCCCTTATTTCATTGAATGACCATCTTCTTGCCTGAAAGATTATGCTTAGTTTTGCTGGATAGTTGATCCTTGGTTGTAGTCCAAGTTCTTTTGCCTTATGAAATATCATATTCCAATCCTTCTGATCATTTAATGTAGAAGCTGCTAGATCCTGTGCAATCCTAACTGTAGTTCCATGATATTTGAATTGTTTCTTTCTTGCTGCCTGCAGTATTTTCTCCTTGATCTGATAGTTCTGGAATTTGGCTACAATAGTGCTTAGAGTTTTCAATTTGGGATCTCTTTCAGAAGGTGTCTGGTGGATTCTTTCTATAACTATTTTACCCTCTGGTTCTAGGGCCTCAGGGCAATTTTCCTTGATGAGTTCTTGAAAGATGTTGTCCAGGCTCCTTTTTTCATCATGGCTTTCTGGTAGACTGATAATTCTTAGATTATCTCTCCTAGATTTGTTCTCCAGGTCAATTGTTTTTCCAATGAGATATTTTACATTTTCTTCTAATCTTTCATTCTTTAGGTTTTGCTTGACTGATTCTTGATACTTCATTGAATCATTAGCTTCACATTGACTGATTCTAATTTTTAGCGAATTATTTTCCTCAATTTTTAAAGTTCCTTTTCCATATGTTCATATTTTGTTTTTAGGGAGTTCTTTTCTCCAGTTAGATTTTGCTCCTCTTATCCAACTTCACACATTTTACTTTTTAAGGGACTGTTTTCTTCACTAATTTTTTTCTATTTTGGCAAGTGTAATTTTAAAATACTTAGTCAGTTTATCTTCTACCTCTCTAATTTGGCTTTAAAAATACTTTTTGATCTCTTCCAAGAATGCTTTCTGGGCTTGAGAACAGTTCATATTCCCTGTTGAGGTTTCAAAGTTGGGTATAGAGTCAATGCTAACCTCTTGTGAATTTGGTTCTTCTCACTCACTATAAAAGGATTCAATCATTTTCATTCTTGGAAAATGCTACTTTCCCATTGTGACTGCCTATTTCCTGGCCTTTAAAGTAAATTTCTGCTTCTGGGATATAGAGGGCTCTGATCCATGTTTCTTATGCTGGGAGCTAGGGATATGGTTATTGGCTTTGTGTGCTGTGTCCTCTGGGTGTCTAGACTAAGGCCAAGATCAGGGCTTTCTGAGTTGCCTCAAGATACACTGAAGCTTACAGTGTAAGGTGTGGGGGAGGGGTGGTCTGGCTGCTTCAGGATTCTACCTCCCAGCCCCTAGGCTAAAACTCAGGCAAGCTCAGCTACTGGTGTGGAGGCACACCTGGGGTTCTGGTGTTAGTGCTTTCTGGCTCCACCCCCTGGGGCTCAGGATCTCCTGCTGGTCAGCTGAGATGGGGCTTGTTGGAACAGCTCTTGTCCTGCACCTTAGCCTAGGCACAGCCACACCCACACCCATCCTCTAGGACTCCCAAGCCTGCCTAGGGTTAGGCTGTTTCAGGATTTTATCCTGAGGAAATATTCTCTGGGTTTTGGGGGTCTTAGGGAGAGAGTGGAGTGGCTAGGGTTTACTCTGCCATCTTGGCTCCCGGGAGCTCAAGTAGTTGATTTTTAAACATCCAGGCTGTGGGTTGGTAGCCTCAGAATTAGCTGCTGCTGCCGCAGGTCCTGTGCTTTCTCTTACCCACCTCTGACAGATCCCCTGTCCTGTGATGAGAGGTCTGGGAATTGCTCCTGCAGTGGCTGAATCAGCTCACCAGGACTTGTTCTGGCTCTGCTCTGATGGGTTCTCAGGTCTGCACTGGTGCTTCCCCTGTCAAGTCCCATTTGCACACCTTCCTGGACTGAAAATCTGCCACACTGTCTCCCAATGAATTCTACCACTCTAAAATCCATTCAGATTCACTTTTTAAAGGTTACGGAAGGAATTCACAGAGGAGTTCAGGTGAGTTCCTGCTTTCACTCCACCATCTTGGCTCTGCCTCTGCCACTCCTTCTTGAAAAGTAACTGGAAACAGTCCTCATAGAATTCAAAACTGGAAGGGAAGAGATACCTGAGGGTGGGGACACAAATATTCACTGAGTCATCATTTCATCCTATTCAGTGGCCAATAAGAGGACTCATAATCATCCCAAAGCACAAATCCATCAGTGCTGTGTTACATATGTCCAGAAGCAGACCCCAAAAGACCCATATGGTCAGCCAGAACCAGGAAGAGCAACTCTGAGCATGTTATATGGGACTGCCCTCCTTACACCAGGAATTGACAAGACCTGCCAGAAAAGTCTCAAGGCACCTTGTTTTTTCCTTTGATCTTTAAGGAAGGTCTCCTCATGATGGCCAAAAAGGCAGTGGTATCTAGCAACTACCATTGCTGCTGTGTTTGAGTCCTGATACTAAGCGCATAGACCTATACTTCTGGAATTCATAGATCCAGATGGTAGAGATCAGTGCAGTAGATATTTAGAGTTTGTAAAGGCAAGAACTGCAGTTATTGAAAATCCCCAAATGGATGAAATGATTTCTTTCTATACAGTGCAACACTTGGAACTAGGTCTTGTATGTGTGTGTGTGTGTGTGTGTACCCACACATATATACACACTTACACATATACATATATGTATATGTGTACACACACATATATGTATATGTATATCCTTCTCCTTTCTTCCCTCTGTACAACCTGTAGTTGCTGAAAGAGTTTGGGAGATGAATGGAGACAAAGAGCTCTATATAGGAGTGCTTAATTTTCCTTCTCTTGTTGCCATGTTTGATAAGGTACATGGTCACTGTATGCTGAGTGCTTGTGCCTTTGGAGGAGGGTGTTATTTGGCTGCAGAAGAGATTTCAGATGTAAAGTGGAGGATGAATGATAGATTTCCTATTTCTTGAGCAATATCTTATGTCACTACCTCCTAACTTAAATTGTGATCCTGACCAGTGCCAAAATTTGAGCCATACAGCTCAGTGGCATGGTCTAGGCCTGGCGGCATGACAGGCTTTCCCCCTAGGTTCTAGAGAGACTTGGATGAGACTGCTTAATTAGTGGCTTGGGTAGAGTGTGTCTGGTGGAAAATTCAGCTGTTCAATTATCATCTCTATGCAAATGACTCCGAGATAAATCTGGATACCAGAGCAAGCTTTTCTCCTGAGTTTTGGTCTTGCATCACCAACTAAAATAGGAGCTACATAATATATGTTTGTTGATTGCTTGATTAATATTTTACTCCTTTCCCAGGCAATTAATATGTTGACACACTGCCATTCTATAAGTTTAAGGAAGGGAGCAAATGATTTGGTTTGGGCTGCTTATACTGCAGAGTCTATATGCAGTACTGTAAATGCCATAGTATATACCCAAAGTGTTGCACAGAATTCATAATCGTGTCATACATGTAACCTATTCCAGACCCAAATACAGGCATCTTTTGGATTATCTGAATCAACACTCTTCTCTTTTTTCAAACTTCAAAAGGTTTATGATTTCCTTAGTGTGAAGCAACTGCTTGATACCTTAGTAGGTGGTTTCATGAGTTGCTATGTCTCCCAAAGCTGTATCACCTTGTGGCCTCCTGCAAGAAACTTTTCCTTGTCTCTCTTTGAATTGATAATGAATTTATGAAATTATGAAATGGGGTTGGGCATGCCTGATTCTTTGGGTACTTGCTGGGAAAGACCTATAATGGCAGCAGGAAGTAAGGCTACAGTAACTCTAATAAGGCAAAGAGAGTGTTGGGGCAAATGATATAAAAGTGGCAAGAAGGATATAGAGGTAGAGGGGTGGGGATGGGGCATGGGGTGGTAAAGAAAGGCAGACAGTGGGTGAGGAAGGATGGGGAGGGGAGAGGCAGAGAGTGTCACAGAACTATGCATTAGAGTTGGGAGCATTGCTTGTGGGACAGGAGTTTTAGGTCTGACTTTTGTAGGGTTTTTGAGGGAACAGATTAACTTATCTGTGCTACTTTGGGTTTAGTTCATTAACATATACAAATCATCTCATAGTTGTCAGTCAGACTTTAAAGTTAACATGTTCATATCAACTCAAAATTATCAGCACCTTTTGGTGTTTTGTGGATGTCTGAAACTTGTCTAAAATTGACATATTTTTGGACCAAAAATCTTGACAGCAGAGTCTAGATATCTTCCCAATTCCATGCGTATCACCAGGATGGGATCTTCAGCTAATATAGGACACAATTTATAAATTACGTCTCTTTGATTGTTGGGACAGTTTGTACATGACTTCCAGTTTCCCCTTTGCGATCTTATTCCTGATCTTGCCCCTTTATACTGGCTGTTTATAAACTCACTCACCATACTGACTAGGGGGGCTGGTCAGAGGACCAGAACAAGACACAATCTTAACACACTCTTAACACTAGTGCCTTCTCTCTGTGATTATTTCCATCATATTTTCTCCCCCATTAGACTGAGATCCTTGAGGGGAGAAACAGTTTTTGCCTTTATCTGTATGCCTAGCTCTTAGCATAGTGGCACAGAGTAGGCGCTTAATACGTTTGTATTAGCTGGTTGGCCAGCATTCTGGTGCTACTGTTCTGCAAACTTAGCTATGCTAGTCTTGGGGAAAACACCATATAGAATGGCAGGCCCATATGTGAAGTATTTCTAACTTGGTAAGACCAGTCACCTCTCATACTCTTCAGTCACAGACTCTGAGAACCCAAGGTCCTTTCCAAAAGATGATGAAGCCCCACAGTAGGACTTTAGTTGAGGTTCTTCTCCTACTATCTAAATATCAAAGAACTGGCTGCTTTTCCAGACTACAACTTCCTCTATCTAAAAAGGGCCTCATTAGGAGGCAAGATGTGGCAGATTAGAAGACTTCTAGCTAGGAAGACTTTGACTCAAATCTTACCTCTGACACTTTCTAACTCTGCGATGTTGGCTGAGTCATTTGAGGTAATACCTGTGAAATTTTGAAGCACCGTACAAAAGCTGGATATCATTGTTGTTACTACTAATAATAATCTTAATCAACCTTTTTCCTTCTCTGTAAAATGGGAAGAATACATGGAGCACTACCCCCATGGGGCTGTTATGAGACTCAGAAGACAGAGTGGAACACACACACACACACACACACACACACACACACAGCCAAACTTAAATTTATACTAATACAAAAAACATTCCCATCTAAGTTTACAGTATATTCTTTTAAATATGTGACCCTTTTGGATGAAGTTTAGCATTAAGGAAGTTCAACAGGGATGGGATGGGGTGAGGGGGTGACTTGTTCCTTTACTTTCTATGCTGGGTTCTAATCTGTTTGCACTTCTAGCACAATCTCCCCATTTATTAGGTCATCTGTGAAATTCAGTGACTCATTCAAGGAAATGACAGCACCCACGTAAGATGTGCTGACTATTGACCTCACACAGTAAACAGACTGGCCGGAAGCTACCATGGAAGCGAGAGCCTAATTCTTCCTGGTTTTTCTGTTTAGTGGTTGCTTTGGGTGTTACTCCTGAAAACGAACCACCACTACCACCACCACCAATAATGTAACAGCTCTTGAGCACACAGTAAAAAAGAGTGACAGGGACAGCAGCAGACCAATCCTGCCATGCCAACAACAGTGACAAGATGCCAACCCCATCCGGCGTGAGAACAGCTCCTAGTAAATGTTCTCCTGGACGTGAGAAAAACCATTACAAGGTCTTAGAGCTGGAAGGGACCTTAAAAAGGCCTAAACTAATTACAAAAAGGATAGCCCATGAAGTCCAGCCATCTTTTTTTCTTTCCCATATTTGTTCAATCAATAAACTTCTATTTAATGACTAACTATGTACAAACCATTGTCCCTGGTGCCATAAGCAAATCGAAGAGGAAATATATGTCCAAGATGGCTGTGGAAGGAGAGGCAGACCACCCAGATCCAAATACCTACTGCAGAAAAACCTTTTAAGTTCTCACCAGACTGAAAAATGAGCAAGAATCCAATAAGAAACTAAAGCAAGTAATCTCTTCCACCCCAGAACTCCACAAGATATAAACCCATCAGCCATAAGTCCAAGGTCAACAAGAAAAGGGGCTACCAGCGAAGCTAACAACAGCACAAAGTAGCAGCGCCCCCAGCATGACCACAGATAGGCCAGAGATGCACATGGCCTACTGAACTCTGTATCTAGAGGCAGCAGAAGCACAGTGCTCGCCTGAAAAAGCCCAGGGGTACTCCGAAATCCCCAGGGCAAGGACCTTTTAAGCCCTCGGGGAGAGGAGAGACCGGGGTGGAAAGGCAGTGCTTAGGGACGGACGTTCCAGACTCAGGGGCTCTGAGATCCCTAACACTATACTGAGGCATCAGAGGGGGTCTTAAATAGCTAGTACTCTGAATCCCAAAGATCCAGGGGGGGCTAATCCCAGAAGGTGGCCATCAGCATAGAAACCCAGGTGATTAGGAGTGAGACCATGCAGGGCCAGCCACACCACCCAAAAGCACAGCTGAGGACATGACAGGGCCTAGGCCCAAAGACAAAGGAGTAAATCAAAGGAAACAAGAATAGGTATTAAAAATAATATTGTGGCTCTAGAGATCCCTTAAAAGAAAGAAAGGGTAAATAACTCTAACAACAAGTAGAAACTTAAAGGGGAAGAGAAATGTATTTTTCATAAGAATTATATGAATATCTAGAAGAAATTAAGCAAGAGGGAAAAATGAAATAAAATCTCTAGAGGAAACAATTGGAAGGAGAGCAAATAACTTTAAGAGAGAAAGTGATAAAATTTACCCAAGTGAGGGATGCCCTCAAAACTAGAATAGACCAATAGAAGGACAATGGACCAATAGAAATCAATGAGTTCATGAGACAGAAATGCCAGGAAAAAAAATTTAATTAAAAAAAAATAGAACTAATAGGTATTTTTAAAAGCAACTGACCTGGGAAATAGGTCAAGGAGAAATCACTTAAAAATAACTGAACTCCTTGAAAACCATGATTTAAAAAACCCCCAAAACACTGACACTATACTTCAAGAAATCACAAATGAAAACTGTGCAGATCTATTAGAACCAAAGGGTACCAAAGCCAAAGTGGCAGAGCAGCAGGAAGAAGTACAGTCAAGCTCTCTTACTCTCACCCTCCACATACAACTCCACAGAGATCTAGAAAACATACCAGACCAAATCCTGATTGGGAAATACATGAAAAAATACCACAATTAATCATTTTTCTAACCCACATCAGCAAAGAGATAAAGGGAAAAAGGTCTATGGACACTGGGGATGGGGTCTAGGCAGGAAAGTCTATGCAGAACATCACAGTGCAGGGAGAGGTTGTGCACTGGGGCAAGAAGTGGTCACAGATCCCTCCAGAGAGGTCTAAGCTTTTGTACGGTACAGGAACAGGTGCTGGTTGTCAGATCTATCACTATCCAGTTCCAGGTCATTTATTTAGGGGCTGATTGAGCAGGGTACCTGCAATGAAGGGTGACATTCTGGAGTAAGGAGTGATCACAGGCTCAAGGCTGTGTACTGACAGGGAGCCAGTGTAGAAACAGGCAACAGCTACATGGTTCTAACCCCAGGAATGGAACATGATCTCAGTTTTAGCTTCTAGCCCTCTCTAAAGCCTGCAGCAGAATAGTCAGGGTAGGAATCTCAGACCAAAGGGGAGCCTTCAGTTCTGTTACTCTGGACCAGTAGAATTTTTCAGCTAGCACATAGTGGCTGAATCTAGCAGTAGTCCACTGGAACTCCAAGTGGGGCAAGTCCATGGGTGTATTGCTCAGCCTCAACTTGCTAGACCAGGGGTGCTGCTATCAAACTTTGCCCTGGATCAGACCACTTTGGGAATACTGGAAGTTAGCAGGTCCTCAGCCTGAGCTATCCCTATGATCCTGGATTAATATAATACTCAATAGCCCAAGAAAGCAGCAGCAAGACCAGCCCAAATATTCTCACCAGAAGTGCACAGAACCTGCCTCTAATATGAAGCCTGAGGTGGGGAAGTAGCCTGAAAGAGTGAGCAAAACAAAAAAAGGATGTCACTACTAAGTTTTTATG